>JADBJO010000202.1:832044-849544 GCA_016801955.1 Conus betulinus
TGAAATTACAACTCCAAGCTAGTTTTATATTCTGCATTTGAGAAAAATTAAAGTCAGCATATCTTAGACATGACAAGGGGCACACTTTGGGTGTGAGTCTCCCAGTGATCCAAAGTTTTGTAACCAGGTGCTCATGTCAGACAGGGGGGAAAGACATCTTTTAACATTTGATTTTTTATTTTTTCTCCCACGTCAGTAGGAGGTCAGAATGTGTGTCTGTAAACACCCTGACATGGCTGCTAGCCCTCCTAAAGTTTTCAGGAATTCTCCTCATTTGGAAATTATTCCCCAAGTCCTGAAATTCTTGGGGAAAATCCTGAATTTTAAAATTCAAAATGTGGAGTTTGTAGGGATAGTTTTGAATAATGATGATAAAGTATTGCAGAATAAAGCTCAGATGATGTGGTGTAAATGTTGGCAATTGCATGCATGGAAATGTTTTTTTTATCAACATCTTCTTTAGTAAATTTCTTTTTGTTAGCTAAAACACAGGAGGGTTAGAAATGTTTTCAGTCAAAGGCTGGACTGCACTTGCTTCAGCACCCCCCCCCCCCCCCCCCCCCCCCCCCCCCACCTCCTCCCACTTCATCCTGAATTCCGATTCCAGCAGGTCAGCAGCTATCCCCTGATTTTGCAGGACTTGCATCCCGACGTGTTCCAAGTGGACACAGCACGCGGGGAGGGAACCCCTCAGGGGAGAGGTGATGGAGGAGTCAGGGGCAGTCAACCCTGACGACCTGATACCCCCCAGCATGAAGGGCTCAGCCACTGCGGTGTGGAACACGGTCAAGGATCTTCACCTGGAGCTGATCCTCATGTATCATCGGGTCACCCTCAAAACTGGCCCAGCTTGCCGCTCCTGGTGAGCGTGGTGATGAAGTGCTTGTCCCCATCCTCACCATTGTGTCAGTGTTTATTGGCACTGTCATCATCAGCATCTTCATCAGCATCATTAGTGTCCGTCAGCGTAATGGCTGAAATTCATGCTCTAGGTTGTAATGTCTTTGAGCATTTGCAAGATATGAAGACTTCTGCATGCAAATATGCACACACAGAGATGAAAATGTGTATGGTGTGAAGACTTACACGTGTGGTCCTGTACACACATGTATGAAATAATTATGCATGCATGTGATACACATACAGAGGTGGAAATGCACACATATGCTCATTCATGTGTGAATCACTCGTGCAAATATTCACACAAGGCATGCAAATATTTATTCTCATACATGCATGCATGTATGTGATGATAAATGCCTACATGTGTTTATCCATATAAGCCATAAATATGAAACAACATAAGTCTAGCAGGATGTTCCCTTTTTTTCTATGGAAATGCTGTCAATCTGCCTCTCTATGCATGGGTGTGTATAGAACCTAGCTCATGTTCTGATCATGCAGTCTGTATGTATGCAGGTTTTTTCAAACCCAGTGACTGTGCAGAAGGTATCTTCATTAACGCCTCATAACTCTAGCACTGAAGGTTTGATTGTTTAGAGGTATCTTCGTTAGTAAATGTAGTTCTGTCATCAGTAGTCTGATTCTGGGGAGGGCATCTTCTTTGACATGCAGTAGCTCTTGCAATTTTGAATTGAAAAATGATTTGTAGTGTTGACAAGGGAATACACAATGCTTTAGGTAAGTCTGACAATGGAAAAATGACAAAAACAATAACACCAGATTCTCTTTCCTCAGGCCCATTACATACATGAGTGACTCCTGTCTCGCTGTATCTGACATGAGTCAGAGCACTTTCTGTCAGTGTGTTTTTTTCATCATCAGTGTATAATGATCTCATCCAAATCATGTATGCTTTATTCAGGATCGGAGAAAGGAAAACCATCAAGGAAACGAGAATCGGTCAAGGTCAGTGCATGTGAGCTCCTGTGTGTTTGGATTTCAGATTGCTGAAACAATTGAAATAATGGAATAGGGAAAAGAAAATATTCACCTTTCAGTTCATTCAAAACATCACCTGGGAAATGTAACTCTCTCTGTCTCATGTCTGTCTGTCTGTCTCTCTCTGAGTGTAAGTATATGAGGTCATACATGTGCATGAAGTTCTCACCATACCATATTTCATAGATGACATTCACATCTGAATAAAGTGCATTGAAATACGCTGGTTTGCTCCAGAAACGCAAATTCCCTCCTCCCACCCACCCGCCTGATTTGCCTTTAAGTCTATAAATCAAGAACCAGGGTATCTGGGTATTAGAGTAAGGTCCCTTTGCCATTTACCTTCATTTTCCGTCTTGACAATGTGATCTTTTTTTTATATCTTGGGTCCAGATGAAATAGATTTAGATCTGTAATCCTCTGTGCACTTGCGGTTGCTGTTGGACGGGAGTCCAACTATGCTAGCTCTGCAGGCATATTGGACATGTTGCTCACATGAGGTTTGAAGGAAGCACAATCCTTTTCAAAGACTGGTCTGTTCATGCCTCTGGTGTCATGGGCTCTGCTGTCATCTTTGTTCACGTCAACATGGTGATCATTATGTGTGTGTGTGTGTGTGGAGGGAGAAAAGTGGTGGTGATCTGGTGAAGATCATGATCTTTGTAATCAAGAGGAGGATGATGATGGTGTGATGATGATGATGATGATGATGATGATGATGATGATGATGATGATGATGATTGTTATTATGATGGCTGTGTTACGAGTCAGAACATTGACAGTGACTTCATGGGAAGCTTTGAGATAATAATATTATGATGTTTATGATGACAAGGATGAAGTGGGAAAGTGTGACAATGGGAGATGACGATGTGGGGCTTTGTAGTCAGGTGCTGACAATGATGATGATGATGATGATGATGATGATGATGATGTTCGTGATGGTGATGTGAGCAGATTGACAAGGGCAGCGGGGACTATGTGGAGAGCTTTGAGGAGCTGAAGGAAGCCTGCGACCGCAACCTGCTGTCCAAGGCGCTGCTGCTGATGCAGAGAGCCCTGATGCTGGGCGCTGACTCCCAGCCCACAGAAGAGCAGAAGACGCTGCTCAATGTCAGTATCAGTAGGGGTCTGAGGGGTCTGTGTGGTAGTGACTGATGTCAGCAGTTTGCCCAGCCTGAATCAGAACGACATAGAGATGTGTATTACCTCTGCCTCTTTCCTGCCTGTGTGTAATTGTCTCTTCGTTTCTCTGTCTCTGAGCGCCTCTGTTTATCTCTCTGTCTGAATCTCTCTACCTGTTGCTCTCTGTCTCAAAGTCTGTCTCTCTCTTGCTCTCTGTTTTGCTTTCATTCTCTGTCACTCTGTGTTTCTCTCTCTCTGTCTGTTTCTATCTGTCTGTCTCTGTCTGTCTGTCTCTCTGTCACTCTCTCTCTCTCTCTTCTCTCTCTCTCTCTCTCTGTTTCTCTCTTTTCAGTATGTGTTCATATGCCCCTCTTTTTGTATAAAATGAAATTGTACATTGTCTGAAGTGGATGTATTCTCAGAGATTTTGGACGAGACACCTAAGTCAGTAAATTACAGTCCTTGTTCTCTGTAGTCCATCCTTTGATTTTCATTATGAAGAAGTGCTGCATTATTTAAGACAAATGTGTGCGTAATGTTATTCCCATAGTAACCAGGTCTGACTGTGTAACACTTTGTCGTTTACCTAGACAGAACTTGATTCTGTTGAGACTATTTCAGTCATTTATCTACTGGTTCATTCATTAGTACATCCATCTGAGTATTCATTACTTTCTTCTTTTTCTTTATGATCTTTATATATTTGTTGTGTGTGTGTGTGTGTGTGTGTGTGTGTGTGTGTGTATTCATCACATTCTTTCCTGGTGTGGACAGGAGGCGATGGCATCGATCCAGAAGGCAGAGGTGGAGGAGGAGCGGACATACTTTGAGAACAGCGGGGGTGGGGATCAGCTGCCCACGGAGTGCCACGTGCCTCCCCCTCCCATCCTGCTGTGCCGCACTGACCGCTCCATGGTCTTCAGGCCCGCCCCCTTCATCCCCCTGTCTGGACAGAAGGTCTGGTGATGGCAGCTTTTTTTTTTCTGGGGGTGGGTGGGGGAAGGGGAACAGGGGTGGAGCAAGGGGGAGGGGTAGAAGGGGGGTGGAAAGGGATGAGGGAGGTAGAGGAGGGGGAAAAAGGAGAGGGGTGGGGGGATCAGATCCTCTAGCAAAGGGAGATGGGGTTCAAGACTTTTTTTTTTTTTTTAATTTGTTTAGAACAGATAGTTGTTATCAGCGAGAGCCCAAGGGTTTGAACGTGAAATCTACACACAATAGAAAACATACAGTCAGATTTTAAAACTTTCAGACTGGTATTTGGCATATGTACTTGGTGATCTGGTTCATTTTACAGACTCATACTATTTATCTCAGAGTTTCATCATATTACATCTTCTGGAATTTTGCGCTTCTTTTTTTTTTCTCTTTCAGTATTTCTTTACCCTGGCATTGTCTCTTCAGTGACAGATTTAAGAAAGCCTGGTCAGTCGTGATTGATTCTTCTTCTTCTTCAGCATTCCAGTATCTGGCAGCGTGTGAACTCATTTTGCTCTGTTGGGATACTCACACTATACTCGTGGGTATAGTCAGTTCACTCCGACTTCGTTGAGTGCAGAAATTTGTGGGTAGAGGTTGTGGAAAAAGATAGATAAAAGATACGGTAGACAGATAGGACAGTAGACGACAGTACAGCAAAGGAGGAGACAGAGTTACTGAGAGCGAAAGAAAAGGGGACGTTACTAGCACAGAATGTCCAGAAGGAGGGGGAACTATTTGTACAAAAGACCCCCGGTATCCGCACGGAGGACACGATTGATTGAAAACGGCAATATAGAGGTGATACCCATCTGACTCATGTAGATTAAAAAAAGCCAATAAAAGAGGCACAATCAGATCGGCACTAAGATCTCTTCCCATCCTGCATCAGGATTCATAACAATTTGCCTTTGTTCATAGCATCCACATGGGGCCGCTCAATCCCTTCGCTCATTGCATAACATGTTCCCTAACTGTTCCCCTACCTGTGACCTCTGATTTGTTGTCTGTGTCTGAACTGTCTTGACAGTTGTTTTTTTGTGACCAGAAAGGCTGTCTTGTTCATTTTCACCTATTTTGTTCAAGTTGAAACTTTCTGTCACTAACACTTCAGCAACAGTATACATTGTTTTATGACCAGAAAGGCTGTCTTGTTCGTTTTCACCTATTTTGTTCAAGTTGAAACTTTCTGTCTCTAACATTGTAGCAACAGTATACATTACAGCTGTGGGGACTGATAAGCTGTCTCACATGCGAGAAAACATGGCTGACAGTCGCTGCATCCTGTGGCTGGTATGCAAAAAGTTGTATCCTTCTCTGATTGATACATAAAACGATTCAAACACTGTACCTTCAGCAGCAAAAAGATCTGGAAGAAGAAGTCACATTGTCATTTTGATTTTTTTTTTTTTTTGTCATGTGCCTGTTTCTGTACTCCTCTCACTTCTCACCCCCCCTCGCTGCATGGATGAGCTAGAATCTTCACATTTTTGTGTCTTTTAAACGCACCTCAGGTGTAGATCAGAGTGTTGATCCAAGATGTCTTCAGTCTTGATGTTTAGCTGCACGACGTAAGTGTCACTCTTGTTTTGAAGAATGCTGGTAACAACAGGAACACACAAGGAGGTGAAAGGAGAAAGGAACAGACCGACAGACACACTGACAGGTTGAAAAACAGGGAGACAGTTCTTAGAAGCTGATCTTATGTCAACTATTCGTCATTTCACATTCAAACCATCTCAAACAGTTTATTTGAATTTAAGTATCAAAAACATTTGACATGGCAAACTGCAATACAAGTTGTGAAGAAATGCAGAAGATACACACACATCTGCTGACTGTGAGTGACGAAGTGTTGGTGGTGTGTTGCAGGTGGCGTGGTATCGTCTGTTTGGCCGCAATGCGGCAGGAAGCAACGTGAAAGCACGCCTCAGTGATTACAACCTGCCGGGCACCGGGGATGAGGTGGGAGCCCCGTTCTGTCTGTGGACGTTTTCTGTCTGCTGTTGTAACATCTCTTCCCATCTGGCATATTTTATATCTATGTTCATCTCGCCTTCTGTCTGCCACACAGTTTTTTTTTTTTACTGGTGTACCCTTATAATCTGTCTTATTGTTTTTCTTTCTCTTTTCTCTATCACTCTAGTTCTTATGTGTGGGTATACTGTCTGTAATCTGTCTCTTTTTCTTTTCTCTCTTTGTTTTTCTTTCTTTTTTTTTTGTTTCCTGTCAGAATTCTTTTAGAATTATAAATGTTTGTTTGGAAAATAGGTTTTAAATCTTTGTCATCCTACAAGCAAAAAATAGTTCCTCAATATCGTTCCATGATCAGTTTCCATGTAATGTTCTTTTTTTCTCAGAAAAATCAGAATGTGACACAAAAAAAATACAGTTTCACATAAATACAACACATTTTATGTACATTCTGTTTAATGACTCGTGATTGAGCTGCATACTTCATGTGGCTTCCGGTACCAATTCACCTAGCACATATGCAGACACAAAGCCCACAGAATAAACAAAGAGGGTGCCAGACGCAACATTAGTTTGGAGTTGCGGGGCATGCAATTGTTCCACCATGGGAGCATGAGGTACTTTCCTTGCTCGATATTTACTTTTATCTAGTTAGTGTTCATTACTAGTATTCTTTCATTTGTTCATAGCTGCAGTGAAAATTGAGTTTCTTCACTTTCCATTCAAGGTTGTTCTGACCGTGGTCTGTTCCTGTACAGGTGCCCAGCTATGGCTGTGAGCTGAAGGTGTCGGGTCTCAACCCCAATGAGCGCTATGTCTTTGCTGTGGCCGCCTACACGGCAGATGGCATGCTGATCGGCGATAGTGTAGGGGAGACAAGCAAGCCCATCCTGGCGTCACACCCGCTGCCTGTCTTGATGACCTGGGCCTTTCTTACCAGGTGTGTGTGTGTGTGTGTGTGTGTGTGTGTGTGTGTGTGTGTGTGTGACTATGTGTGTGTGTGTGAAAGAGTATGTATATGTGTGTGTGTGTGTGTGTGAGAGTGTGTGTGTGCATGTGTATGTGTATGTGTGTGCATGTGTGGATGTGGGTGTGTGTGCATGTGAGTGTGTGTATGTGTATGCATGTATGTGAATGAATTATGGAGGTGAAATTTAATCAAGTCCATTTTCTCTAAAATGTACTGACTGGAAATTCAGTTATTATGCAAAGTGAAACGACTGCAGGCGGAAATATAAACAAATCTTAAATAAATGTCAGCGAACCGCCCAGAGAAACATGGACAAACGAGTCACAAGACAACACACAACACGTTTCGACCTCGTAGGTCTTCTTCAGGTGAAACAAAGATGAACAAAATAACGAAAATGCACTTAGCTTTGATCGCTTCAGATTGCTTCTGAGTTCAACGCCTTCTTCCTTGCACTGAACTCAGAAGCAATCTGAAGCGATCAAAGTAAGTGCATTTTCGTTATTTTGTTCGTCTTTGTTTCACCTGAAGAAGACCTAAGAGCTCAAAATGCGTTGTGTGTTGTCTTGTGACTCGTTTGTCCACGTTTCTCTGGGCGGTTCGCTGACTTTATTTAAGATCAGTTATTATGCGCTGAATGTTTTGCACACACGTAAAAATCCCATCACCAACGTTCGGAAGAGTAGGCCAGTTTGGCCGTTGGTATGGATGACATGTTACATATAGCATGCACCCTGAGTGAGAAATGGAAAGAATGAAGGAAGTAAGGAAAATGAGTAATCAATATTGAACGATACTGACTGGATGACATGGGAAACGACTGAATGAAGCGCCAGCTGGCAGCTCTTCAGTCGGCACTACCCAGGTAGGCAGCCCGTTGTGTTGATTGTAAAGCGCTTAGAGCTTGGCGTCTAGCCGAGAATAGGCGCTATATAAGTATTCATTATCATTATCATCATGTTTATTCCTGGAAGTTCCATCCTGATATGATTTGCCTTTTGTGTTTGTCAAAGGGGAGAAAATCCCATGGACGCACATCATGTTCATTTTAACAAAGTCACCCCAGGGATTTGACAATGACGCTGAACTCTGTGTGTTATGCCAGCATTCTGCTTATCTTCTCTGTTTCCATGTTGCCAGGTTTGGTCGAAACATGGTGCTGGAAAGCAAACGTGATGTGCAGATTGTTTTCAGATTTTCATGTCAGATAAACAGCCACTCAAACATTTGATATCATATGCTTGTCTTTCATACAAGGCATGTATAGGAGAGGTGGAAAAGGAGGCAAAAAGTTATTCCTAGAAGTCACGGAGTATTTTGATCTGAGCTTTTTCATAGCTGTGTTTAATTCATTGCCGCCTCGTCGATCACCTGGTGGGCGACAGGTTGAGTGCTTGGCGCTGACGCATCGTCCGCCAGGTGATGGACGATTTACTCAAATTTTCACATGTAGTTGTGTGATCCAAGGGAAACAATCTTGGTATCTACAGATAGCTGAGGATTTCCTCTGTTAGGTGGTACTCTCCCTTGGTGTATATCTCGCGTTTAATTCTACTTTTTTGCTCATATTATGGGATAGCTGGGAGTTAACTCTGGCTGCCCGCGTACATTATGTTGTCGGCACCGAGCGTCAGCGAGTGGTAGCGAACAGAAACATCTTATTTCAAGAAGTAATTGAAAGAATAATGGAAGAACGATCAAATGAAGAACTGGAACTGTTTTCCGAACTTGTCAAACTTTTCCGTACTGTTTTTTTAACTTGCCGAATCGGACAGAGAGGAAATGAGTGACGATGGTGAGTTGCACATACTAAGTGATGATGAAATTTTTGCATTTTTTCTTCAAATATGTGACAGCAGCTCTCTGTTTGAGGTTTAGACCATGCACACAGCTGTGTGTGTGAAAGATACATGGTTTTTATGTGTTTGCTACACATTGTGTTGACTACAGTTATGATCATATTGATTTTTCATCCATACCTACGTGGAGAAAAAGGTTTTGCTGATAGCTGTTTACCTACACTTTTCAAACCAGTGGTGAGTGAAGTGTGTACTGAGCACAGGACTGCAGTATTTTTTTCTAAAAGAACATGATTTGAAGTTTTCAAAAACATGATATTATTGTTGTGCTAGGTTTGGTTCTGTCTGTATATTTTTTGTAAAAATACCAAAAATGGTGCGTCTTAGCGTGTCACGGTTGTGGCAGAAAGTTGCGTATGCATTGAGTTAATGCATTGCTTTCATACAGCTTATATATAATAAA
Organism: Conus betulinus; assembly: GCA_016801955.1. NCBI lineage: Eukaryota > Metazoa > Mollusca > Gastropoda > Neogastropoda > Conidae > Conus > Conus betulinus. The sequence goes on from JADBJO010000202.1 coordinate 841,253, forward strand.
TATAGGTAAAAAAGCAAACAGGTATTTTCAAAAAGTTATAAAATATTCTGATCTGAGCTTCTTGTAGCAAATAATCTGTTGATGTTCTTGTTGTTATCGTATCCTGGCTAAAGACTCTAGGGATCATCCAAACAGCGGAAGCGCTTGAACACTATAGTACAAATACATCAGCTGGGGATGAGAACATTACGTGTGTGACCATTTTTGATTACCTCACTATGTGGACAGTCACACTCCGACTTTGGGGGATTTTGGAGACTGATAATGTTATGCTAGGAGCTTGTCACAACTAAAGACAATCCCTGCATAACTATGCAGAGCATAACAACATTTTGATGTAGCCTTGGTGTTCTAGCCTATGTCAACTGGCCTGACACAGCTTAAGCCAAGGCTGGCAAATAATCTGTGCTCCAGTTTGTTTACTGTCATACAGGTAAATACGACTACACTGAAAAGTGAATATTGGTCTGCTCAGTGACATGCAAAGCATTCTGTGCTATACTATAATTTTCCATTGTCTGACAGGCTGTAGTGGTATGCATAGACACAGAGACATGTGAACCCAACGATGATGTGCATGTCATCCTTGTGTTACAGATCTCCTACCAGGTGGGGGCCACTACCCCACGGCGCGGAAGGCCTGCGAGGTCCTGTGGGACCACTTCCTGGCTCAGCCCCCACCACCAGAGGGCATGACCATCATCTCCGAGGCCAAGAGAGACTTCAAGCTCACCCTTCTCAAGTGGGTTCTAGTCTCAATCAATCAATGAAATAAAAGTAAAAAGATAAAAAAAGAAAAAAAAAAGGCAATGAATAGAGAGACCTAACACACAGATCTGGAAATCCGAATTGTTATTGTGTGATTCTGACTTGACGTACACAAACTCAATACGTCAGACCAATGAAGCAGATCAATGAGGTAGCGAAATCACCATCGTATTTAGCAGTTTTTGTTCTGGATCTCTTCCTCTCCATACCAAATTTAGCCTCTTTGTAAATGGAACAGGTCTGCTGTCTAAAGGGTTACATTGTCTTGGTTCTGTTTTAAGCAACTGCTAAGTCTGCGAAGCATTTCTGGGGGGTTTGTTTTTGTTTTTGTTTTGTTTTGCTGTTTGGTGCAGCATATCATCCCAAAGTGCAGCAGCCTAGCATTTCCAGAGAAATCATAGCGTGCTGTACCAAAAAGTGTTGCCTTTGGCAGCTCTGACAACTTCATCTTTTTTTTAGTCAGTCATCGTACCCTGTGGAAAACGAGGCACAACTGAAAGTGTTCCAGTGATATTGCGTATCAGTGCTGTGCTTGAATTTGGAATGCTACACTTCAAATGTTAAAATGCTGCACTTTGGGCTTTCGAGGCCTAGGCTGCTGTGAGTACTTATGTGAAAATGAAAAAGCAAGCATGAACAATTGTAACAGTTATTCCTGCTTATATATTTGTCTGTGGGCTTATGGGTCTGATACCATGGCCTACGTAATCATGACTAAAGTCATCACAAAATACGTTGTTTACCACAGAGCACTTCTTGTTTAGTGCTGATTATTATTATTTTTTCTTTCTTTTTCCATTCATTCTTTCTTTCTTTTCTTTTCTTTCTTTCTTTCTTTCTTGATTCCTAAGGTGTCCATTAATGAAGAGAGTATCTAGCATTGATGACTTGGTCTACTTGGAATTAATCATGTGTCAAAATAAAGAGCATTTCGAGTCTGAAAATATCATCTGTTGGCCATCAGGAAACGTTGGCTTGCAAAGATTAGCATGAGACTGGATGTTTCTCTTGTGCTGGCATGTGTGAAGCATGGTGAGAGTGGTGGCATTGCAGGCTGAACCAGAGAGCTGTGTGCTTGTCCTCCCCGGTGCTGCTGCGTCAGTTCCTGACCAGCATTTTCATCAATGTCGACATCAGCGTTCGTCAGAACCGCCTCTTCTGCGACATCCTGACGGATCAAGGACCTCTGTACTCAGGACAGGTGTGCTGCTGTGCCTTGTCTGTCTTGAGGTTGTCAGCCACAGATGAAACTAAGAACTGAAGAAGACCTAACAGGTCAAAAGGCACCGCCATGTTTTGTCCTGTCATTTGTTTGTCCCTGTTGTTTGGTGGACTCACTTCAGAATTTTTTTTTTTTAAATTTGTTTTTATTTCTGCCTGCAGTTACCTCACTTTGAAATTAAGAATTGAAGTAGCAGATTGCCCTAGAACGACGAACACACACACACACACACACACACACACACACACACACACACACACACACACACACACACACACACACACACACACACACACATGCACACACACACACACACACAAAACCTATGTGCATAGACAGGAAAGATAGGATTAATGAACAGAAAAGAATGCTGTCCATATGGAGACTAAAAACACTTCAACATTTCTGAAAAAAACAGAATACAGATAAACACACAACACAGAATACAGATAAACACACAACATAAACCAAATCACAAATAAAACACACAGAAAACCCCAAAATACAAATAAACACAAAAAAAAAAACCAAGGTGTCAAGTAATGCTTCTTGAATGCACAAAAAAAAACAGAATTATTTGTTAAGTTAGCCTTACTTCATGCCATGTTTTGCATTTTGGCTTGTTTAGCTATGTACATGTTAATATGAAGTCAGTGACTTAACATACATAACTTCCCTCACCAATACCCAACCTGTGTGTTTTTCTCTCCACCAGATGAAGCGTCTGGCGCAGTGTGAGAAGATGCTGGTGGCGGTGGAGCTGGCTGGCTGGCTGAACGAAGCCAACCTGGCCCTGCAGGCTGTGGTTCAGTGCTACGGTCTGATGGCACCACTCCTCTTCTACAAGATCCCCCGCCTGCCCGTCATTCAGGTGAGTTGATCCAGTCCTCATTGCCACCTTGAGCTGCCCTGATGTCGTTTCTAAAGTGATTGGATAAAGTTGTTCTGTATGCTTCCTCTGCCGGAGCTTTGTTGTTATGACATTTGTTCACTGATGTTGGCATTCTTAGAATTATGAATATCATGTTATGATCATCAAGTAAAGAAGCACTTGTATAGTTAAGATGATGAGGCATACAGTTTGGGTTCAACAGGAGGATCATTGTCATCATTGACAACAGTGTCAGCACTACCATCTTCCCGTGGTCCATGAGGAACATGTACTTCTCCGCACTCTCTAAGGATGAGATCTGGGACACATAATGGAAGTTCATAGTAGGAAGGGGTTTAACTGAGTGGTTAGGTGTACAAATCATGGGTAGATCAGTGGTGAGAGTCATGACCTCAAGCGTGTGCTGGGTAACAATGTCTAATCATTCACCTAAGCCGGGGGCCGGAACAGCTCAGTTGGTAGAGCACCAGACTCGTGATCCTGGGGTTGCAGTTTTAGATTTCGGTACAGGGGGGATTTTTCCTCAGAGTTAACATTGGTTCTGACTCCATTCCTCATACAGTCCTTTGAATGAGACTATAAATCGAGGTTCCGTGTATGAACGCATGCACAACATTTTACACACACGTCAAATCCCCACACCAACTTTCGGAAGAGGCCAGTTCGGCCGTTGGTATGGATGACATGTTACACAGAGCATGCACCTTCCCCGAAGATGGAGCATGGCTGCCTTAATGGCAGGATAAAAAAGGGTCATATACACACAAAACTCCACCGCCTGTCTATACAGGCAGTGTCTGCAGGAGTATCAGCCTGCATACACAGGAAAAAAGAAAGAAAAAAATTCACCTAGCCCCTTCCCACAATTGACTTCTATCCATGTGTCCCAGATCTGATCCCAAGTGAGTGTTGAGTTGTTGAATTGCAGCATACTCATTATTGCTGTGACTGCATTCTCCATTATAATTAGCAGGAACAGATTCTCAAGGAGGTCTCATTATCATCGTTATCATCATCATCATCATCATCATCATCATCATCATCATTATGTTGGTGGTCTCTGTGTCTGCAGATTTTGCAGCACTGCCATGCAGTTCTTCAGGAGATCCCGCTGGGCCTGATCCAGAAACGTCCTGGTCATGTGACTGAAAGTCTGCATCACATGACAGCCTGCATCACCTATCACCTGGCCAAGGTAGGTCATGTGAACACTTCACCACCGTCAGGGTCTGTCGATTGTCCCTCCTCTTTCACCTGGCCAAAGTAGGTCATGTGACCACTCCACCACCATGAAGGTCTGTCTATTGCCCACCTCTTTCTTGTGGTCGAGGGAGGTCATGTGACCGCTTTACCATCAGGCCTACTATGTGGTATCTATCCTTACCTGTGATATTTTGCATAGGCACAAGGTAGGTCAGTTGACTAGTTTACCTGCAGGTGTGCCCTGAAGGTCTGTATCTTGTCCTTATCTATCACCTGGCCAAGGCAAGTCATGTGACCTCTTTACTGTCAGATCTACCATAGAAGTGGGTATGTTGTCCTGTATCATCTGACCAGGAAAGGTCATGAGACCACTTTTCCCTCAGGGCAGTGGTCAGTATATTGCTCCTACCTGTTGCCTAGGCAAAGGTGGGCACTGTGACTACTTTACTCCCAGGTCTACCGTGGAGGTCAATACATTGTTCTTACCTGTTACCTGCCCAAGGTGGGTCGAGTACCACCTTACCCCCAAGTCTACGTGGAGGTCTGTATAATGACCTCACCTGACTAAGGTCCCCTTTGTACTGGAATGAGGTGTTGGTCTTCATACCAGTTAATGAGGCAGGAGTTCACAACATTCATTTGGCATTATGGGCATATAATAGTCTCCCAGGGGAGCAAAACTTACAATTCTTGTTTGTTGTTTTACTACATTGTTTTTTTTTTTTTTTTTTAAAAATGTCGTACACTATAAGGAAAGCCAGCCTCATTCTGGTGTTTTGAATGGTTGAATGATATGTACACCGATGAATGATCCACTTTTTACTTCACTGCATGAAATTGTGAAGTGTGCTGTCAGGCTCCGCGGTCTAGGGATAAAGAGCTGCCTGTGCAGCACAGTAGGGTTCTGAGAACACGAGGGCAGATGTCAGAGAGGATTAAGTCTTCTACAAGACATGCAGATGTTTGAAGACAGTTGGAAAGGACCTTAAATCTGCCATGATACATGCAGATACTGTGGACACCTGTAAATGTTAAATAAAATTTGTTAGGACACTTTCAGATTCTGAAGACATATGAAAGGAGAATTAATGTATAAAATGTATGGATGCTGAAAATGGAAAGGAACATACATTTTCTTCAACACACCATGATTCTGAATGCAGATGAAAAAGGGGGAGAATTTGTAAAGGGGAATAATTTAATCTGCTGTGTTGCATGCAAGTGCTGAAGGCATGTTTGCCATGACATATTCAGGTATTAAAGACAGTTGTAAACTGTAACAAATTTGCTATATAACTACCCAGGCTCTTGAGGAAGACATGCAGGAGACTGAAGTTTTCGATGCCTCCCCACCCAGGTGCTGAGGACATGGGGTCAGAAGTCCCTGGCCAACAGTGTCAGCGAGGCGGGCGGGCCGACGCCTGCTGGCCGTGGAGCCTGCTGCAGACACGCACAGCCGCCAGGAGGGAGACAGAGAGCACGGCACCGCCGACTCCGTGGCAGAGACGGAGACCGGATCCATGACGCTGGCCGCCCTGAAGAAGAAGAAGGGTGGCACGGTGGGAGGAGGGGGCACCAACCAAGTCGGGCAGGGAAGGAGGACGAGAGCGGCAGTGGGGTCAATGAAGAACTGCGTGCTCTGGAGGCTCACATGATGAAGGTCACCCGGGCAGGTGAGTGATCTGGTTTTTGGTCAGTTATCAAGTGCAGTGAATGAAGAGTGGTCTTTTCTTTGCGTGGTATCCAGTGCAGTGGCAGTTGAGTTTTTTTTTTTCTTTGCTTAGTATCAAGTGCTATGGCTGTGTAGAGTGATCTTATCATTGCTCAGTATCAAGTGCCATGGCAGAAGAGTGACATAAGAGCAGTCTGAGATTGAAGCATTATGGCAAAGAAGGCATAACAGGAGTTCAGATCGAGACATGGTTGTATTAAAGCTGATTGCAGTGAAGATTAAGACCTTAGACAGTTTCAGAATGAAGCATAATGGCAGTTTAGACTGAGACATAAGAGAACTTATTGGCTGAAGGATTATGGCTGTTAGGATTGAGAACAAGAGAAGTTAAAGACTCAAGCATGATGGTGTTAAGATGAATACCTAAGAGTAGTGTAACACTGAAACATGAAGGCATTGAAGACTGAGACCTAAGAGTCACTGAAGATGAAGGCATCATGGCTGTATGTTCTTTGGGGTGTCTGACATTGACCCCATGCCTGCTTTTGTGTGATCAGCTCACGGAGAGCATGAGCTGAATGGGAACGAAGATCCCAGCATCCTCCATGCCTACATCGCTTATCTGCCCAGCAAACTGGCCTACCGGGAAGGTGAGCAATAGCTGCATTACTTGTTCTGTATGGTGCTCTGTCTGCTAGCTAGCTTACCTAAGGAGAGAACAGGGGTGATAGTATCTGGCACCAATGGGCCAGCATGCTGACTGATGGGTGGTGGTGTCTGGGTCTGTTACTTGAGTAGTATAGTTCCTAAATATTGCCCTAGACAGTTTGTGTGTTTTAAATGTTTACTGAATAGAAGCAGATGTGTCCATGGAGATATACATACACGCATACATTACCATACACACTTTGATATGTTTAACTGTTGTTGTTGTTTTCTTTACTTGGACGCATTCTGTTCTATATGGACATGTTGCCATAGCTTTCTATTTTATCTTGCACACACACACACATACACACACACACACACACACATGCACACACACACACACACACACACACACACACACACATGCACACACACACACACACCACACACACACACATACACGCACACACACACGCACATCTTCATGGATGTAGGCATATGATGATTTTTTGTAGAGACCATGCATATACACACTGCTCATCCACGTACACTCTCATATCATAATATGTGCACATTTTAGTGATAGTTTTATTACACACACACACACACACACACACACACACACACACGCTTTCTCTCTGTCTGTCTGCCTCCTGTCTGTCTCTGTCTGCCTGTCTGTCTCTCACTTTCTTTCTCTCATCAACTCTCACATGCTACTTACACTAAACCCTTCCCCTCTACCATAACGAGGCTATCCCCTATTGTCCTTGTTGGCTGACAGTGGCCAAGTTCCGGCGCCGAGCACGTTACCTGGAGTTCTTGTGTGCATGTGGCCCAGAAGGGGCTGACAGAGGGGGAGCTGCTGCAGGTGATGGACTGGTGTGAGGAGACTGACAACTGGCTGGCCAAGTGAGTTGAGGGGGGGGAAGGGAGGGGGGGGGGGGGGGGGGCCTAGTGTCTCTTTCTTCCATCTTCCATTTAACGACTGCTATGACTGACATTGCCCTTGTGTCATCTTTCTGCAGGGCAGAGGCTGCCACCAAGGAACTTCTAGAAAACCAGAAGTTGTAAACTCATCTGTCTAGCAGATTTGAATGAAGTCCTAAGTTTGTGTACATCATCAAAATAGATGCTAAGTTTGGCTGTGCTGGTTATAACTTTAGGAGCATGATGCCCTCTGGATAAAGGGGAATAAGTATGTGGTGTTACATTTTTTTTAAAAATTATTATTATTTTGTGTACTGAACTTCTGTTGCTCTTCTCAGCAGAAAAATATCTATATTCCCACGATAATGACCAATCAGCTGAAATTAGTTAAAATTCTTATATCGACCAGCGCCGTGGCGAAGTGGTTAGCGTTGCGGACTCTCGGCTGGGAGGTCGTGGGTTCGAATCCCATCAGAAGTCATGTGGGTTTTTCTGCCCCGACCGGCTCCTACCGAGAGTTGAGTTTGCTGCGGACTCAGTGGGAAGACTGGGACCACACAGTCGAGTTTCATCCACTTAATGGATGCGTTTCTGAGAGTGTTGCTCAAATTTCCTGACCAACACTGCAGGTGTCTGTATCTCTCAGGCCTGGTTGACGCCGGGATATATTATGAAAGGAAGCGTAGAGTACAGCCCTGTCATGTAGTCTCAGACCGAAATGGAAATCCGTAGCATCATCATCATAATCATCCTCATTCTCATCGATCAGCATAAAAAAAAAAAAAAGTCTCAAATTCTGTGGCCCTTCATGCCCTGCTCTCATGGTGACCTCAGTTTCGATGTCCTCTCCACGTCTGTGGCCTTGGTTTGGTTCCGTCGGGGTCACCGGTATTGGCGAGTCCATGGGGGTGTCGTTGGACGGACGTGGTGGCGCCCTCCGGAGGGAGAGCTCACTCACGC
>JADBJO010000202.1:854544-902044 GCA_016801955.1 Conus betulinus
CAAAGGAGGCCTGACTTAACCTCTATTGTTTTGTTTTTTTTTTTTACTATTTATTTCATTATTTTTTTCATTGGTTGCTTCCAGGCTATCGAGGTGCTGGGGATCTTCTTTGTGGACCTGTACCACAACAACAGCCGCAAGCGTCGTCTTCGACGCATCACTGCAGATGAAATGCCCTGGCGCTGCCAGGTAATCCCTAACCCTGTTTCTACCACTGACTGGTTTGATGTGTCTTCACTGTCGGTGCAAGAAGACAGGGATTTTATATGCCTGTAATACCGCTGAGGAGAGGGACTGTATATGCCTGGCATTACTGGTAATGCAAAGGGCCCTGTGTAACTTTAGTAACTGCAAAGGAGGGGGGCACTGTGTGCCTGATGTTGTTGCTGGTAAGAACTTTCTTTAACTGTGCTGCGGAGAAGGGCTTTTTTTAATCAGCATTAATTGCTAAGGACTAAGACTTTTGTGTGCATATTGTTTCTGCTAAAGAGATGGCTTTTTGTTGTTGTCGTTGTTTTTTGTGTTTTTTGTTTTGTAGTTCTTGCTCAAGAAAAGGTCTGTGGGTGCCTATAATGCTGCTAAGGAAATTTTTACATGACACTAAGGAAATTTTTACGTGACACTAAGGAAATGTTTACGTGATGTTACTGTTAAAGAGGTCTTTGGCATCACTGTGGCATCGCTAAAGTGGACTTTGTGTCTCTATAGTTACTGCTGAGAAGGACATAGTGTTACATTTAAGAAGAACTGTATGGGTCCATAGTTACTTCGAAGGAGAAGGTCTTGCATGCCTGTGATTACTCTGAAGGAGAAGGATTTCACATGTTTGTAGTTACTCCAAGGGAAGCAGAATTTGTGTGGCTACACTTCTGCTAATTGTTGCTGCTAAAGTGAAGATTTAAGTGTGCATATAGTTACTTATGAGAAGAACTTTTTGTGCCTATTTTGGTTCTAAGGAGGACTTGGTGTGTCTGTCTATAGTTACTGTACAAAGACTTATGCGCCTGAAAGGTTTTTCATAAGAGGAATTTATATGCCATGTGTACTGTTAAGGGGAAGGATTTTCCCTGTGTTCCTTGAAGAAGAATGATGTTCTTTTAAGACACTGAGGAGAGGATTCCACGTGCCTGTGCTTATGTCAGAAAGAGGGTGAATACATGTGCCTGTCATTGCTTTAATACAGATAGATTTTGTGTGCCTGTTGTTTACTTAAAGAGAAGAAGTTTTGCGCGCCTGTGTTTAAAGCTTAGAAAGTAAGGACTGTGGGCCGGTTCTCAGTGTGTACAAAGTTTGCCATGCGTCTACCTTTAGCGCTCTTGAGGGGAAGGACTTTGCATCTCGGCTGTATTTTATTTCTGTTTGGTCATTTAGTTTTGCCCAAAAATGTGGAACAGTGTGTGTGTCTTTTCTTTTTTTTATCAGTGAGGAAAGTTGCTTGCTTGTATTTGGGGTTTCCGGTGATGGAATTTTCATTGGGAGTTAACTTTGTGTTCACATGTTAGGCGCTGAGAGAGGAGAATCTATTTTTTGTTTTGTTTTGTTTTGTTTTTATTTCTTTTAATCCTGTACTTTGTTCTGGTCTTCTTCATGTTCAAATGTTGAAATGTGTGTGTGTGTGTGTGTGTGTGTGTGTGTGTGTGTGTGTGTGTGTGTGTGTGTGTTGTTCGTATTATGTGTGTATGTGTGTGTGTGTGTGTTCACACATATGTGTGTATGTGTGTGTGTGTGTGCTTGTGTGTGTGTGTGTGTGTGTGTGTGTGTGTGTGTGTGTGTGTGTGTGTGTATATATGTGTGTGTGTTCACATATGTGTGTATGTGTGTGTGTGTGTGTGTGTGTGTGTGTGTGTGTGTGTGTGTGTGTGTGTGTGTGTTTATATGAGTGTGTGTGTGTTGTGTGTGTGTGTGTGTGTGTGTGTGTGTGTGTGTGTGTGTGTGTGCAGCTGCACATGGTTCAAGGTCTCAGTCACTTTGGAGCCTTCCTGCAGAAGCTGGAGACCAGAGAGAAAGTCCTGGGCTCTTCATCCAGCAACATGTACAGGTCAGAGCCATGCTCCACAGCAGGGGAACACCCCATCACAGGCAAATGTGGACATACACGACAACTAGAAAGGAAAATACAGATTTACATTATGAAAGAAAATTGTTAAGTACATCTATCAAGATATTGATTTAGATTGTGGTTTTACAAATATCAAAATGCGCAACAAAATAGAAAAATGTTGAAATACAAAAGAAAAACAAAAAACAAAACAAAATTAAAGCTCAGTATAGCTTACAAATGTTGAAATTTACTTTAATTAACAAGGAGGTGTTTAGATACATCATCACAGAAATGTTCTGGAAGATACTATGTTACAGAACTTGAAATCCACTGCTACAGAAATCTTAAGACTTACTCATGGCAAAGGGAAGTGTGTCTCTGTTGTGTGCTATGTTATCAGTCAAACCTGCATCTAACATCTCATCAAGACACTCTCATGGCATAGTCATGTTCAGAACTACTCTGTCTCAGTGCGGATGCTGAAAACTGAAAAAAACACTGTTTTTGTCAGTCTGTGTCATGTGCAGCCTGGAGAATACCCTGCAGAGAAGCCCTGCACTAATCCTGAGTCTCTGTGCTGGAGCTCTGTCTACTGACCTTTGACTGTGTTGTAGGACCAGTTTCCTGGACCATGAGTGGTTCACCTTTGAAACGGCCGGCACTCTGGTCGTGGGCTGGGATGGGGGGACCCACCCGTCGCTCCTCCGCTCGCAACGCCAACATGATGGCACTGGAAGAAGAGGAAGAGGAGGAGAGGAAGAGGAGGAACATGCAGGCCTTGGATCTGGCTACAGATGACCGACCCAAAACCACTGGCATCGAGTTTGCTGCTGCTGCTGCTACTGGTTTGTCTTTCGTTCCTTGTTGGCATGCGTTGGTGAGAAAGTGTGTGTGTGTGTGTGTGTGTGTGTGTGTGTGTGTGTGTGTGTGTGTGTGTGTGTTTGAGTGAGTGTGTGTGTGTGTGTGTGTGTGTGTGTGTGTGGTGTGTGTGTGTGTGTGTGTTTAAATGGCCACTGATCACTGACCCTCAACTACCAGCATCAGTTCTGTTGCTTCCACCGCTACTGGTGTATGGTTGTTCTTTGTTTTTATGCATTAGTGGGAAAGTCTCTGTGTGTCTCAAGCATGTAAATCAAATTAGGTAATTGATCACTTTAGAAAAAAACACACTTTTTTTTTGCTAGGAGAAAACGAAAGTTGGATGACAAATAGATAAAAATATTTTGATAAATGCTTAAATTTTCTTTGGGATATTTTTGAAAAGTTCAAGACATCATGGTTAGATTGTGTCTCTGGGGTGTGTGGGACCAAAGATGCAGGGCAAAGGTAAAGCACATGGTGCGTTTGTGTCTGCAGGAGCCGCCCCTCCTCCCATGTTTCCCATCCCCCCAGAAGCGGAGGACACACCACGCACCTACCGCTCCGACATGTCCAAGATTGATTCCAATCGTGTGGACCCTGACTCCCTGCCCCTGTCCACGGAGGCCACCATTGAGGCGCTGAGCAAAACCTTCACCTTCTTCAAGAGATCTGTGTGGTGTGTGTGTGTGTGTGTGTGTGTGGGGGGGGGGGACTAAGTAATTATATCCTTGGACAATTAGTACAAAAAGCAAAATACCTGTTTCCTTTGTTCAGACATTAGACTTTTCAGGTTTTAGCCTGAACTCAGGTTTTTAAAAGTAAGTGTCCAAGGCATTCTTGACATTTGTATAAATTTGCTTAGGAAGATTCAATGTCTTATACCTGTAAGATTTAGACAGTCCGGTTACAAGTTCACAATCCAATCCATTATTTTGCTTCAATGCAGTTCATCAAGGCTTCTGCTAGCACCTCCCAAACCCATGTGGTAAAAGAAAATGTATGAGCTCAAAATGTTTTGAAGGCTGATAAAACAAGCACTGGCATGAAAACATTGATAAGACGGTAGACATCAAGAGTTACTGGAATGCAGAATGGCTTGAGAAACCATCAACCACACAGTAGTTTATAAATCTGAAAAAAAAAAAAGAAAAAGCTTCAAGGGACTTCACTCCTCTTGATCCCATGAGGCCATTGCCCCAAACCAGCTCCCGGAACCACTGATATCTTCCAGGATTTTTTTCACTTGCTCAGGTCTCATGTCTGTTTCTTTATAACTTTCTTCCAAAAGGGGCTAGCAGATTTGACCACACAGATGGAGAGAATGTCTGCTTGCTGATCACAAAGTTTACCCTGACCTGTAATCTGCTAGTCAGATTTTACTTCTTTTTTTTTTCTATTTTGAATGAAAATTTTGGGCAGCCATGAGTAAATGAAATGCATTGTTTGTTATCTTGGTTTTTTTTTCCACTCACTTCTTATGCTGCTGTACAAGATACAACTGATAACATTGCTTTCTGCCATATTTGAATGTCAGCTGCATGAAGCTTTATTTAGAATTGTAGTGGTAATGAACAAAAGATAGAAAAATACCTTTTGATATATGCATATGCAAAATAAACACAAACCTATGTAAAGGGCTGTGATGACGATCAGGCATCTTGAATCCCAGGTACTGGCGCACCGAGGCCAGCACTGGACCCTGCTGCAGAACGGTGCACGTGCACTGTGGAACTGTCTGCACACAGCTATGCTGCGCGCCCTGACCCTGGCACCGGAGGGGGAGGAGCCAGGTCTGCTGACTATGGCCCGCCTCAACCAGCTGGCCTGGCAGCCCCTGCACATAGCCACTGACTGTCTGCTGGACATGCTGACCTATCAGGAGGCAGAGCTGAAGCAGCAGGCTGCCAAGGTACAGGTCAGAAAGGCCTGACCTGCCTCGGGGGGTGTCCTGGTCTCTTGGGTGTCCTTGTCTCCTGGGTGTTCTCATCTCTTGGGTGTTCTTATCTTCTGGGTGTCCTCATCTCCTGGGTGTTCTTATCTTGTGGGTGTTCTCATCTCTTGGGTGTTCTTCTCTTCTGGGTGTTCTCATCTCCCGGGTGTTCTCATCTCCTGGGAGTTCTCATCTCCTGAGTGTTCTCATCTCCTAGGTGTTCTCATCTCTTTGGCTTTCTCATCTCCTGGGTGTTCTCATCTCTTGGGTGTTCTTATCTTCTGGGTGTCCTCATCTCTTGGGTGTTCTCATCACCTGGGGTTCTCATCTCCTGGGTGTCCTCATCTCCTGGGTGTCCTCATCTCCTGGGTGTCGTCTCCTGGGTGTTCTCATCTCTTGGGTGTTCTTATCTTCTGGGTGTCCTCATCTCCTGGGTGTTCTCATCTCCTGGGTGTTCTCATCTCCTGGGTGTCCTCGTCTCCTGGGTGTTCTCATCTCCTAGGTGTTCTCATCTCCTAGGTGTTCTCATCTCCTAGGTGTTCTCATCTTCTGGGTTTCCCATCCCCTGGATGTCCTCTACTCCTGGGTGTTCTGATCTGTTTGGTATTTTCATCAGTTTGTGTCCTCATCCCATGGGTATTTTCATTTGTGTGTGTGTGTGTGTGTGTGTGTGTGTGTGTGTGTGTGTGTGCGCGCGTGTGTGAATGTGTGTGTGTGTGTGTGTGTGTGTGTGTGTGTCTGTGTGTTTACATCCCTGGTGCTGTCATCTCTTTATTGTTGTGATCTTCATGCTGTTCACATCTCTGTGGTGTTCTGATCTCTGTTGTGTTCTCATCTCTGTGGTGTTCTGATCTCTGTGGTGTTCTCATCTCTGTGGTGTTCTTATCTCTGTGGTGTTCTCATCTCTGTGGTGTTCTCATCTCTATGGTGTTCTCATCTCTGTGGTGTTCTCATCTCTGTGGTGTTCTCATCTCTATGGTGTTCTCATCTCTGTGGTGTTCTCATCTCTGTGGTGTTCTCATCTCGGTGGTGTTCTCATCTCGGTGGTGTTCTCATCTCTATGGTGTTCTCATCTCTGTGGTGTTCTTATCTCTGTGGTGTTCTCATCTCTGTGGTGTTCTCATCTCTGTGGTGTTCTCATCTCTGTGGTGTTCTTATCTCTGTGGTGTTCTCATCTCTGTGGTGTTCTCATCTCTTTTGTGTTCTCAGTTCTGTGGTGTTCTCATCTCAGTGATGTTATCATCTCTGTGGTGTTCTTATATTTGTGATGTTCTCATCTCCATGTTGTTCTCATCTCTGTGGTGTTCTCATCTCTGTGGTGTTCTCATCTCTGTGGTGTTTCATTTCAATGATGTTCTCATCTCTGTGGTGTTTTCATTTCAATGGTGTTCATCTCTCTGTGTTGTTCTCATCTCCATGGTGTTCTCATCTCGGTGGTGTTCTCATCTCCATGGTGTTCTCATCTCTTTGGTATTCTGATCTCTCTGGGATTCTCATCTCTCTGGTGTTTTCATCTGCTCCGAGTTCTCATCTGTTGGGTGTTTTGATCTCTTTTGTATTGTGATCTGTTTGGTATTTCTCATCTCTTTGGTGTTCTCATCTCTTTGGTGTTCTCATCTCTTGGGTGTTCTCCATGTGGCATACTTGTCACTTTAGAAAAAAGAGAAAGATTTTTTTTTGCAGAATAGAATCATTGGTGATTGCCTGTCTTTTTCATTTGTTTTGTTTTCATGTATGACTGAGCTGTTTTATTGTTTACATGCCATAAAATAAGTATTTTTAGCAGTATGGTGATAACAGTGAGAGTTTCAGAATCTTAAAATTTGAGAATGTAGACAGATGCCCTATACCGAAGTAAACTGTAATTTTTAACCGACAAAAGGGTTAGCTCACAGAATCTGAAGGCACTTTGGTGATGACTAGCTTTGATCATGGTCCCAGGATTTTCATCAGATCAATGAACAAAGAAAGAATTTTTTTTTCTAAAAGCATGAAAATCCATTGGGGGACAATGTTAAGATGCATCAAAAGAAAACTTCAAGAAAAAAAAAAATTAAACATGAGACAGCCGAGAATTTTTTGCAAAGACAGAAGGAAATTAGGTTAGAACTTTTAAACACCATGGTGAACAGCAACAGTTGAGTGATGAGGTGTGAACTGTGTCAACTGTCTGTGCGTGGGTCCCCAGGCCAGGAGCAAGGGCCAGCAGCTGGGCGGTCACTTTGAGTCCTGGATGGGCAGCATCATGGAGGAACGGGGCGGGTCCAGCCTCAAGTTTGAGACGCCCCTGGACGACCTCAGCACCGTGGACATGCGCTGGGTCCGCCGCCTGGTGCTGCGCTGCCTGGAGATGCTCTACTACCAGCAGAAGTGGGAGAAACTCATCGACATTGCTCTGCGCTTCAGCGCCATCTCCAAGTCAGTGATGAGCTGTTGAGGAAAGGGAAGGAAGGGGGGGGGGGGGGGGGGGGGGGGGGAGGTGCAGGCAGGGGGAAGGGGAAGGATGTGGTAGGGGGGTGGAGGAGGGAGAGAGGGGAGGGGTTAGAGGAGGGGAGAGAGGAGGTGAGGGAGGGTCTAATGACTGAGACATAGAGTATTACTGTTTAATCCAACAGTTATAAATTGTGCAGACTTAACCGTAATTATTATTGTCATTCGGGTGTCTCTGTAATGCATGTTGTCAATGTGCTAAATTTCCACAGAATGATGTTACATCAGAATGGCTTTTCAGCTAACAACATCTCAGGATTTATAGCCTCCAGTATTGTATGAGGGTATAGCTTTGAACAAGAACCATTATACAGAAAGCATGACTTTCATGCTGCGCCAGGATCTCTGGCAGTTCTCTTGTGAAATATTCACCCTGACAGGTCACCGTTTTGGTTTACTTCTTTCAATCAACTTGACTGCTTTATTTCAATGCTGTGATGATAAGGCTATTGAAATGAAGTATCAACTGTTTCATTCATCTATATGATGATAGGGCTATTAAAATGAAGAAGACAGTCTGATATTAAGCAATGTTCTGTATTGATTTCTGTTTGTTCAGTCAGGTCAGCTATGCCCTCTCAGTGTATGATGATGATGAGGATGAGAATGAGGATTAAGACATGTAAATGAAGTTTTCTTGCTGACATTTCTTAAGGACTCTGTGCTGGTCTGCTGTCTATCAGTCCTCTGGCCTGGCCTGTCAATGCTGTGACAATGTTGATGATGATGTTGCAGCGATCGCTACGCAGAGCAGGTGGTCCCTCTCCTTGTGCAAGCCCAGCGCAAGGTGGAAGCACGCATTGCGGAGGTGGGCGGACCCAGAGTGCCACAGCCTCACTTCCAGGAGGTGAAGGCCCTGCTGGGACGACTGGTGACGGCTCGGGACTACCTCACCTTGCAGCTCAAGGTGCACTTTGACCCTGCACGCTACAACCTCATCCAGCCCGGCGCCCAGATTGACCCTGTGGGGTCACAACGCCTACTCTGGTCAGTTTTGAGTGTGTATGTGTGGGAGGGGGGAGGGGGAGAGGGGGAGGGTGGTATGCATGTGTATGTATGTTAGAGAAGCCTCGATTCAGTGTTTCAGATCAATTTCAGAGCAAGATATATATATTCAAGCACTTTCCTTGAAAACGGGGTGTGCATTGATTCGCTGGATACAAAGGAGGAATATTTTCCCCTTCACTTTTGCAATCTGAATGCCTTTGTTGTCTCATTGTGTTCAGAAAAGGCTTTCTGCCTGTCACATTTTAAAGACATTATGTCTCAGTGTACAAAGCAAGATGCATTCCTCCTTGTCTTCACTACATGACTTGAATGTCATCAAAAGTTGAGTTTCTGTGTACAGAGGAGGACACATTCCTTCTTTATTCTAACTGGATCTGTCTGACCAGAATGTCACCAAGCGTTGTCTGACTGTGTACAGAGGAGGATGCGTTCCGCCTGTCATCGGTGCCACTGGACACTTCCCTGAGCTTGCAGACCCTGCGCGGTGTGCTGTCCCAGTCACGCTACACTGCGCGCGCCCTGCAGCACAGCCGACAGCTTTTGGTTCTCTACCTGGCTGGACAGCAAAACTGTATGTGTGTGTGTGTGTGTGTGTGTGTGTGTGTGTGTGTGTTTGTGTGTGTGTGTGTGTGTGTGTGTGTGCACGCACATATGTGTGTGTGTATGTGTATGTGTGTTTGTGTATGTGTGATTTTTTTTTGTGTCATGTGTGTGTGTGTGTGTGTGTGTGTGTGTGTGTGTGTGTGTGTGTGTGTGTGTGTGTGTGTGTGTGTGTGTGTACATATGTGTATGTGTGTGTGTGTGTGTGTGTGTGTGTGTATGCATATGTGTATGTGTGTTTGTTTGTGTATGTATGTGTGTGTGTGCGCATGTGTGTGTGTATGTGTGTATGTGCTTCTGTATGCACATGTGCATGTGTGCGTGTGTATGTATGTATGTGTGTATATATATGTGTGTGTGTGTGTGTGTGTGTGTTTGTGTATGTGTGCATGCATGAACCTCTGTGTGAGTGTTTTTTTTTTGTGTGTGTGTGTGTGTGTGTGTGTGTGTGTGTGTGTGTGTGTGTGTGTGTGTATGTATGTGTGTGTGTGTGTGTGTGTATGTGTGTGTGAGAGAGATCCTCTGTGTGTGTGTGTGTGTGTGTGTGTGTGTGTGTGTGTGTGTGTGTGTGTGTGTGTGTTTGTGTGCTTGTACATGTGCATGTATGCATGCGTGCATATATTTATTCTGTGTTGTGTTTTGTGTGCTTGGTGTTATGTGCACTGTCTACTACCCCTTTCTTGTCCATTACCCCCTTTCTCTCATAGACTGTCTGCCTCCTCTATGTCTGTGTGTTGTCTTGTGAGAACAACAATGCTATCTCCAGTTTGGGTGTCAATGTTATATATTAGTCTATTATTTGTCTGTCCAACCTATTAGATTTGGTCATATGTCCCCTACACACTGCTGTTTTATGTTTTTGATGTTCAAGGTATTGTATCATGTCTTCCAGTAGTCTGTCTCCCTTAATGTTTGTAAATCCATAGAAAAAAAATGAATATTTCAGTGAAAAAAGAAATCAGGTTAGAAGAAAAAAAAAAAGTGGCTGTCGAATTCATGAAACATTGATTGCGTTTTGGGCATACTAGCAGATGGCACTCGCAACATGAAATCTCATATAAAGTTGAAGTTTTCCAAATTGTTGAAAAAAAACAATGGCCTGCATCAGTCTGATAAAACCATTTCTGTGCTGGTCTGACACTTCCAGCTGTTTTTGTTTCTCTGTGGAATGTGATCTCAAGAGACAAACAAAAACATTTCTTTCATTGAGCACAACATAACATTTGACCCTTACTTGTAAGGGGTGGTTCTAAATGAAATACGGAATCATTTTTTTTTTTTTTAGAGCATTGCCACTTCAATTCATGGTATGCTCTGAGCATGATCACATGTTGTCTTCCTTTGCAGGCTCCTTTCTACAAAAAGACATAACATTTTCAAGCCCGTCATTATTTTACAGTATAACCCAGGTTTGTAGAATGCATACACAGAGTTATTGTTTCTGAAATTATCCTCAAAGTAATGTTTTTAAACATTATCCTGAATGTAACGCTTGCGTGGGCAGCGGGCGTGGACAATCTGCTGAGTCGTCAGCCCACCAAAGTTGATTTTGTGCCCAACACGGCCCGACCCCAGCCGACCTCACCCCTGACCTGACCCAGGAAGAGTTCCAGTCTACGGATGATGTGCAGACGTCCCCCATCCCTCGCTCTCAGCTCGGCCACACATCATCGTCTCCTATGAGAAGACCATCGGTAGGTTAGCTCTGAATGTGGGTTCAAATAGGGGTTCCCAGTCTTCGTTGGATGATGAAAAAAAAAAAACAGAAAAAAAAAAAAAAAAACCCAGTCAAATGGGTGGACCCAGAGATTTTGAATAGGGAGATGACTTGGATGAGAGCATTATCTAGATAGGCAGGAAAGGAGCATCGGTTGCATCTCTTTGAGCTTGTTGGGCTGTGCTGTTGGTCTGTATAATTTGGGTAAGGTC
Source organism: Conus betulinus (assembly GCA_016801955.1). NCBI lineage: Eukaryota > Metazoa > Mollusca > Gastropoda > Neogastropoda > Conidae > Conus > Conus betulinus. Next base: position 865,404 of record JADBJO010000202.1, read on the forward strand.
TCTTAAGTAATATGTCAACCAAAGTAAAAACTGCTCTCCGAGGTTTGCAGGATTGGACAAAAATAGTGCAGTCCATCAATTCATCAATATTGTGTGACAATATGCAAGGAGGGGAGGGGGGGGGGGGGGCAGTTCTTTTTTTTTTCTCTCTTGCATGTTGTTGAATGGTTTGTACAAGATTTAAAGGTACAAGTCCTGCAGGTCACATAATTCATGGCATTTGCTATGCTAAGAGTGCTATGAGCCTCTGGAACCTTAATGGACCTTGCTTTTGACCACACACTGCCACAGATGCTGGCTTGTCAGGCAGGACCACTGCCTTATTTAAAGAGTATTGGTGTTGGAAGATCCACATCACTGGCAGAGGGTGAGACACAGCAAAACCTCTGTAAAGGTAGGGGTCATTAGAGACTGGCATCTTCAAGGGTGTATGATTAAAAGAGATGTCCGGTAAAGATCACAGTGTGTAGGTCCTGTAGAATCCATATTGTCAGAAGTGTGTTGGGGGGCTGGAATAGCTGAGTTGGTAGAGCGCCAGACTCATGATCCTGGGATTGCTGGTTCGAATTTCGGTACAGGGGGATTTTTCCCTCAGAGTTAACCTTGGTTCTGATCCATTCTCCATACAGTCCTTTGAATGAGACTATAAACCGAGGTTCCGTGTGTGAACACACGCACAACATCTTGCACACACATCAAATCCCATCACCAAGTTTCGGAAGAGAAGGCCAGTTTGGCCGTTGGTATGGATGACACATTACACATAGCCTGCACCTTCCCTGAAAATGGAGTATGACTGCCTTAATGGGGATTAAGAAAACGGTTATACACACAAAACTTCACTGCCTGTCTGTACAGGCAGTGTCGGCAGGAGTATCAGCCTGTGTACGCAGAAAGAAGAAAGAAAAAAAAGAAGTATGTTGTTTAAATTACATAACTAACTGGATTTTTACTTTTTTGAGACAGGATAGTAAACAGGCAATTTGGATTTTTAAAAAAGACCTAGATGTTTGTTGGAATGTTTCAAATGGTTCAGAAGGTATTATTCTGTACTGTGTCTTTGAATTATGTGCAATCCATGGACCACAGGAAAGATAGACATTTTTCAGATTCTGTTGAATGTGTAAGTCATGTCAGTTAAGTATGTTAAGTTCTGTCAGTGCTACATATGTAACTTTATTAAGAGATACTTCCATAAAATTTGCTAGTCACAGAGATGCATGAATGGGAAGTATCATGTGTGCACATTGTGACAGTGCCACACATGTACACATGCAGGCATGCACAGACATACACACACACACACACACACACACACACACACACACACACACACACACACACACACACACACACACACTCACACATGCATGCACACACACATGCATGCACGCACATATGCATGCACATATGCATGCATGCACACAAACGTGCGCACACACATTCATGCATGCATGCACGCACGCACATACACACACACATGAATAGTACTTGCAGATGCTTTCGTGGATTCTATTAACCACTAGTACCTGTGTGAACCCCATGTCATGTGCTGTATTGGTGGCGTGCAGAGATGATGCTGGCCAAGAACCAGAAAGGACTGGCAGCACAAGCCATGCAGGAGCTGGGCAACATCCACTACCACGCCACCAACATCAGGTCACTGCACCTTGTCTTCGGCCTTCTTCACTCTTATCCCACTCTTTTCCTCTTCTTTTTTTTTTTTTGCTGCGCCACCTCAGAGGCAATGCACCCATGCCATTCATTCTGACACCCCATCCACAGCCACAACCCGGTCGACCCTGCCGCAGCCCCGGCACCGGCAATCCACAGGGAGCAGTCAATGTCAAGTTGTAAGGAGGCAACCCACCAGAGGACACACTGCACTGCTGCCGAGTCACTTCTGTGGTGTTCAGTGGCGCCTGTTCTGATCTAACATACGCAGGATACCACTTACTAAGCCCCTACTGATGACAATAATTGCTTAGTCGCGGAACCAGTGTGAGTGAGCTCTCCCTCCGAAGGGCACCACCATGTCTGTCCAATGACAGCCCCCATGGACTCATTGATACTGGTGATCCCGACGGAACCAAACCAAGGCCACAGACGTGGAGAGGACATCGAAATTTAGGTCACCATGAAAGCAGGGCATGAAGGGCCACAAAATTTGAGATATTTTTTATGCTGATCGATGAGAATGAGGATGATTAAGATGATGCTATGGATTTCCACTTCGGTCTGAGACTACACGACAGGGCTGTACTCTACGCTTTCTTTCATAATATATTATGGCGTCAACCAGGCCCGAGATATACAGGCACCTGCAGTGTTGGTCAGGAAATTTGAGCAACAATCTCGGAAACACATTCATTAAGTGGATGAAACTCGACTGTGTGGTCCCAGTCTTCCCAGCTGAGTCCGCAGCAAACTCAACTCTGGGTAGGAGCCCGTTGGGGCAGAAAAACCCACATGACTCTGATGGGAATCAAAACCGCGACCTCCCAGGAGTCCGCAATGCTAACCACTTCACCATGGCGGCTGGTCTTTTCCTCTTCTTACCCCGCCATACATTTCCTGCTGTTACCCACTTGTTTTGACTATTTTCACCTGTTTCTACTTTTTCCAATCTATTCCAACAGATCAGAGCTTTTTAAAAAAATTTTTTTACCTCTGCATACATATTCATATCTTTGTTACATTTTTTTTTTGCAATTCTATTTTTGTATATTTTCTTACCTTTTCCTGGCTTTCTTTGATTTTTTTTTCTAAGCTATGTTGTTAGGACAAAGCCATGTTGTCTGTAAGAGACAGGTACCAGTTTCGATGACATGTAGTTAGGAAACCTTTTACCGGATGGAAACTAGCTGGTCCGTTTTACTTTGGACTGGCAGCTGACTTCATCACAATATTCCACACTTCAATATAAACATGGATCACATTTCCTTGCAGCAAATACCTGGCACTTTATTTCCCATAGTTTAATTTCCAGATGTCATGGTTTAAGCTGTTCACAGACAGTGCTTTAGGACTACACATCCTGAAAGGTATAGTGCTATCGTGATCTGTAACAGTACGGGTCTGCATCATTAATTAACTGAATATGAAATCATGACGAAGTTTCTGTGAAATGCTTGGGTCATGAGAGACTTGCTTTGTGGGAACTTTGTAGTCAAAAGACAGTTACTGGGTAAAGATGATAGAGTGTAGGTCCGTCCTTGAGGACCCATGTCTTTGGAAATTTGTAGTTCAAATTATGTTACCGATTACTTTTTATCTCTTTTTACCTTGGACAACAAAAATTGGAGGACAAATAGGTAATCAGGTGTTTTTGAAATTGTTACATTTTTTGGAGGAGATATATTAAATGTTTCCAGAGGTATTTTTGTTTGTTGTGTCTTTCGCTTGTATGCGGCGCAGGGAAGCTCAGGAAAGGAAAGCAAAAAGATGCATCTCTAGCCTTGAAGGTTTGCATTGTCTGCAATGTGTATTATACCACTCTCCATGTCATCCACTGTCAAAAGACAAAAGAAACATTATGGACACTTTTTCTTGTAGTAAGTTGTGTAAGGTTGGCTCAACTATACAGTAAAGAGTGTAAACTGTGATGCTGTAAAAGAGTATAGACAGGGCCATGACCTTCTGTTCGTGACGCTGTGCAGGGCGGCGTACCGCTGCTGGGCAGACTCCCTGGACATCGTGCTGGGCATGACAGACACCCTGCGCATCTGGCGGCACCAGTCACAGGGTCAGGAGGAGGACGTCAGCGCCTGGCTGCTGGAGCGCTGTGGGCTGTGGGGCTGTGTGATGGGCGGCGTGCTGGCCTCCAACATTGCACAGTGAGTGTGTGGGGCTGTGTGATGGGCGGGGCTGGCCTCCAACATTGCACAGTGAGTGTGTTGGGGGGCTGTGATGGCGGTGTGCTGGCCAACATTGCACAGTGAGTGTGTGGGTTGTGTGATGGGCGGTGTGCTGGCCTCCAACATTGCACAGTGAGTGTGTGGGGTTGTGTGATGGGCGGCGTGCTGGCCTCCAACATTGCACAGTGAGTGTGTGGGTTGTGTGATGGGCGGCGTGCTGGGCTGGCCCAACATTGCACAGTGAGTGTGTGGGGTTGTGTGATGGGCGGCGTGCTGGCCTCCAACATTGCACAGTGAGTGTGTGGGGGTTGTGTGATGGGCGGCGTGCTGGCCTCCAACATTGCACAGTGAGTGTGTGGGGCTGTGTGATGGGCGGCGTGCTGGCCTCCAACATTGCACAGTGAGTGTGTGGGTTGTGTGATGATGGGCGGTGTGCTGGCCTCCAACATTGCACAGTGAGTGTGTGGGCTGTTGTGATGGGCGGCGTGCTGGCCTCCAACATTGCACAGTGAGTGTGTGGGGTTGTACGATGGGCGGCGTGCTTGTCTCCAAAATTGCACAGTGACTGTGGGGGTGGGGATGGGGGTGGGGGTAATGGGGAATGGGATGGGGTTGGACGGGTGGGTGGGTGGGAGGGAATAATAGCTTCCAACTTTGCACAGTGAGTGTGGGGATGTGTGATGGGGGGGAAGGGAGGGGAGGGGGCACAGGACGCAAGCATCCATATTGCACAGTGAGTGTGGGGCATGGTGGGTTTATATTGTGATGCACTGTTAACTTCATGGTGTGTGAATCCCATGGGTTTTTGTTTGTTGTTGTTTTCTGTAAATGTTGGCATAGTATACCAACTGTGTCTGATTTTTGTGATCATCACTCCTCATTGTGTGGCTTTAAAAGCTAGGATCTTCACAGTTAAATGAGCGGAGTTTGAAGCCTGTTTAAAGGCCTGCTTGCAGGCCCTTTGCCGTGAACAGTTTTGCTCTCAGCATCAGCAGTGACAGAGTCATGCTGGAGAATACGGTGTTGGCGCTGGTTCAAGCATCCTTGTTTTTAACCATGTCTAGTTTTAAATATCATTATGTTAGAAATCTTTGACATTGTTGTATCCTTTGAGTGATTATGGTTTGGAGAATTACAAATAAGGCACAGTTTGATCACTACAGTTACACATTACATTGATGTTAAGACATGTCAGTTTTGCTGTTTTTACAGTGGTTTCTTTTATGAATCAGATATTTCATTTTCACATTATTTTTGAAAAACTGTTCAATGATAATTCGTGAGCCCAACCAGGAACACGTTTTTATGGGCAACAACAATAACAACACGACAACAGCAACAACAACAACAACAACAAAACAGTATATATGTCCACAGCGAACTCATATTAACTGCCAACACAGTAACTCTGACATAAGGTTGTTTTTATCAGCCCAGATCAAAGAATTATACGTGCACACACATTCACAAATACATGCAAGTACACATGCACCCCCCCCCTACCCACCCGCCCCTTCCCACACACACACACACACACCCACACACACACACACACACACACACACACTGGCTAAACAACCAATTGTGTACAGGTACATCTTGACTGCCGACCTTGGGCTGAGGATGGAATGCTGCTTCCTGTCTGGATACCTGTTCAAGGTAGGTAACCTGTACAAAGCAGGTAGACTACTGGATAAAAATGGGTTACCTGTTCAAGGTAGATAACCTGTTCAGCGTGGGTTCTCCATTCTAGACAGACAGCCTTTTCAAATCAGATGGCCTGTTCAAGGTAGCCTGCCTTTCAGGGTTGATTTACCTGTTACAGTGGCAGGGTCCGCTACTAGTTCAAGGTAGGTCTGTGTTCACTGTTGGTGAGAGTTAAGCTAGGGAAATTACCTGTTCAAGAAAGGTTATGGTATATCATGGTATATTTACTGACCCAATTTTTTTTTTTTTTTTTTTTTTTTTTTAAATAGTTACTGAGCTCCATGAAGAATCCTGTAGAAGTCAATATCTGAACAAAAAAAAAAAACATGAATGTTTTACAGGCACTCAGACAAAGATGACTCTTGAAATGAACTATGACTATTCCTCTTTTGCAGCGTTTGCGCACATTTTGTGTTTTTCGTTGCTAGCGATACAGGAGACTCATTTGTTAATGCCTCTTTTGATTTCTTTTTAAGCATACAAAAAGCATGATTTCCAAAGGTGATATATCCTGAAAGATGTAGTTTTAATTAGTTCACTGATATTGTGCATTTGATCCTGTTATCTTTCAAAGCTTGTCACATTCACAAATAGAGAAAACAGATACCTAAAGCTATTTTTTTTTTTTTTAAATGCCTGGCTATATTTAGCATGGTTTATGACTTTGTGTAAATCTCAAACAGTGTTATGAGACTCAGAATCTGTCAAGGAAATTGCAGTGGGATGAAAAGCGAATGCAAAGTGTTTTGTCTTACAATAACAGAAAATTTGGTCAAACAAACGCAAATGGGAAAAAATGGAGGAAAAGTTTATACAGATGAACATCCCATTAAGCATGTGATGACTGTTCCATATTGCCATGTCCGTTTGGTGTCTCTGAAAATTGCAGGCTTTGTTCCGTGCCTCCCTCCCCCCCCCCACTTCTGACCGCGACTATGCTCTCTACGACGTGGGGGAGGGTTGCGAGGGTCACTAACCTGGTCCCTGGCATCGACTTCATGTCCGATCGCTTCCGCTGCAACGGTCGCTCCATGGTCGCCGCCCTTCGCTGGGTCACTGAGGAACTGGCCCGAGGCAGACACAATCTGTTTGTGAGTGGTTGAGATGGCTGGCTGTGGACATACAGTCACAATGTGTTTGTGAGTGGTTGACATGGACATAGACATAGTGTGTTTGTGAGTGGTTGAGTTGGACATAGACACAAATATGTTTGTGTGGGGGGTTCAGTTGGCTGTAGACATACAGTCACAATGTGTTTGTGAGTGGTTGAGTTGGACATAGACACAGTGTGTTTTTGTGAGTGGTTGAGTTGGACATAGACACAGTGTGTTTGTGAGTGGTTGAGTTGGACATAGACACAGTGTGTGTTTGTGAGTGGTTGAGTTGTGAGTGGTTTTGAGTTGGACATAGACACAGTGTGTTTGTGAGTGGTTGAGTTGGACATAGACACAGTGTGTTTGTGAGTGGTTGAGTTGGACATAGACACAGTGTGTTTGTGAGTGGTTGAGTTGGACATAGACACAGTGTGTTTGTGAGTGGTTGAGTTGGACATAGACACAGTGTGTTTGTGGGGGCGTGAGTTTGTGTGGACATATAGTGTTTTGAGTGGTTGGACTTGGACATAGACACAGTGTGTTTGTTTGGTTGAGTTGGACATAGACACAGTGTGTTTGTGAGTGTTGACTGGACATAGACACAGTGTGTTTTGAGTGATTGAGTTGGTTGACACAGTGTGTTTATGAGTGTTGAATTGGCTGTGAACTTATAGCACAATGTGTTTGTGAGTGGTGGTTGCATTGGTGTGGACATAATGTGTTTGTGAGTGGTTGAGTTAGACATAGACCCAATGTTTTTTTTATGAATGGTTAAGTAGTAACATAGACACAATCTGATTTTAAAAATCTTTTTTTTTTGATGCATGGATTCCTATAGGACCCAGCATAAGGCTTATCGAGAGAACTTGGCAGAAACTGAAGTCTGCATGGATACTGACTCCATGAAAAACATCTAGTCTGTCCTGCCTGGTTCAAGCGGGGATTGAACCCAGAGCCCCTGAATGAAGAGAACAATTCTTTTCCCACTCGACCCATCAGGGCCAAGCATTGTGGTGTTGGATGCACTGAAACTGAGAGTTTATCACAGTGGTAGGCAAACATCTGGCATTGTTTTCAGAAGTCATAGCATTGGGTTGTGTCATCTGATGGTTTCTCTGTTGCACCACAAAGAGGGGTATGTCATCAAATAGTTAAGCATTTGCCCGCAGAGCTGATGGTTATGAGTTCGAACCTCTTGTGAGGTCAAAGGTTTTGTTTTTAGCTTGAAAACCCCCGCGATGTCCACCCCACTGTAAAAGTACCTGATTCAGTTCAGAGACAATCAAAAGCGGTGGAAGGAAAAGAAGTGGGTTCTGCTCCACCATCATCCTTTGACATAGATGCTGCGAACCTCTGACACTTCACTGCCTCTACAACCATTAGGCGAAAGGACTTTAATCTTTATTGCAAAGAGGACCTTATTACAAAGATGGGGAAGAGTGAAAGCATGAAAATCTGTAGGGGTCTCAGAACATGCCTGTGGTGTTCCACCAGCATTCATCCCCGTGACCTGTGCTGCAGGTGCTGCCTCTGCTCAGCCTGTACCAGTACTTCACCACCTTCGTGTGCCGCGATGTCCAGCGCACCGTGGACGGCCGCATCCTCAAAGTTCGCGTGCTGACCGACCTGGGCCTCTTCTCGGAGGCTTTCATTGTTCTCCAGCGCCTGCTCCATGGAGAGCGACTGCCACACACTGGAGACAGCAGCTTCAGACAGACAGAGTCTCGCATTGGCAACCTGCGCTTCAACACCAGCCATCCCATCAACGACCTCAACAACCTCAAGGTCAGGGGGAGGGCTGTTGCAAATGCGGAAGTTGTGATGCTAACGGTGCTGCCACTGTTGCGTATGCAACTACTGTGAATTATTGCTATGACAAAGGTCTTAAACACTGTGTCACAAGCACAGCTATTTACTAAGATTGCCCATTTTTACATTTTGTGTGTGCACCAGATTCTCTCTCTCTCTCTCTCTCTATCTCTCTCTCTCTCATATGCAAACAACACATATGCATGCGCCTGCACACACACACACACACACACACACACACACACACACACACACACACACACACACACACACACACACACACACACACACACACTGCTCTCTCTCTCTCTCTCTCTCTCTCTCTCTCTTTCCTCTCTCTCCTATCTCTCTCACTCTCTCTCCTGACTCTCTCTTGCTCCACCCCCCCTCCCTCCCCTCTATCACACTCTTTCTTCTCTCTCTCACCCTCTCCCTCTCTCCTCTCTCTTTCTGTCTTTTTCTCTCTCAGTCATTCTTTCTCTCTCTCATGCATGCACACACACAAATGCACACATACACACGCGCACATGCACACACGCACGCACACACACACATGCGCGCGCGCACACACACACACACACACACACACACACACACAACACACACACACACACACACACACACACACACACTCACACAGCATATCATAACAACATATCTCACAGCTAACACCACATCACACGCAACATGCAACACACTCCACAACCTACTGTATCCCAGAATCTGCTCATTCATCAGGTGCTGGAAAACATCCTGGACAAACGCCTGTCGTCCCACCTGGCCACTCTGTTCGCCCCTCACCTAACCTGTCATCTGTCGCTGGCCCAGTCCCACCTCTTCGTGGCCCTGGCCGAGACCATCCCTGTGCTGCCCGCCATGGAAGACGTCATGTGAGTGGCTGGGGATTCTGGGAGAAAGGGAGAGAGGTGGGGAGGAAATGGAAGGGGAGGAAGAATGAAGAATACTTTAAGATGCAGTTATCCAGGTCCTAAGTACAAGCATATGTTATGATACTGTTTTTTTTTTTTTGTTTTTTTTTTAGTGATGTGGAGCCTTTGATTCTTTATATTAGTGGAGAATTCTGGATGATCTTTCGTTGAGACTTTGTAAGCACTAGAACTAGTACATTAGCACAAAATGATGGAAGGGGGGGGTGGGGCTGGAATAGCTTTGTAGATAGCCAGACTCGTGATCCCAGTAATCCTGGGGTTGCAGGCTGGAATCTCTGCCGGACCACTTCAGTACAGGGGGATTTTTCTCTTGATGTTAACATTGATTATGACTCCGTTTCCCAAAAAGTCTTTGGGATGAGACTTTAAAACTGAGGTCCCACACATGACTGAGTGCATAAAAAAGAAATTGTACACATGTTGTACAATGCCCATTTGTACACAAGTTGTACACAAGCCCATTTCAGCTCTTGGAAGAGTAGATCTTTGTACACAATTCACATGCATGAAAATGCAGCAGAACCTTTAATGTTGTGAAGCAGGCTTGCCCTAACAAGCAGAAAAAGTGGAATGGGGCCACAGACAAAGACAGACTGGAGGTGGGAAAGGCAAAGGCTTAGCTGCAGTGAGGGTCGGAGGTAAATAAATAGAGAGTTCTTTCAGTGACAGAGGAGGTAAGAGTTGTTCATGTAAGCCGATCCTGGTGCCAGTTGTATTGGAGGCTGATGAAGGGAAGAGCTGTAGAGCTGCTGACACTGCATCATGGGACTGTACTGCAGGACAGTTAAACATCAAAACAGCACAGTTGATTGGAAACAAGGAGTGAAGAAGGGATTACAGTTCATAAACCAAAGGGGGGCTGGAATAGTTCAGTTGGTAGAGTGCCGGACTCATGATCCTGGGGTTTGGGTTTGAATTTCGGCACAGGGGAATTTTTTCCCTCGGAGTTGACATTGGTTCTGACTCCATTCCCCATACAGTCCTTTGAATGAGATTATAAACCGAGGTTCCGTGTGTGAACACACGCACAACATCTTGCACACACATCAAATCCCATCACCAACTTTCGGAAGAGGCCAGTTAGGCTGTTTGTGTGGATGACATGTTACATATAGCATGCATCTCCCCAAAGATGGAGTATGGCTGCCTAAATGGCGGGATAAAAAACGGTCATACACACAAAACTCCACTGCCTGTCTATACAGGGAGTGTCCGCAGGAGTATCAGCCTGCGTACGCAGAGAGAAAGAAAGAATAAACCAAAGAAGAGGAAGAGAGTTTAGCTAGGCATGACCGCTTGTTTTGTTGTTGTTGGCTTTTTTCATGTGTTTATTATTCATCTAACATGGTTTTTTTTTTGTGCTTACTTTGTTTTCCTAGGGAAAATGAGACTCGGCTAAAGGAAGACCAGTATTATAGTTCACTTTTCTTTTTTTTTCTTTTTTTCTTGGTTGGTTCTGGGTATGAAGGAACACTGACTGGTTGGACTGCTGCTTTTTTTTTATTGTTTTGGATTCCTTGTTTGGTTCTCTTGCTTATAACTGTAAAGTTCTGGGTATTGTTGCACTTGTTAATCATTTTCAGTTTGTTGTTTAGTTATCTGACATTGCTTACAGAGTGCATGCTGTGTTGGACAATAATTTTTTTTCCTCACATGGGAAAATGCATGACTACTACTATTTTTGTTTATGCTGCATGCTGTTGTTGTTTTCTTGTTTTTTAAACTTGTTTTTTTTTTAAAAGGATTTAAGTTCATTAGGTTTTAGAGGCTTTGTTTGTGTTGAGGGATTTCCATCTGACTCAGAGAGTTATTGATCTGGTGCTGGGTGGTAAACAGGGCTTGCTGTTTGATAGTGTAATAGTTAACTTCATCACAGGCAGGATGCTTAACTCTTTCATTCCTACTTTTCTATGAACCATTATTTCCTCTTGTTCCTAGATTCTTATAATACGAGTATCCCCTCATTCCTGGATTTAGAGAAAAAAAAAAAAAAAGTGTAAAGTGAGAACTGTCATGTATGCAGTAGCAAACCGGCCAGAATAGAGCGGCGACCACTTTCCCACGCTGTAGGGGCCGTCTGGCATCCATTCCATTCATAAAAACAGCCGCGCAAGCGACCCGGTCATGATGTGTACCGATGATGCGACCCGCGCGAAGTTCAAAGCACTTACCGGGAAAACCGATTTTTCTGGGCTGCTGGAAGGAAAGGAGGGATTTTGTGCGGCCCAGTTTTCCGGGCTGCAGGAAGGAAGGGTGGGATTTCTGCAAACAGGAAAGCCAGGTTTGTAGGGATGAAAGAGTTAATTACGTTCTTCTGTTGATCACACAAGTTCAGCTGCAGTGCCCTCCACTTCACTGTATTCTGTTCCACCCACCTGCACTGAGGTCTAGAGTACTCCCACACCACATGGTTACTCTGAACCACATCGTGCCACATCACATCTCTTTCCATTCCACCTGACTGAACTGCAGTCTACTCCATCACAGGGCAATGACTTCCGTTACACGCCAGCAACACCGTGCCATACCCACCTATCCTATCTCACCCTCCTTCCCCGTCCCTGACAAGAAGTTGTCAGTCTCTTGGCAACCCAGCTCTTCACCGATTTGACTCCTTGTTGTTTTTGTTGTTCCATGCATCAGTGCCACATTGTAACATCTGACCATGTTCACCTTCTGTGAATTGCCATCAAGCAAATGCCACACACACGGAGATGCATGTGTGGGCTTGTATGCGTGCTGTCACACACACACACACACACACACACACACACACACACACATGCGTGCGTATGCGCACACATACCACACACATCTATATGCGTGTATGCACACATATGTATACTACACACTCCCACACATGCCCATGCACACAAAAGTGCGTGTGCATGCACACTCACACATGCATATACACCCATATACACAGGGACACACACATACAGACATATATCTGTACATGTACATGTGCAGATGCGCACATACAGGAACATGCTCACACAAGCCCACAGATCACACACTCATGCATACACATCTGCACACACATACACACACACACACACATACAAGCATGCACATGTGCATGCACACACACATGCACACACATGCACACGCATACACACACACACACATATACACACAAGCAGTTGCACACCGCATACACTGGCACACACACATAGGCCTGTGCCCACACACCCATGTGCACACATACACACTCACACACATATATATACACTCACCATACACTGATGATAATGGCATAGGTAGGTTACTCAAGATCTGACCAGCACATTGGGCTAATGCATAGGTCAGACTCTGCAAAGCCATAGCCACGAGACCCTCTCGTTCAATTCTGTCATCTTCATCATTGATTCATTTATGTCTGCTTTAAATCATGCTCAGCATGGTTCCTAAACTTAGCAGGTGTGGTGTGGCATATATGGACTAGTCTGCAGGCAGTGACACCTCCTTGATGAAACTAAAACTGAAACTGTCGAGAGGTTCTGCAGTGCTACTCTGACCTTGCCAGTGAAGAGTTTCCCCTCCCTGTGAAGACGCTGTGCATAGGGAGTGATTGAGGGAATTGTGGAGAACATCCACTGGCCATTGCCTCTGTTTGACTGTCCCTTTGAACGTCCTGTTTGGAAGCAGTGGTAGAGGGGATTGTGGACAATGTCTACTGACCACTGCCTCCGGGTGCACAGTTAGGTGTTGGCTTGCTTATGCTGGAAGTTTGCTGTTGTCATTGGATCCAAGATACTGATGTGAAAATGATAGTTTAATGCACACATAAGATGAAAAATTGCATACTTGGTAGGCTTTATTTGTTTTTTCTTGTGTTTATCCAGCTGTCTGTCTATCTATCTATCTATCTATCTATCTATCTATCTATCTATCTATCTATCTGCCTATCAGTCTACCTATCTGTCTATCTATCTGTCTGTCTGTCTGTCTGTGTGTGTGTGTGTGTGTGTGTGTGTGTGTGTGTGTGTGTGTGTGTGTGTGTGCGTGCGTGCGTGTGTGCGTGCATGCGTGTGTGCATGCATGCATGTGTAGTCAGTGTATTTATGAATGTGTGTGTGTATTCAAAAGGATGCAAATCAGTATGGATATTGATTAAAGAATACATCGATAAAGTTCATTTTCAGCAGTAATTATTCTAAATGTACATGAAGTTTCTCGCAAATCTGCAAGTGAAGCTTACTTAATGCAGTGATGTAATCATTCAAACAGATTTTCTTTCCTTTTATAAGGATGTTGCACACACATGCGCACACCCCTAGCCCCCTACTCTACACCAGCCCCCCCCCCCCCCCCCCCACACACACACACACACCACACGCACACCCACCCACACATATATGAACACAAGCTCTCATACACATACACATGCATGCATGCACACATACGCACACACACACATACACACACACACAGAGGGGACACATGCACACATATATTTGCACTCACGCACATGCATGCACTTTACATACATGTATATTGAGATATGCATGGCATCATAGATATTTATTTTTCTGACTAAAATTGGCAACTACCAAAGTGGTAGACAGACATCAGGACACTAAGAAGACCACTGTGGTTTCAGATTCGCCGTAGATGGGGAGACGGGCGGGGTCAAACCTCGGACCATCCCCACCATCTCGCGGGGAGGGCTGGGCAGTAAGGCCCCCAGGTTGTCACATGGGGGGGGCTCTGTGCCCGCCAAGACCACCTCTGAGGACAAGAAAGACGGTGGTCAGTGTCTGCAGTGTGCTGGTCTTCCTGTGGCTGTGGTTGTTGGAATGTGGCACTGTCATGTGGACCATCTTAGGGCCACACTGAGGGCGTGACCTGTGTTGTTGGAATAATTATGTGTTTGTGTTTGGTTTCTGTTAAGTTTCATGTCTTGACTGATTCATTTGTTTGTGTAGATTGTGTGATGCCTGTTGAAGGAACATGAACTGAAGCACACACATGCCCAGACATACAGACACAGACAGATGGATAGACAGACACACACACACACACACACACACACACACACACACTCTCTCTCTCTCTCTCTCTCATTCTCTCTCTCTCTCTCTGTCTTGGTCTTTGTCTCTGTCTCTCTCTCTGTATCTGCTTTTCTCTCATCCATTCACACACACATATACACACACTCACTCTCGCTGTCTGTCTGTCCCTGTCTCTCTCTTTCTCTTTCTCTCTGCTTTTATCCTTTTTTTTTTTACTTATACACACACACACACACACACACACACACACACACACACACACACACACACACGCAAGCACACATCCACGCACGCATGCACACATGCACGCATGCACACACACACACACACACACACACACACACACACACACACACACACACACACACACACACACACACACACACACACACACACACACACACACACACACACACACACACACACACACGTGTGCACACATGCACACATGCATGCATGCACACACGCACACATGCATGCACACACTCACACTTCTGCATACATGCACATGCAAACACACATATGCTTCAGCCAAGGAAACAGTGAATCATAGTTGTCCAGCTATCATGAAATGACACCTGACAGCTGACACAAACGTTTTCATCCAAGGTGAGAGTGACGACATCAGTGCCACAGTTGCCCAACGATTCACCGACGGGAAAAAAATGCCCACACTAGAGCTCATCAAAGGGACGCTACTCCTGATTGCTGACCAGATGGTCAGCACCATGTCAGAGGTCATCTGCGACAACGCTTCTCACGATAAAACTGGTGGGTGTCTTCACATGAAGGGATGGTCAGTCCATGGGAAATTACCGTGAACATGGAGCTGACTGGAACAGGGAAAATACAGACAGTGTGTGACAGAGCACTTCTCGTTTCAGAGTTTGTCAGTATTTGTCAGTTATGGAAAGTCAGATGATGTTATATGTGAAGATATGGAAAATCAGATGATGTTATATACAGCTAATCCAACAAGACTTTTTTTTTTTTTAGCCTGTGATAAATTATTGTAGATAGAATTGTGTTTTTGATAGTTGAAATTGAAAAAAAACGAAAACAAAACAAAACCAAAAAAAAAGTGTTTAATGTGTTGGAGTACTGGCTGAATCAGATTGTATAGTTTAGTCAAGTATAGTTTAGTAGTTAGTCAACAAAAATTACTGCAAAAGATGATGGGGTAATGCTGAATTTGATTACACTGTTTTGCAGCTTAGTATTGTTGCCAAATATATCCTGTTTTGGACAAATCTGATTGTGTTATTTATAGTTAAGCTGAATAGGGTTACTGCAAAATAAGCAGCAGGAACCATGACTAATGATTTGTGTTGCTGCTGGTTAAGCTGACAAGACTTAAGAGCAAAATGTATTAAAAACTGGGGAAAAAATCTGATCATGTTGTTTTATAGTTAAGCCTATAAAAACAACGCAAAAACGTGTTACAAATTTATGTAAAAATCCAGTTGTATTGATCATAGTTAAGCTGACAAGAAGTACTGCAAAATATACATGACTGATGATCAGTTAGATCGACCTGTTCACAGTTAAGCTGACAAGAGCATCCTGCAAAGTGTCTTGATATGCTTTGATGATGAAGAATCACAACAAACTGAATAGAATCATGGGCAGACTATGGTGATGTTGAGTTAGGGCAAACCAGGTGGTAAAAAAAAAAAACAACAACACAAAGACAGACAGAAGTATAGTAGGATAAAAGAGTGGCAGTCTACAACCCAGCCTACCACACAGCAAGACAGCCAAGAAGAAGGAACCTGTGTCAGAGAGTGTCCTCCCTTCCCTCCATGCCCTGACTCTGTGTGTGTGTGTGTGTGTGTGGGGGGGGGGGGGGGGGGGGTGGGGGGGGGGAAGAGTGTTTGTGCTTGCATGAATATCTTTTACTGATGGGATTGATTTACTATAGATTCTTACACAGGCAGTTTACACCCTTTTTTTTTTCTTTGTGTGTGTGTGTGTGTGTGTGTGTGTGTGTGTGTGTGTGTGTGTGTGCAGGGCTGGCCAGGCTGTCGGCGGCAGAGCTGGAACTGGTGGTGCTGTGCCGCGTGGAGCAGGCCAACATCGCCCTGCAGAAGCACCACGCCCCCATGGCCGCCCGCACCATCCTCTCCGCCCTCAAGCTGCTCCACGACTCCCACATCTTCCAGCCCAGGAAACCTCCTGCGCCCCAACCAAGGTACTGGGTCAGGAATGGAACAGCTGGGCATAAGGAGACAGGATGGGGACAAGGAGGGGGGGGGGGGGGGGAAATGGAGGGCGGGGGAATTCTTAGAACATGGATGCAGTTGTAGGGTAATGTTTTGCGACTGACTCTTAGGACTAGGTGATGTTTGAAAATGTGTTAAATGCAGGTTAGAGTGAGAGACAGAAAAAAAAAGGCCAGATGTTTGTGCGGCGGCAGGTTTTATGTAGAAACGTGCTCTTCATTTTCGTTTTGTTGAAAAAAGAAGCTGTGATGTGGAGTGGTGTAGTGTGTTTGTGTAAACTGCTGTGGCCTGATTGTAGATGTATCAGTACTACAAGTGGGAGAGGAAGGCAGTGTGAAAAACGATGGGGCCTGTCCCCTGGAAGAGGCAGCTAGCAGTGTGTTGAAATACTATAACCCAGCCCACACCTCAGGCCCCTGTCTCAGCCTACTGAAGTATTGTGATGGATGCTTGCAATGACCAAAGACAGCGCTTGCCTCTGACCCCCCACCCCTCCATTTATTTCCCTCTCAGCCGTTGGCAAGGGGTTGATAGGATAGCGGCGGACCTCTGACAGTCATCGCACTTGGCTTTAAACGATGGCTTCTCTCTGTCCATAGTACAGATTGTGTGTGCACTTACCCCGATGCTTTCTCCCTCCAGCTCTTGTCATGGATGAAGAGATGGTTGTCTCTAGTGTTATTGCCTGTTGCTTTCTGGATCTTTTGCTAGAGACATTCCAGTGTGTGTATTCCCTCAATCCGTGATCTCTACCCTACCCACCCCCACATGTCTGGTGTGGAACCAGATGGGGAACTAACACTAAAACAGTGTGGCTTTGCATGGCTATGTATCAAAAGTGGATAGCATTCGGCAAAACATGGATGTTAAGTCAAACTAGATTTATCTGCTGTTTAGTTTTTTTGTGGAAAAAAAACAATACCATGTCAGATTGGAGGTAATTGTGTTTATTTGTCCAATTGTGGGCTGATTTGTTTGTTTCATTGTGCATTTGTTTGAAGTGAGTCCTTGTCAATGGGAAATTTGTTTGTCTTTTTTTCTGGCATTTATGAACAGTTTTTAGACGAAAAAGAAAGAAAACAAAACACCAGCTTCTACAACTGAAAAATGACTTTGATTGAAACAGGGTCAACCTCAATCTGTGTAGGTGGTATTTTAGGTCGGCAGATCAACTACTTCTAAAATGAACTGGCTTGTAGAATAACTGGTCGACCTTTGATTTAGAAAGAAACTTTATGGTCAGAAAATCCTAGTAATGCAGATATACTCATATAAATTTGATTGTTGTACATGTAGTCATGTATGTCCATGAGTTCAAACTGAATTCTGTTTTACCTAAGTAGTATATTAGTACGACAACACTGACATGTAGTGTGCATGCATGCTCCTACCTTTGTTTAACTTGTGTTTTCCTGTCCCACTCTCCTTCCCCCCCACTCCCCTCCCCGGCCTGATGGTGTGAGGTGTTGGTGTATTGTGTGTGTTTTGCTCTATTGCCAAACCTGTACTGATTGGCTTGCAGAGAGGACGCCACGCTGTACGAGAGGTAACATTCCCATCATGCTTTTCCTCTTTGCTTCCGCCACTAACGTATAATTTCTCTACCTCTTCGTTCTTGGGAGTTAGCCATTTAAGAGATCCTGTACATGTATTAACACAGAGAAAGAAACAGAATGAACAGATATGTGTCAACCTAGGGATAGGATACAATAAAACCTATCAGAGCAGATTGATTTATAGGCTGCTGATGATATATCTTTGTCTTCTTCACAGTGAAATGTTATCTTGAAATCTTACCTTCATGCCATTAGAAATCCTTTTCTCTTTGTTCAGGAGTCAAGAAGATACTGAGTAAGTTGCATGGGCATGCGTTCTTTCCAGTTTATGCATGAGATTTGTAGTTTTTGTTTTACTGAAGTTGGGGGGAAAAAAAACCTCTTCAAATTATTCCTTATTTCCATAATGTAAGAGAAGGACTTTGAAGTCACTAAACAGATCAGGAATAGATATTAAACAAGGCTAAAAAAGAACAGTTCATTCATGGCATTTTTTGTACTCTAAGATATTTGTTTTTTTTACAACAGAAATAGCTCTTTCATATCACCTATGTGACTCTTTTTTTTTTTTTTAGACATTGATTCAGATTGATCGTAGAACTGTATGTTTCTGTCTGTGCATCTTTGTCTGTGTTTACAAAATGGTAGCAAAATTAGTTTTTACCATTACCTCCTTCCTTCTATCTTGAACAACGCTTGTGAATGCTAATCTCCAGAAATGCCACACTATACTTCAGGAGTCCTGTTCAGACTTCAGTTTGTGGGATCAAGTTTTTTTTTTTTTTTTTTTTTTTTTTTTTTAAAGATGAATACAAGGCCAAAATGTCTGTTAATGGTGATTACTGCTGATCAGGGATCAAGTTTTTTCTTTTTTTTTTTTTTTTCCCTCTTTTTTTTTTTTTTTTAAGATGAATAAATGACCGAAATGTCTGCTCTGTCAAGAGAGGTAAATCTCTTTCAATTCGAGTACTGGTCAAATGTCAAGAGAGGTAAATCTCTTTCAATTCATTGAGTACTGGTCAAATCTAACAAGTTGACAGCAGATTCTGACTTTTCTTTTCTTTTTCGAATGAAAAGGATCGTACTTTTTCAGATATTTAATCCTTGAGTTTTTTTTTTAAAGAGACTTTGATTGGTTAATCTTGACATGGCCCAGCCCTTGGAGTAGAAAGAAACAGGAAACAAAAATTATTACATGGTCAGTTAATGTCCAGTTATTTAGATAAGTAGATAAACACAATAAGAAAGGATTTTCTAGTTCAATTTGTTTACATTTTTTGGTTACAAATTTTAAATCATCTTCATCTATTTTTGACATAATTTTCTCCCTGCCAGCAAAGTTGGGTCAAATTAAGTCTGATTGTGGAGAGAAAAAAAATGTTAATATGGTTTGACCGTCTTTTTTTTTTTTTTTTTAAAATTTAGAAAGAGAGGGGGCTAGTTACTGCCGAGGACATTGACAAACAAAGCACAGGACAAGACACGATGTATTTCAACCTCTTGGGGTCTTCTTCAGGCAAAAAAAAAAAAAAAAAAAAAAAAAAAGCAGATCACATTTTACATTTAGGACAGTACAAACAAAGAACGACGAAGAGAGACTTACTGCTTAACTATGTGTCCACACTTCCCCTTTTGTTTCCAAGAATTATGTCATTTCTAATGATTGTAGTTATGTGTGTGTAGTTTTTAAAACAGCACTTGACCCCCACCAACTCTGAACCCTTCGGTTTGAAACAGGCACTGGTGTAAGTTTTAAATCACAGTGACCATACAGGCTGACACAGTATTGATTGATTTGTTATCATTCATTTCCTGTTGTGAAAAGCATGATTTCTTATCTGCTATTTGACTTTTGCACTTTTGTTGTGTGTGATCATGTTCATACAAATCTGTGACAAGTACACTGTTATTCTAATCTCTCTTTTTACGTTAAATTGTAGAATATTTCTGTTTGTTTTGATTTTCTTAATCCTATTTATTTGTCACTTTCATTTCAATCATCCATGGTGATTGTCTTTTTTTTAAATAAAAATGATCAGTTTATGGTTTAGTGTGTGTGTGTGTGTGTGTGTGTGTGTGTGTGTGTATGTGTGTGTGTGTGTGTGTGTGTGTGTGTGTGTGTGTGTGTGTGTGTGTGTGTGTGTGTGTGTACGTGTACATGTGTATTTGCACACATGTGCGCAACCACCACATAGTTGATCAGACTATGCTTGCATTTAGAAATCTCATTGAAGGCTTTAAATTTTGCATCTTTTCTTTCCAGTACCTTGTGCAGTCTTTTCGGCATGATCACATTTCATTTGCCTTGACTGTTTTCTTGATTTTGCTGCTTATAGTTATCCACTTTTTGGCTCCAAACCTGAGAGCTAATCCTGTTGGATTGTTGACTTTCCTATTATGTTTATAATTTCTCTCAGTGCACTGTGTCTATATTGCATACTTACAAAGTAGATATTTCTCTTGAAATGCACTTTATGGTAAGAACTGTGCTTCACGTATATTGATTATTTTTTTGCATTAAACACAATCTTAAAAGTACCATAAATTGATATGTAGACCTCAAAAGATTGGTGCTTCAATTTTTTTTTTGTCTCTTCGTATTATTATTTCTATCTCCCTGTCTGTCTGTCTCTATCAGTCAGTCTGTTTTGCTTTCGTCTCTATAGCTGATTGATATCTCACTTTTGTCTTTTTCTCTCTTTCTTTCTCTGTCTCTATCTGGCTGGCTGGCTGGCTGTTTGTCTGTCTGTCTGTCTGTCTGTCTGTCTCTTTTCCCCCTCACTCCTTCCCTCCCTCTCTCTCCCCCTTCTCTTTTTTCTCTGTCTCTGTTATGTTAACTGTGCAAAACAGAATAGTTCATTTATGTCAGCAGCAGAAACATATTGTTTTGTCTTCTTTTCTTCTCTTGGTCATGGGCTCTCCACTGTTCTGTCAACATGATGAGTTGTCAAGGTGTTGCCTGATTGTCACTCTGTCTGTCTGATAGTTTCACTCCCCCCTCTCCGCAATTCCCACATCCCACATCTGTCTCATCATGTTAATACAGAATATAGAAAGACATCAACATAGAAACGTATACACATATGCCCACATATATGAACACATCACGCACATGTGCATGTGCACATGCATGCATGCATGCATGCACCCACACATGCATGCACACACGCACACACATACACACACACACACACACACACACACACACACACACACACACACACACACACACACACACACACACACACACACACACTCTCTCTCTCTCTCTCTCTCTCTCTCTCTCTCTCTCTCTCTCTCACACACACACACACACACACACACACACACACACACACACACACACACACACACACACACACACACTTACTTTCAGTTGAGATCAGCAAATCTTAATTCTTGATCTGAAACAATGCATATCTGATCAACCACCTCCACCCCCAGTATGACCAAATTGTGAAGGAGACAACAAACAAGAAAATCACTCTGCTTTTTTGTTGTTGTTTTTTGACAACATCAACAAACACAAAGTACACAAACAAGATCCAGTGGCTTACAAAAACACATTTTGACCAGAGACAGTCAATATGTGATGTGTGGGTTTGAGGATACCCCAGATGATCAGAAATGTATCGGACGACAGATCGCCAGGATTGTGAAGTGCCAGATTATTAGAAATGTATTGGACGACAGATGGCCAGAATTGTGAAGTTCCAAATTATCATAAATGTATCGGACTACAGATTGCCAGAATTGTGAAGTGCCAGATTATCATAATGTATTGGACGACAGATGGCCAGAAATTGTGAAGTGCCAAATTATCATAAATGTACTGGACGACAGATGGCCAGCATTGTGAAGTGCTGCATACTGTGTGAACAGGCCATCGTCAATGAAGGGGAACACCACCAGCCGCAAGGCGGCAGCCGAAGTCAGACTGGTGGACGTCGACAGCAACCAGTTCCAGTACCAGAACTTCCAGAGCCGGGCCCGACTTGACGCTCGTCTCTGGCTCACCTGTCGCCTGGCACTGGTCCGCACCCTCAACATGGAGATCCGCGGCATGGGAGAGGTCAAAGGTAGGCAAGGGCTGCAACTATGCAGGGTCATGGTGTCAGTGGTTCCACTTATACCCAGTGAATGCAGGCGCGTTTGTTGGCTAAGTATGGGAGATATCTAATACATGTTATTGAGGCCTAGGAGGTCAGCTGTACATGTACAATTCAGTGGGACCTTGGGGCTGATGGGATGAAAAGAAGAACTGAAAAGATGAAAACAAAATTTCTGAACTGCCAAACTAAGGCACAAACAAATCACAAAACAGACATGATGCGTTTCAAACCATGAGGTCTTCATCAGGCAGGACAAAACAACATTCAGAACAATGGAAACAACAGATGGACAGACATTCACCTCTCTCTTTGAGATGGGTGCAAACTGTGGTGTGAATGCTGTTTGTTCTGAATGAAGAAGACGACCCCATAGGTCAGAATGCATTGTGTCTGATTTGTGATTTGTTTGTTCTTTTCTTTTCAGCTCATTATTCTTTTTTTGCTTGGATGTTTTGAATTTCATACTGGCAGTCACGTCACTCACTCTGAAACCAACCTGAAAAATGGACGTGAAGATAAGGAATGCAAGATGTTCATCAACAGCAGTTGTGCCCTCACTGGGAAGGCCAGGGATACATGTACGATTGAAAAGGACCTTGGGACTAATGAAGTAAAAAGGAGAACTGAAATTGGAATCAAGCACTAGTTCTCCAGTCCATCAACCAGCATCATGATCGGCATGGACTACTCCACCATGGTCAGTGGAGTGGTCACACACGAGTCCAGTTTACAGCAGTGCCTTTTTAAGTGGTGGCTATTCTGTCCCTTTTTCGTGGAGAAAAAAGAAGAAGACAACTCCACTGCCTTCTCACTAAAAGCAACCTTCATCACAGAAGGTTTTGTAAAGTTTTATTAAGTTACAGACCTGTTAACCCATACGATTTTGCTGTATTTTGAACACACGTGTTGGGTGAAAATATGACAAATACAACAAACTGAAAAGAAGTACGTTGGAAAAAACTCTGTAGATGAAGTTCTTGAGCGGTGATTAAAGCTTGCAGAAGGTAACTGTGGTGGAGGCTTTGACCAAAGAGCAACAACTCTTTGCAAACTTCTGCGTGCAAAATCGCTTTTTTGCAGTGTCCATTTTTTTTTCTCAACAACATGCCTTGTGATATAAAAAAAAAAAAAAAAATCAGTGAGTGAGTATGTGTGTGTGTGCCTAAGTATGCTGATGAATCAGGTTTGAAAGTCATTTGTATCAGAAAAAGAACCTGTTTTACCGCAGTCAGTGCAAGATCAGGTGGTTGCTACTGGCAAGAAGCATCTGCAGTGCGAAGGCTGGTGAGAACAGAATGAAAGACCTTCCCCTCTCCTTCCTGCTTTTACAGAAATTTGGAATTGTGTACAGACTTTTTTTTTTTTTTTTTTTTTTGCTGTCCCAACTTCTGCGTTACCTCAGAGGCAGTGCATCCATGCCACTCATTCCGACACCCTGTCCACAGCCACAGCCGGCTGGTCCCGCTGCAGCCCCGGCACCGGCAATCCAGAGGGAACAGTCAGTGTCAAGTCGTCAAGAGGCAAACCCACTGGAGGAGACACTGCACTCCTGTCGAGACTTCACTTCGGTGGTGTTCAGTGGTGCCTGTTCTGATCTAACATATGCAGGACACCACCTACTAAGCCCCCTACTGACGACAATAATTGCATAGTCGCGGAGCCGGCATGAGTGAGCTCTCCCTCCGGGGGGTGCCACCACGTCCGTCCAACGACAGCCCCCATGGACTCGCCGATACGGTGACCCCGACGGAACCAAACCAAGGCCACAGATGTGGAGAAGACATCGAAATTGAGGTCACCATAAGAGCAGGGCATGAAGGGCCACAGAATTTGAGACATTTTTTTTTAAAATGCTGATCGATGAGAATGAGGATGATTAAGATGATGCTACGGATTTCCATATCGGTCTGAGACTACATGACAGGGCTGTACTCTACGCTTCCTTTCATAATATATCCCGGCGTCAACCAGGCCCGAGAGATACAGGCACCTGCAGTGTTGGTCAGGAAATTTGAGCAACACTCTCCATTAAGTGGATGAAACTCGACTGTGTGGTCCCAGTCTTCCCCAACTGAGTCCGCAGCAAACTCAACTCTGGGTAGGAGCCGGTCGGGGCAGAAAAACCCACATGACTCTGATGGGATTCGAACCCACGACCTCCCAGCCGGGAGTCCGTGATGCTAACCACTTCACCACGGCGGCTGGTGTGTACAGACTCTTTGTAGAAAAAAACTCTCATTTTCATTGGAAAGTACACCCAAAGCAGTTTTAGGGTAAACCGGTCTGCAGCTAGCGTTAGCACCGGGCTCACAGTGTTCCAGGACTGAAGCGTGGTGTGTGGGTGGCAGGGCCGGAGAACAAGGTGCTGACAGAGCTGGCAGAGTGCCGCCAGTACTGTGTGGAAGGTGAAGGAGGCGGAGGCTGCGGGGACGTGGAGGTCCAGGCGGAGTTCTTGGTCCAAGGCGCCATGCTCAACATCATGGAGGGACGCAACCTGGAGCACACCGTCACCATCATGGATGTAGGCGCTCTTCTTTGACTGCATTGATTCATCACAACAGTAGAATGACAACGAGGGAGAGAGAAAGAAAGAGAGAGAGAGAGGGGAGAGTGAAAGAGAGAAAGAAGAGAGAGAGAGAGAGAGTAAGGGAAAGGGATGTAAAGATTGTAATCAATGTGCCCCACCTGTTTGTTGTCATTCTGTTGTGACATAATCTTCATCTGTGACATGCAAATCTCTGTGTGTGTGTGTGTGTGTGTGTGTGTGTGTGTGTGTGTGTGTGTGTGTGTGTGTGTGTGTTGTGTGAGAGAGAGAGAAAGAGAGAGAGAGAGAGAGCGCGCATGTGCACACATGTGCATGCTTGCTTACATGTATGCGTGGACATTCATTGTTAAGTATGAATGTTTATGGAATTGATTACATGTGAACAAAGAATGTCACATCTGGTTTTTTTTTCTTCTGTTTCATCTTATGTGGACATCTTGTCATGTTCACACAGAATGTTAATCATTAAAGGGGAAGACAACATGGCTAAAGTACCTGCTGCTCTCCCCCTCCCCCCCCCCCCCCCCCCCACCCCCAACTCCCCACCCTCCTTTATTCTCTCCTGTCCCTGCCCTGTTCACCTCAGCATGCTGGGGTTTCATCGTAAATGATTCTCCACCTGTTGGAAGTTTTAGGTTTGAAGTTTCCCTTTTCTGGCACACTCTCTCTGGTTTATATTTTCAAGCCATTTTCACTTCCTGATTTTCTGCATTTTCAGTCCATTTAACTTTGTTTTTGAGAAACCCTGACCTGTTGTGTTTGAGAAACCCTGACCTGTTTTGTTTAAGAAACCCTTACCTGTTTTGTTTGCATTTTTGTTTGTTTTTGTGTGCGTTGTTGTTGTTGTTGTTGTTTTTGTCTCTTTCATTGGCATTAATCATTGGGCATTTTCGTTGAGGTTTTTTAAAATGTTTTTTTTTTTATACTCAGGAAGTATGAATTGTCAGTAATCCATTTATGGATGTCATTATTTATGCATATATGTATATATTTATGTCTCTTTGCAGCTAGATTTATGTATATATATTTTTATGTATTATCCATGCTTGTCATTACATTCATATATCAAGGGGGAAAAAAAAGCTGCAGAAAAATTTAATGGGTCAACACCATGTTAACAATAGTATGGACATATAACATAGATTTTGATATTTGTGACATGGAAAATGACTAATTATAGTGCCAGTAGCCAGCTCTTCAGTCGCCTCTGCCCAGGTAGGCAGGCAGCCTGCTGTGTAATGAGAGCATAGATTATAAAGTGCGTAGGGTTTGGTTTCTAACTGATTAATGATGATAATGATAATAAAGATGATGATCACAGTGATGAATCTGCTACATAATTTCAGCTGTCTGATGTTTCTCTTTTGTCCCCAACAGGATGCCAAACGTCTGCTGCAAGGTGTCAGTGTGTGATGTTTCTCTTTTGTCACTGAAAAAACGCCATACGTCTGCTGCAAGGCGTCAGCTTCCTGATGTTTTCTCTTTTGTCCCCAACAGGACACCATATGTCTACTGCAAGGCCTCAGCTGCCTGATGTTTTACTCTTTTGTCCCCAACAGGATGCCATACGTCTGCTGCAAGGCGTCAGCTGCCTGTCCATGCCTGCAGAAGAACTGCTGGCCACCTGTCACATCCTGAAGACTGACCTGGAGGCCACCATCCCCACCGACGTGCCCTCCCACTCCCCCACCCAGCACACCCTGCAGGCCTACCTCATGGCGCAGGATATCATTCTGCAGCAGGTGGGGAGAGAGGAGGGGAAAGAGAAGGAGAGATAGAGGGAGCATGAGATAGAGAGAGAGAGAGAGAGAGAGAGAGAGAGAGAGAATGAATGAATGGAAGACAGAGAAGGGAGTTGGGGGGGGGGGGGGGGGGTGAAGTGAAGAGATAATACAAAATAAAGAAAGGAGTGATGAGGGAGAAAGGGGTAGGGAGAGAGGGTGAGCCTTGGGTGTGGGAAGGAGGAAAAGGTGATACAGAAATCAGAAAAGAGAGAGAGAGGGGGGGGGGGGGAGTGAGAGAGAGAGAAAACGGGAGAGAGAGAGAAGGAGCAATTGAGCAGGTAAGGCAAAAGTTGAATGAAAGAGATACACGATGGGAGAAGAGGCATGTGTGTGTAAATGGGAATCTTGGTAGAGAATAGTAGGATCTCACATACATCGTGCGTGTGTGTGTGTGTGTGTGTGTGTGTGTGTGTGTGCTTGCTTGCATTTTCACAGAACATTTAAGATTTGGTTTAAATGGTTGCTATCAAATTATTTTTTTCTTTTTATGTATCTTTTCCTTCCCTCACTTTTAAAAAAAAAAAAAATCTGTTTTGTCTCTTTTTTTTTTTTCCTCTCTTTTTATCAATGCAGACACATATACTGGTCAGTCAATCCCTGCTTGTGTTCTGTCCCCAGATGGAGGCTCTAGGGGAGCGAATCGAGCATCACTTGCCGAGCGGACAGCTGCGTCATCTCAGCGTGCCGGTCAGCCCCATGGAGAACATCTACACGGTGCAGGTTCTGCGGCTGGCTCAGCTGAAGCTGCGCATTGGTCACGCCATGTCCCGCAACCTGGCCCGAGACATCCGCAATGGGTAGGCCTCTCTCTTCACGGTCCAAACCGTCTCTGGGTTGTCTCCCATTTTGTTGCTGTGTTCCTGGCATACAGAATAAAAAGAAATGGGTGAATATATCAGTTGATTAATAAGTTAAAAAAAATTTTTTTTAAAGCACATTCACAAAAGGACACAAAGGCATTTTGAAATTGAAATTGTACAAGCTGAGAATGCATGTAATAGAGAATGGGTGCGCTCTCATTAAAAGAAGAATCATTGATTTATCTAGTGAGAATGCATATAAAATAGAATGTGTGCGCTCTCAATAAAAGAATCATTGATTTATCTTTCTATAGAATTTACATTCTTGGGGAGTTTTGTTTTATGCATTTTTTGTTTGATTTTTGTTGTCTGTGATGTCTGAAGAAGACATACTTGTCAAAGTCATCTCATCTGTTTTGTATTGTATGTTACATAAGTATTACTTTGCAGTCAGTCTGTATGTTTACTTGCAGTTTTGACACTCAGTTTTTTTTGGTCATCATCATTTTGTTTACCAGTGTGTTTTCATCCCTTTGACCCTCAGTCTGTCTGTCTGTTGACCCTCAATCATCAGTAATAACTAGTGGTGGGCTGTGCCAGGCAAGTGGAGGAGGGTCCCTTGGTGCAGTGGGTGGAATGCCTGGGGGTGCTGAGCACGGCGCTGGAGATCATGCAGGTCAGCATGCGAAGGGAGGCCAGCGCCGAGGCCGAGGTCCTCCTGGCCATGGGTAGGTTTTTTTTTTTTTTTTTTTTTTTTTTTTTTTTGAATGACGGGGGAACTGTTGCCTTGCACTTGTTTTCCTTCCTTATCCCACCTCCCCACTTGCCCCCCCACTGTTGATCTGTTCAGCAGGTCATGTTGGTGTTGTTGTTAATATTTACTGAGAGTTGAATGGACGTTTTGTCAGATCAGTCATAAACAGTGTACAGGTTTTGTAACATTGTTTTGGGATGTGCTTTAAGTCTGTCCCAGCTCATGGCTGAATGCACATGTATGCACAGATGCAAACACATGCACACATGCGTGTGCGCGCGTGTGCACACACACACACACACACACACACACACACACACACACACATGCACATACAAACACACACACACACACACACACACACACACACATACACACACACACACACACACACACACACACACACACACACACACACATGCACACACACACACAAATACACACGTGCATGATACTTACACACATATTCACATATGCAAACACATTGTCACACACACACACACACACACACAAACACACACACACACATGCACAAGCACACACAAGCACATGCACACAGTCACATACACACTCAAAATTGGAAAATAATGGAAAATCTTATCATTACTTTCTTTTTTCATTCTAGATGGTAATAGACAAACCACACTTTAAAAAAAAAAGTATTTATCATTTTCTGTGATGTATGGAAGTGAGCAAATTATACAGTTGTCCAGAGCAGTGTCAGACCTGAGTGTTACTTATAACACTCCACTGCATTTTACTTTGGAAAATAGTACACTTAAAAACAGTTTGGAATACATCCATAAGCTGTAGTGAAAGAGCACAAAATTGGTACAGTCCTATCGAAATCACCACAGTTGCATCAGTAAACCACACATTGATTTGTTTTACACAGAAACGTGAATCAGTTGTACAATGGGGTCATTTGTGAGAGATGCATTGTTTTAGCCATTCACAGCATCAGGTATTCTGATCGTGTTTAGGTATTATGCGGTTATGTGATTGGTATGGGATTTCACCTAACATTTAACAGTTATACTTAATTTACTGTAGAATTTCTATTTGCCTGGCAGGCACACGTGCACAGCATTCATTTGGAGTCATGGGCCTGTAATTGTCTCACACAGGGGAGCAAGAGTTATCCTTCTCCTTTGCTATTGATTATTTATGTATTATTTTTTTTTTTTTTTTTTTTTTTTTTTGAAAGGCAGATATCTGAAGATATTTTTTCTGCTCAACTGAGTTACATTGGATTATTGATGATTTACCGCTCCTTGCCTGGTTGAAGATCTGTTGTCTGATCGTTGTCATCCAGTTGTCAGGGTTGTCTCTCAGGTGTGTGCATGCATGTGTTGCACAGGCAAGATCCAGAAGCTGCTGGTGTACCAGGGCAAGTATCAGCCCCGTGCTGCTGCCGCCACACTGCTGGAGGCCATCAAGGTGTCCTTTGCCAACGACCACGACCTGGGGTATGTCAGGGCTCCTCACTGTGAAGCAGGTGGTGACTTCATCTGTTGGCTGGCTGACTCCCATGTGTACATGTTTAGCAGGCCAGCAGAGCTCTTATCTTCCACCTTTTTGCTGTTTACTGAAGAATTTGTTTGCATTGTTGAAGGGCATGTGCGGCTGAGTTATGCAGATTTAAGAGCAAAAGAGAGGCTTCTATGACCAATTCCAGATTTTGGATTCATGTTAATCAAAAAACACAGTCGTATTAAGAACTTTCAAGTACCAATTTCAGATTTGGACGTTTGTCAGTCAAAATAGACAGTCACATAAAGATTTATGATATCATTGGCAGATGTTTGTACTAGCGTGGCGCATCCATAATCTTATGGATGAGGGTGGAAGGTTTGAAGGATGGCTGTAGACCTTTTGCCAGCATCCCCCATCTCAGCTGTCAGCATGCGTGTTTCAGTCTGATTCGTCAGGCGTACCTGGAGATGGCGCTGGTGTACCTGTACAGCTGTGGAGGGATCCAGATGAAAAGGGAAGGATCGGTGATGGAGTCTGGCACCTGGGACAGCGGGGATGAATCAGCCACCAGCACCAAATCATCCTCCGTCAGGAAAAAGAAGCGGTCAGTATCCCCTCATTCAAGGAATAGAAATGATCACTGTTGTCTCATGTGCAAAAAAGCAAGTCAGTACCCCCCCCCCCCCTCCCCCTCCCACACTCCCTTTCTTCTTTTTTTTTTCCCCAGGAGAAATAGTGATCACTATCTCCTGTCTGTGGTGGTACAAACTGGTCCAGCGTATTCTGTGTTACTGGTCTTTGCCTAGGGCTTTTAACCTCCAGCTAAAGTGTTTGGTACAAGCTGGATCTGACATTACTAAGTGTAGTGTTAGATGGGAATTCTTTACTATGGGCCTTTGCCTACAGCTTTCATCAAAAGCTAAAGTATTTGGTATAAGCTTTGATCCTGAAGCAGATCTTAAACTATCATTATGTGTGCTGTAACATGGAGATTGTCTCCTAAAGAGTTCTGATGAAAGTCTATGGCTGTTTGCAAAGTGAGGTGACCAAAAATAGCAGCATAGGTATTCTGGCTCTATGCAGTATGGTATGGTACAACTTGATCATCAAAACAGGTTTCTCTGTACAAAATTCATAATACTATCCTTGGAAAGTGTGTGTTTCCATAATACAGACTGACCCATATCCTTTTTTTTCTGTCTGGTTTCGTTGATCTATAGAGGAGAAATTTTTTGAGAAACAACACTGATTGCAGTATAGGTCCTTTCACTCGCACAGTGTGCATGTACACACTGGATCTAAGTTTAACATTCAAAAGATCAAGACCTACAACCCATCTAGTGGAAAAAGGGGGAGAAAATACCACTCACAGAGGGTAAGGTTTGAACAATGAACCTGGGAGGGATACCACTTCACAGATGGGTGTCTTGTCCGCTTTACCACCTTATTACCTTACACTTGGTCATGATGCATTAGCTTGTGAAGGTGTATGGACAAGGTAGACTAATGAGTGCTCAGGTTGGGGACACAAAGACCCTTTTCTAAAAGTCCCTGACAAATTGCTCTAAAAGTGGTCTATCTGCACTCTGTACTAGGTAACATGAAGAATCAGTGTTGTGTGTGTAGTATCGGTAATTATCTATGGAAATACTTCTAAATCTCTGAACAAACATGTTCTGCTGCTGTTAGGAGACATTATACAACAACAGCATTCTTATACATATTTGTCTTAGGGGTCAGGAAGAAAACAGCAAAGAAAACAAAAAAAAAACCCAAAGGAAAGGAGGAAAAATCATACAAAAATAGAAGGATCAAGAAAACCGGTATCTGACTCTACCATACAGCAACAGAAGTGATAAGGAAAAGAAATACTTCATTTGTAAGCTGTTGGTGGATTTTTTTTTTATCTTACATATACAAACTAAAACAAAACAATGAATTCTTTCCTTTGCATGGTCACCTTGGCTGCATAAAGTGTATTGACTTACACTCTGGCAAACTTGGTTGCTGTAAGAAATGATACAGCAAGCTGCTCAGACTCACTGTTTTCTTTCTGTGATGAATTTTGTTTTGAAGTCCTGAGCATTATTTAACTCTTTCATTCCTACTTTTCTATGAACTATTACTTCCTCTTGTTTCTAGATTCTTATGATATGAGTATTCCCTTCATTCCTGGATTCAGAGAAAAAAAAAGGAAGTGTAAATGAGAACTGCTACATATGCAGCAGCAAACCGGCCAGAACAGAGCGGCGACCACTTTCCCACACTGTAAGGTCTGTCTGGCATCCATTCATTCATAAACACTGCCATGTGAGTGACCCAGTCATGACGTGTACCACTGACGTGACTCGCGCAAAGTTGAAAGTGCTTACGCAAGAACCGATTTTCCAGGCTGCAGGAAGGAAAGGAGGGATTTTGTGCTGCCCGTTTTCCGGGCTCCAGGAAGGAAGGGTAGGATTTCTGCAAACCGGAAAATCGGGTTGTAGGGATGAAAGAGTTAATGATGTCTAATCCCCAAGCTGTTTGATGGCTGGTCCCTGCAGATGGAAGAGCAAGAAAGAGCGCTCCATGTCCAAGATGAAGGAGGAGGAAACAGAAACGGAGAAGGAGCGCCGGGCAGCCTGGATCGCCATCCGCAGCGCCGCCGCCACTGCCCAAGCCATGCGAGCGCGAGGCATGATGATTGGGGACACCAGCATCACCATGCAGAAAGTGGCGGAGAAGTCGCAGCGCCCCCTGCCGGACTTCGCTGCCCTGGACATGATGAACCCCTACGTGCTGGGAGAGAAGAAGAAAGTCTTCAAAAGTGAGTTACCTTCCTTGTCTCTGCAGCACCGCTTGGACATCCTACAGAAAGAGAGCCAGCACTTGAGCTGAAAAAAAAAAATCATAAGAAAAAGAAAATCAAAGAAATGTGAAGAAAAAATAAAGATACTGAGATCCAGGTATGAACAAGGGAGGAAAAATTAAAGCAAAAGAAAATTCAGTCTGATGTTTAGAAATAAGACTGACCCAGAAAATCTCTCTTTGAAAGAAGTGTAACAAATGTTATGAGTCTGCAAACGATGTCAGTCTGCTATGTTAGACCTCAAGTACCACTCTGGTCATGCTTTGACAGCCCAGGTATGAATATTAAGCAGGTGTGTCCATGTATGCCTGCATCTGTGTGATCTATATTTTCAATCCCTGTGATATGCAATGGAGTCTTGTTTATACATCCCATGAAGTTGTTTACATCAAAAGTTATGAACATGAAAGTTTTTATGCATCCCAAGAATGTACAAAGGAGTCATTCAGTACACCAGTAAGCTCATCTTGTTATAAACATGTAGAGGGTATTAATATATACCAAATAGTTTATGTATACCATACAGTTATTTATGTGTACCACAAAACCATAGTGCCCATGAAGACGTTATTTACATTTGCCCAGAAGTTACCAATGTGTACCAAAAAATTGTTCATGTATGCCAAGAACCTTTTTGTGTATATCAAAAAGTTATTAGTGTTGTTTGTGAGCATGAAGTTATCAATATATATTTCAAGAAGTTACTGTGTACACACAAATATTCTATATACCAAGAAGTTATCAATATGTTTCAAGGAGATATCACTATACACTAAGAAGATATAACAAAGACAATGTTTGATACCTGTAAACATCCTTTGATGTGTGTCTTGTCAGATGAAATCGAGGAAGAGTTGGCTCCCTTGATTGAAGCACAGGAAGTCAAGGTCCAGGAGACCTATGAGGACCAGATCAACAAAGCTCGAATGGCCTCCGCCGACCT
This sequence comes from Conus betulinus, assembly GCA_016801955.1. Classification (NCBI taxonomy): domain Eukaryota; kingdom Metazoa; phylum Mollusca; class Gastropoda; order Neogastropoda; family Conidae; genus Conus; species Conus betulinus. Next base: position 898,876 of record JADBJO010000202.1, read on the forward strand.
TTCTTTCATCCATGTGCTGGGTATGTATGTCCTTGATCCAGAACCTCTGTTTTTGTCCACCTGTAAGCATGTTACCCAGTGAGTATGGCCAGGTGTTGGTGCTGGCTGTCTTCCCTGTGACCCAGTCGTATGCATGTGTATGATAATAACAGACTTAAATTGACTGGTGTGTATATCTGCATATAAACATGTCAGTGTGGATTATTGATACCTATGATGCTCATGATTTCAGTTCGGTCCGATAAATCCCTCATGACATTTCTGGGCTCCTTTAAACCTAACTTCAAATCCTTGTAACATTGTAGTGTACTGTGTTGTATTGCATTGTATTCTGCTGCATTGAGCCACATTTACTGTACTGTACTGTACCATACTGTATCGTAGTGTTTCGTCTAATTTCCTTGTCATAACAACTTTCTCTGTTAGAGTTGGGCCGCTCTCTGTCTGGTCCTTGTGTGGCACCATCATTTTTTCCCACTGCATATGTTTTTGTTGACCTCCTCTATGACGATTTGTCTGCAGAACAGCTTCCTGGTTGCCTTGGTCTTTTTTTATGTATTCAGAGTGCTTGCTGCACAACAAGAGGTCTTGACTTATTATTTCATCATCAGAAAGGCCAGCTCACAGACTGCTTTAGGTCTTGCGGAGAGAGACATAAAATACGTATCTTATGTGTGACACAAACCATGTATGAGTGAGCTGGATTCTCTGGCTTCCAGGGTGACTATGTTTACTTGGCCATCTTTGAACTGGATAGTTCTCTAGAGTAATGTTCATGTAACCTTCCTGGCCTGGTTTGAACCTGGATTTACACCTCCACATCACACCAGGCATAAAACATACTGAGGTCATGGGAGGAGGTTGGGGTGAAAAGATATTCCAGGAGCTGCCACAAACATGGTGCATGCTGTTGCAGGCTACCAAACCATCCTGCAGCGCCTGACCTGCACCTCCACCATCGCTTCCTGCAGCTCTCCGCCTGACAACGTGCACGACAGCGAACACGAGGGGAGAACACCAGCGACTTTGACCTGGGCTTTGTCAGCCACGCCCAGTTTGACATGGGACAGAACTTTGACGTTGTGCGCTACATGCTGTTCTCAGGTGGGTTCATCTCAGAGCAGCAGCCAGTAATTGGGATGAGGTAGGTAGGGCTCTGTGAAGCAGGTTCTGGGTGCCTGCCCTGTTTGTCTGCATGATAAGTCAGACACCATGTATTTGGCAGATCTTTATCCGTGTCTGTAAGATGATTTACCATGTTAGTCTTGGACTGTGTGAAATGTTAGGTTTCTTGGCAAAAAAAATTCATGAAATACTGAAAGAAAAACCGTTTTGCAAGTCAGTAAAACAGCATCAGAAATGGGGAAACTTACCTGAATTTGTACAGAAGAGAGCATTAGCCAAGGTAAGGTCTGGGTACCCCTCTTAGACTTGGTTTTAATGGTGATATTAATCATCATTAGACTGTTTAGGAAGGAGGTGAATGTATTTATTTTCAGTGTGCTATCATTAAATCATCGCTGGACTGTGTCAAACCATAGGGGTAACTGATGTAGTTTTCATGGAGGTAGAATCATTGTTGGAAAACATGAAAATGATTGTGTATTCTGTTATACCCATTATAGCCAAGAGGGTGTCTGTGCTAGGATGAAATCTTAATGGTGTAAGGTTTGAACTCCGTGCTTGGTACAACGAAAAGATGAAACCCTTGAAAGGCAGCAAGACTTTTGGAGGAAGGAGTGTTTATTCACAGATCTATCTGTACTGTGCCCCTAAAGAAAGACATTGTATGTTTTTTCCACACTTCAAATGCTTTCCAGTCCTGAGCGAAGAATGATCAGAGATTTTTTTTTTTTTTGCTGCACAGGCCCATGGTCAATGCGCCTGAACCATCTGCACAGTATCTGACCGCCACCCTCCCCCAGTATGCCAGTGACTGCTGCGCCATCTATCCACCCTCCCTGTTGGTCAGCCTGGCTGCCACGGTGACGGGGGTGCCCTCTGACCTCAACATCACCATCAAGTCCTATGCCTCCAACCTGTCACTCAACAGTCTGGCTGAAATAGAGACCAACACCAGTGCCAGCATGGAGAGTGTGGTCAGTAACGCTCTCTTTGTTTCACTTCTTCAGTTATTCATTGACTTATTGATTGACTGATTAATTCACATCCTACTGGTTATAGTATGAACACATACACAGGTAGACACAGACAGACAGGCAGATTGACTGACTGACAGACAGACAGACAGACATAAACACTTTCAAATACTTATTGCACACTATCTAAAAACTTTTTTGCATACTATCTAAAAGTTAACATAATGCATTCCAAAACAGTCCATCAAAAATGAACAAACAAAACTTGCATTGGTAGAGAATATCAGTAGAGAAGTAGGCCAGCTGCATACATAGCATCGGTCATGTATTTAGCTGTTTTTCTATGCACATAGCTGATGTCAGACAGCTTGTTTGGATGTGTTTGCACATATTGAGAAAAATCACGCTATTTTCTTCCTTTTTAAATCAAGTTTGAATTGTTCAATACTATGAAGAGCCATTCCACTCGTATATATAACCATAGGCTTACATGTGTACACACACATTACACATGCACATGCATACACATTCATAGTATATGCAAGCATAGGCACACACATGCACACATGCTCACATACCACACACACACACGCATGCACGCTTGCAAGCACGCACGTACATGCATGTGTGCATGCACGCATGCATGCATGCATACATAACTGCAGTAGTGGTGCATACAGTGTCAGCTACATTTCCAAGTCTGACCAGCCTCTTGGGTTTGTACACCCAACCAGACATCTGCCAGATCCTGTCATGGAGATCTTCCTCTCACATCTTTTTGCTTTCACTCACTCCTTTATTCAGTCCTCTACTTGTAAACCCTGCACATTTGTAATCTCACGGCTCACCAAGATGTGGTGTGGCCTGTATGGAACCAGTCCCCATGCAGCCAGACCTCTTGCAGAAACTGATTCTGATGGTGCTTGACTGTGGTTTCTAGCCCAAGGCCCCCCCACCCCCGGGCAGTTCCCCAGACCCCCACAAGCCCTCGGACAAGCTGGTGGTGTCCACTAACGACACGGAGGTGGCCACCCAGTGGTACCAGCCCACGCTGGAAGAGGCTGACCCCG
>JADBJO010000202.1:907044-914544 GCA_016801955.1 Conus betulinus
ATTCACATTTCTTTTTTTGTTTTCATAACAGAAATCTGATTCCGTTCATAAAGTGACTGTTATTATTGATCCTCTCAAATCTTGTGATCTTCCGTTTAAACTGAAAACCCTGTGGGTTTGTTTTTTGAGGACTGGGTTTTTTTTCATGGGTTTTTTTTGTGTGTTTTGTTGATCTCCTCAGACTAAAAGTCTCTTCAGACAACCCATCTGCGTACACACATCTGATCAGGAACAGTATGCTGTTGGAGTACATTCCTCACATAAAAAGAGCCCTTCGTCTTTGATTGTTTTTGATATGTCTGAATGAGATATTTGTTTCAGTTTTTATAAAATCCTAGAAGATAACAGTGTCCTTCAGAGCTGCTAAATCACATTTTTTTTTTTTTTTTTCAATCAGTTTTAGGAACATCAAACATTTTAGGATAAACAAGTGCAACAAAATACCCATAGTCTCAGGTAACTTTAGACCTTTTTACTTTTTTTCCATGACCTTGCAAAAAAAAAAAAAAAAAAAAAAAAAAAGATAAGTAGAAGGTAGAGAGACAGAAATCCAGAGATTTTCTGTTGGCAATCTGATACAACCTTCATGTCCTGCAGTTTGTCATTGTGGTATTCAGGCAGAAAACCAATGTGATCGAGTTTTTCCTTGCGTTTTTTTGTGTTGGTTTATCTTATTATACTTACGTTGGGGGTTTTTGTTCACTTGTGAGATGATCAGTGTTTATTTCTCTGGGAGTTGGGGGCAGGGGGAGGGAGAGAGAGGGAGTACTGGAAGAAGGATAATGGGGGGGGGGGGGGGGGGGTAGGGGGGGAGGGGGAGGAGGGGATAGGCACGGGATGTTTGGAGTACGATGCACATGTGTTTGTGCACTAATTTACATACTGTATTGTTGCATCAATGTTTAGCTTCGTCTTTGTTTGCGCAGGCAAGAAAGGAAGGATAGAAAGACAAGTTTGAAGCAGAGTGAGATCTTTTTTGTCTTTTTTCAATATATGGCAATACTGATGTGAAACTGACACATGGAAAGAAAACACTGCATCCATATCCACCATTTCATGCGATTATTGATGACTGTGTATATATTTACCTATTGTTCCAATGATGTGTAAGTTGACACATTGCTAGTACAATAACTGCTGTGATATTCTGATATATGTGAATTCAATCCAGAATTCTGATTTAGCTTGAAACATGCATTTATGTGATAATTAAACCTTGGGTTGCATTCTCAAATTTTTTTTTAAAACACTGTTTTTGTTTGTAAAGAGTTTTGTATGATAATAAACAATGCACTAACCAGTCTGGTTCATGGGTGTGTGTTTATATCATGTGAGTGGTCTTGTCAGAGTGAAAGGGGGGCAGGCAGTTGTCACTGAAATTTTAGTCCTCAGAGATTTATTGTACATTTGAAAGAACTTTGACCAAAACTCAAAGGCATTAGAACTGAAGAACAAAGAAACTGAGGTTGGCATGAGAGCAGGCCAAGAATTGTAACAGATTTTGAGATACTGCATTTTTTTCAGATGATCATTGACGATGACCCTGGGAAGTTCCATTTTGGTCTGAGATTGTATGAAAGGGCAGTAACTGGACTCTTCCTTTCATGACAGATACCAGGCCTGAGTGACGACAGACACCTGCAGTGTTGATCAGAGGCATCCATTAAGTGGATGGAACTGGACTGTGTGGTTCCAGTTTCCATTCTGAGCCCACAGCTCTCTTCACCACTCAAGAGCAAACCAGCTGGGGTCTGAAAATACAGATATAGGTCTGTGACCAAGCTCAAACTCATGACTAAAATGCTCACAAACTTTTAACACTAACCACTCCACCACAATGGCCATTGTGGAAAAACCTGCACAACCAATGCAATGATTGTAGCGGCAAAATCAAACTTGGAGTGACAAGATTTGCATTCCAGAAAATGTTGAGTTCTGATCAAAAAAGTTCATTGGTAAATACTATAAGATAAAAGTTCTGTGTTTATGATGATAAAATATAAATATCAGTTCCTTTTTCAAAACATCCTATCATAGCCCTGAGTAAAGTATACAATGAAAAAGAACATGAAAAATGTGGGCCAGATTAGAATGTATGTAATGACAATAATGTCAATGGAAAGACAGAGGGAAGGAGGGGTTTGGTGGTGGGAACATGCATGGAAAGATACTGCTTGGCAAGAAGCATGTTGAAACACTGTAATAAAAACTGGATAGATACAACATGATACAATGAACAGAAGTGTGCTGTAGAGTAGTTTGTTTCCTTCAGGAGGTGTCACTGCTTGCAGACTAGTCCATGTACGCTACACCACAGCCATTAAGTTTTGACCCACGCTGCGCATGATTTAAAACAAATGAATTAATGAATGACTCAGATGAGAGACTTTAGCTCACAGCTATGACTTAGCAGATGTCTGACCTATGCATTAGCCCAACGAGTTGGTCAGACCTTGGGTACCTACTTAACATTGGCTGTGCCATTATTATCATCGTATGCATATGTGTGTATATGTGTGTGAATGCTGTGTGGGAACCCATATGTGTGTGCCAGTGTCTGCGATGCTCATGTCTATGTGAGTGTATGTATGTGTGCTTGTGTGTGTGTGCGTGAGTGTGTGTGTCTGCGTGCCACAAATGTGTTTGTGTGTGTGTGTGTGGTGATGTGTGTGTGATCTGTGGGTTTGTGTGAGCATGCTCCTGCTAGCATGCATCTGCACATGCATTTGTACGTATAGGTGTGTGTGCCTGTGTATATGCACGTGTGTGTACATGCATGCTCAGAAGATGACATAGCAACAAGAACAATAACAAGAGCAACAATAACAACCAAAACACACACACACACACACACACACACACACACACACACACACACACACAAACCAGCGCATACACATCCACATGCATGGACTCTAATTTACATATCTGCAATGCCTCACCAACGTACACACACCAGCGCCCACAGATCTACAGTATACACTGGGGTCCGTGAGAGATTCAAAGTCTTATCTCTGCTGACATGTTATTTGTGTGTCTGTCATTGGAAAGACCCAGTATCAGTTTGCCCCAATCACTATGAGTCTTCACAGTGTTGGCCTTGAGATTGTTCCAATGTTTGTTTGTTGGTAATGTTTCTTGCTCTTTCCTTTAAGTCTGGATGCGCGGCCACTTCCTCTCTTGATGTTCAGATCTGAAAGATGGTGTGTGTGTGTGTGTGTGTGTGAGAGAGAGAGAGAGAGAGAGGAGAGAGAGGTTCGCGGGAAGGTGTGCATGTGTGTGTGAGGTAAGTGGGGAAGGTGTGTGTGTGTGTGTGTGTGTGTGTGTGTTGTTGTGTTGAGAGATAGGTGTGATGTTGTGTGTGTGTCTGTGTGTGTGAATGTGTTAGAGAAGGTGGATAGAATGCATGTGTACGTGTGTGCATGAGTGCACAAGCACACACACTGTGTGTGGCGTGTGTGTGTGTGTGTGTGTGTGTGTGTGTGTGTTAGAGAAGTATGTGTGGGGAAGAATTGAAAGGTAAAGAGAGAGAGTTGTGGACGTAGATGGAGCGAGGAAAACAAAAATTGCTTTAATTGATACTATTGACAATAGAACATAACAGATTATGCAGAGATGCAGTGCCATTTGAAAGAAATAACAAAGACAGAAAGATATGAAGAGAGAAAAAAAAAGACTGAAAGTGAGAAAGAATGATGTGTGAAAGAGTACAATAAAGGTTAAAAATACACAGGCATTTGGAATATTTGCATATTATAAATCATGCAAGGGGCAACAGGCAAACAATATTTATCTATCTGTATTCTAAGAAAATTAATGGTGAACACGCCACACAACACACTCACACATGCGCACACTTGCATAAGTATGAAGACTCACATTCACATAGATAAACCAAGTAATAGGACTGGACTGTTCCAGGTAGTTTTCAATAAAATGTCTCATTAGTTAGTAAGTAACTTTTTTATATTAAAACAGTGTTTTCCCCCAAAAGTACATTCCCTGACTTTCACATTATCACATACTATCACTGCGAATATATACACACACACTCACTATACTAGAGAGATTTAGCATAGATTGGTATCTCACTTTCACACACTGTTGATTTAACACACAAGTATATGGATATGAATGAATACACTGGTAAACACACACAAATGTGGCACAGATAGGAGTACACATGATGGAATTATATACATACATGATCAAGGCATATATGCACAGTATATTAAGACTAGATGCTGAAAAATGAATGATATAGCAACAGAGATATGTGCATGTGCATGCCTGAGTGCATGTGTGTGTGTGTGTGTGTTGACCAAAACTGATATCTGATCAATTCAAACTGAGTAAAGTTAAAGTGGTAATGGCAATCACATGACGACTGGAGCCAATACATGAAAACTTCTTCCATTTGGTGACATATTTGCTTGTGGTAGATTCATACTTCAAGGGGGCTAAATTAAAAAAAAAAGTGTATGTGTGTGTTTGTGTGTGAAAAAAAAAGTGTATGTGTGGGTTGTGTGTGTGTGTGTGTGTGCGCGCGCGCGCGCGCGCGCGCGCGTGCGTGCGTGCGCGCGCGCGCGCGCGCGCGCGTGTGTGCAGTCTGTTAAAATTTCGATAGTACTGGAAACAGTAACCGGTAATCATTTGCGCATTCCCCTATTTTAATTCTTTGGTCATTGTTCCTGAGACAAACCCCGGAAAACCCGTCTGCTACAAAGTAAGATAAGGTAATGTTAATGCCCCGCCGACCACAAAGGGCTATATCAGGGCAGTTACCGCGTTGAAGCCAACTCACAAGCACGTGCGCCCGTGTGTGTGTGTGCCCTTGTCTTTTATTCTGGTACTACAATAAAGAATGAACCGTCGTTGTATGCGCATTCTTCCCCACCTGTTGGACTTTCGCTTCCATTATCCCCACGACCATATCAGGAAAAGTCGTCTGCTACAAGTGCCAGCTGCATGGTCGGTGGACTCAATGCACACCGCTTTCGCAACATCAAAACGTGTATGATCTTGAGTCTCTAGCCATCTGATGAATTAAGCAATGTAAAATTTAGCATAAGGTACACATCATACGCAACAAAACACAAACTCATGCTAAAAATGCTGATAAACTCTGATTTCTTTGGCATGAACACCACTTAACAGGTTGCAGCCTATGTTGCCAAACATCCACTCAGGAAGCAACAGAAATTTCCATTGGATTAAATTAAAGGTAAACCTTATTTTCTGACATACTATTGGATAGTCTCGTCGCATGTTTTCTCGTTTTATCCACCCTCTAGCGAGAATCTCGCTGTACTCTTAATTTGACCTCACGTACGAGGGCTCGTAAACCTCATGGCAGAACGGAGAAGCAAAAAGGAAAAGGAAATAGTGAATGAGTTTGAGAACCACTTGCGAGGTGAGTCAAAGTGCTGTAAAGTTGTTTCTCTCTTTTTTTTTTTTTCTTTCTCTCGTCTCTGTTGCAAAGTCTTGTTCAAGTTATTGATTGCGTGTCTACAGCTGTTCTTGCGAATGTCTCATCCATCCCACGGCAGGGACCCAAGTCCCCTCGCCTAACCGCCAGGTCAGAGATTGAAACAGCAGGCAGAGAGGGAGGGAGGGGAAGGAAAGGGGTAGGAGGGGGTGGGGGGGGGGAGGATGTAGATACAATTTCTGATTTCAGCTTTCTTCTGCACCGAGAAAACGTGAAAATGTGAAAATGTGAGGACACACGCACCTTTGAAAGTCATCAGACCGATCGCATTTCCAGCATGGGTGCCAAGCCCCTCTTCGTCTGCTGCCAGAGCGCTCTTTTATCTGCCAGCAGGTTCACTCGCTGCTGGTGCCGTGTCAACAAACCCCGAACTCTTGAGCAACGCAAACAGAAGGAGCACGTGACCTTCGCCGCTCGTATGAGAAAGAACACAGGGTGGGGAGGGGGAGGGGAGGGGGGAGAGAGAAAAACTGGGCTACACATAGAGGGGCACGTGAAATCCGTCGCCCGTGTGAGAGAAAGCGCTGACCTTGTCACAAACAGTGGTTTAGAGGGACTGCAAACAGAAGGGCACGTGAACTTCGTTTGAGCGAGGAGGAAAAGAAATATATATACTGACCTCGACAGCAAAGGCTGAAACAGAGGGCTACAAAATGACAACAGCGCGTGGGAGAGAAGAGCGGCAACTCTGTCAACAAAACAGTCAACACTAGAGGTAACTCTTGTCAACGAAACGGTAAACCGCAGGGCTACTGACTACTGACCACAAGGGCAGCAAAATACTGAACGCACCCACGCAAAGAGCCCCCCCCCCCCCCCCCCCCCCCCCCCCCCCCCCGGCACGTAAACGTCGCTGTGAGAAAAGCACATGAACCAACACACATCAGAGAGAGAGGAAAGGGACTGAAAAAAGGATGGGGAGAAGGGGTGGAGAGAGAGAGAGAGAGTGTGTGTGTGTGTGTGTGTGTGCGAGCGAAACTGTTCTGAAGATAAAGTTTTCAGTCTCATAGAATGCACTTTGTCGTGAAAAACGCTTCACCGTCAGCGGTGAGTCAGACGTGCGTCAGTTCTTTGACAACTTTCACGCCACACCGTTCTGTGGCTCATTAAGCGACACGACACAGGTGCAGACGTGTGAATTACCTCTAATTACGCAGGCATGGTAGGGTTTACTGGCGAAAATCCAGTTTACCCAAACGACCCTCCTATTATCGTGACCTCCCCGTTTAATTCTCTTTTTGTCTGTGTCTGTGTCTGTCTGTCTGTCTGTGTCTGTCTGTCTGCCTGCCCGCCTGTCTGTCTGTCTGTCTGTCTCTCTCTCTCTCTCTTTAAGAAGAAGAAGAATAAGGGGAAGTCTGTCTGCTGTCTGTCTGCCTCCCTCTCTCTCTCTCTCTCTCTCTCTCTCTCTCTTCTCTCATTGAAACAAGAGGCAGATAAATAACAACTGACTGTCAATCTTGAAAAACTAATATAATGGTGTTTCGTAAGGGAGGTCACCTTTCACAACAGGAAATATGGTGGTATGGCAACTTGGAAGTTAAAGTTACAAATGCATACAAGTACTTAGGGATGGTATTTACAACCAAATTAAGTTTAAATACTGGATGGCTAGAAATGTGTAGAAAGGGAAAAAAAGGAGTTATAGAAATTCTGAAGTCCATGAGGAGGTTGAGATCAATTGATTTCTCCATTTTTTGGAAATTGTTTGACACCCAAATACAACCCATGATAACTTATGCCGCAGAAATTTGGGGCTTTCAGAAAATATTTATATGGAAAGAGTTCATACTTTTGCTATTAAAAGATTTCTGAGTGTTCCAATTCATTCATCCAATACGTTAGCTTATGGGGAAACTGGGAGATACGCTCTCTTTATTGTGACTTATATAAAATGCATTAAATACTGGATAAAGTTCATACGACTTTCTTCAACTCGGCTATGCAGACAAGCTTATGATGTGTTACTCTCACAGTCTGAGACAGGGAAAGCAAATTGGGTCAGTCAAGTAAAA
>JADBJO010000202.1:929544-935098 GCA_016801955.1 Conus betulinus
TTTCGTCCTTTTTTTTCTCCCTTCCTCTCCTTCCCTCTCTCTCTCTCTCTCTCTCTCCTCTCTCTCTCTCTCTCTCTCTCCTCTCTCTCTCTCTCTCTTTTTTTTTGAGGGTGGGGGTGGAGGTTCAGGAGCGTTAGTGCGAAAATGCTGTCAATTTTTCCCCCCTCTTTTCCCACCCCATCCTTTTTTTTTTTTTTTTTTTTTTAAACTCTGTCTCTTAAATGCATGTCTCTCTTTTTTTGCCTCTTTGTCTGTCTCTCTCCTTTCCGTCTGTCCTCCGTGTATCTATCTGTCCTGTCTGTTCTGTCTGTCTCTCTCACACATACGCGCGTCGCGCAACACCCACACACTCACCACACTCACACACACACACACAACACACACACACCACACACACAAACACACAACACACGTCACACGCACGCTCTCACGCTCGGGCACGACACACACAAGCTCACGTTTTTTATATACAAGAAACATGCGTACACGCGTGCGCGCGCGCACCACACACACACCAGAACAACACACACACACACACCACATACACACACTGCACACACACAACACACACCACACACACACACACACACAACACACACACACACACACACACAACACACAGAGCAATCACCACACACCCACACACCACACACACCACACACACACCTACACAACACACACAAACACCACCACAACACACACACCTGACACACACACACTACACACACACACACAACACACACACACACACACACACACACACCCACACAAGAGCACACACACAGCATCAGGCACACACTTAGACGCATTTTGCTCGCAAAAGAGGCTGGGACGTTACGAGCTGAATAAGTCCAGCGTCGTCAACATAGGGCACACGGCGTTAAATGAATCAACGCTCCTGTTGCACCAAGGTCGGTCCCACTCCAGGCAAGGCATGACTATTGCAATGCTGTTCTGTTCTGCCAGCAACCACACCACAAGGGGTGTGCAAAGACGCGAGCAGTTTGACGACGGCTACCACCACCAGAGTGGTGGGGCTGATATATGTGATGATGGGACGGATCGTGTGCGTTGTTGCACTTTTCACGGGTCATACGGGCGTGAGGGGGGGGGGGGGGGGGGGGGGGGTGGGGGGGGGTTAGGTTGGGGGTTGCCTGCTTGCTTGTAGCGTACAGCAGCTGCGTGACTGTATCCGTGGAACACGTTGTGCGTTTCTTCGTGAGTTTGTTGGGTTTGGTTGTTTCCTGTTTGGTGTGTTACAAGAAACCCCCCCCCCCCCCCCCCCCCCCCCCCGGACTCCTGTCTGTCTCTGTATTTCTGTCTGTCTGTCTCTCTCTCTCTGTCTCTCTCCTCTCTCTCTCTCTCTCTCTCTCCTCCCCTCCCTCCTTCCTCCCCCCCCCCCCCCCTCCCTCCCTTCCGTCTTTCGCTCTCTACGTCCTGTCTGTGTCTCACGGTGTTCCGTGAGTGAATCACGTCGCAAACGAGTACATACTCAAGCGCGCGTGCACATCAACGCGCATGCACTCACACGCACGCCAAACGCACCTGACACACACGTGCGCACCCCCCCCCCCCCTTATCCCCCCCCCCCCCCCAAACACACACACCCGTACACACACAGAACACGTATATACGTACACGGTAAGCGCGCGCGCACACACACCCACACCACACACACACACCCACACACACAACACACACACACACACACACACACACACACACACACACATGCGTGCGTGCGGGCTTTGCATACATACATGTATGTGTGAACACCGAGGAAAAGAAAAAAAACAAGTTCAATTGAGGTCAGAACAAGAGAGTGGGTGTGGGTGTGGATGGTGAGTGAGTGAGTGAGTGTGTGTAGTGTGTGTTGTGTGGGGGGGGGGGGGGATGGGGTGAGTGTGTGTGAGTGCGTGCAAGAGAGAGAGGGGGAGAGAGAGAGAGAGAGAGAGAAAGAGGTGAGAGAGAGAGAGAGATACGGATACGGATGTTTTTATTCATACAGGCCATGGGCCCCTAATGATCCGTATCCGAGAGAGAGAGAGAGAGAGCAGCAGTAGCTTTATGAATGGCCATATTCCCAGTATTTTAATTAAAGGACGGAGATGCGCTGCTTGTGCTGCAGCTGAGTTGCAGCGGCTGTGTTGCTTCCGCAGCTCTGTGGACAAGATGGCTAGACCCTATGCCGTCTTGCCTCCATCTGTGTCCATAATGCATGGATTTTTCCTCGCCTGCCGTTGCCATAAGCGCTTCTCGCTAGCTAGGGCACCTATTTTATTTTTTTTTTTTAATCGTCTGGAGGAGGAGATGGCCCTTAAAGGCGTGCTTATTAATGAGCTGACCCTTGACCTGACCCAGTTCATGAGACGATGCCGTTGATTGCTATCTATGTACCGGGAGGCCGCCGGCCCTCTCCTGCAGGTTGATGATGACTGCAGTGCCTGCAGGTTGCTGGCTGGCTGAAGACGTGAGGCCGATGAAGGTTCTGTGTTGGCAGGTTTCATCTGGCTGTTTGGAAGAAGTGTGGGGACTCGTGTGGATGTCGTTGACTGCTCCCTGTGAATTGCTGTTGCTGGGGCTGCGGCGGCGGGACGAGGTGGGGGGTGTGGGTGTGGACGGGGGGGGGGGGGGGGGGGGGACCTGACTGAGCGGCTTCGGATCCGGAGTGATGCCTCGGAACTGGCACGGGCGAAACAAAACAAACAAAACAAAACAAAACTCTTAAGGCTTTTTTTTGTTATTGTTATTGTTGTGCATGGAAGATACACTGCTGGTTATTCGGCCAGCCTCTCTCTGTCTCTCTGTCTGTCTGTCTCTTTCCTTTCTCTTTCTCTTTTCTCTTTCTCTCTGTCTCTCTCTCTCTCTCTCTCTCTCTCTCTCTCTCCTCTCTCTCCTCTCTCTCTCTCTCTCTCTCTCGTTCTGTCTGTGCGTGCTTGTCGTTTTTCTCTCTGTATCTTTGTGTCTCTGTCTGTCTTCAATCTCTCTCATTTTCTCTCTGCCCCTCTCTCTCTTTCCCTGCACGCGTGCGCGTGCGCTCGCGCGCGCACGCACGCACACACGCGCGCACACACACACACACCACACACACACATGCGCACATGCAGTCATACACATTCTCTCCGTCTCTGAATACATTTTGTGTCTTCCCATAGTCTGTCTGTCTGTCTCTGTCTCTCTCCTCGTCTCCTCTCTGTCTCCTCTCTCTCCCTCTTCTCCTCTCTTCTGGGGCTCCTCTCTCCTGTCTCTCCTCCATCTCTTCTCCTCTCTCTCTCTGCCCATCTCTCGTCCGTCTACGCTCTCCCTCTCGTCTCTCTCCTTCTCTTCGCCTCCCTCTCTCTCCACTCTCCTCCCTCCTCTCTCTCTCCCTCGCCTCTCTCTCTCCTCTCTCCCACTTTCTCTGCAGCCTCCCTCTCTCTCCCTTGCTGTGGTATGTATCTCTATCACTTCCCTTACAGCCCCTTCCCTCCCTCCCTCCCTCCCTCCCTCCTCTTACTGTCTAAGTCTTTTCTTCCCCCCCCACCCACCCCACCCCCCACCCACCACCACCCCCCTTCACCTCGCTCACTCACTGTCCTCTCTCTCTCTCCGGACTGAGTCTCTCCGGGCTTTGTCCCAGTGTCCCTGTCTCCGCCCCGCTTTTGTCCACCCTCTCCCCTCCCCTCTCCTCCTCCCTCCCCCCCCCCCCCCCCTCCCCCTCCCCTCAGTGCAGTGACACAGTGACCGTTTTATTACAGGCAGGTAGGGTCCGTAGTGATAAACAAGAGAAGAAGTGGGTCGGCATATATTGGGGGTGGGTGTGGGGTAGTGGATGTGGGGGGGGGGGGGGGGAGGCGAGCAGTGACAGTGCACACTGTATGGCAGCACAACAAAAAGATGTATGGCTTTGGCGCATTCCGCTGCACCGCCTGTCGCGTGATTCTCTCTCCCCTCACACACACATCAACACACACACACACACACCACACCACACACACACTACACACACACACACACAGCACATCACACTTGGCATGCAGGCAAAATCACAACACGCACACGCACGTTTTTTTTAAAAACACAGATATACACACGTATACATAACACACTGTTCGCTCTTGATCATACACACCAGCGCGCGCGCCGCGTGTATGTGTGGTGTGTATGTGTGTGGTTGTGGGTGTGTGTGTGTGTGTGTGTGTTGGGGGGTGTGTGTGTCCGCGCGCGCGCGTCACACACACAAGCATAGCCACAAGCACACACACAAACGTACGCACGCAACGCCACCCGCACGCCACGCACACGCACGCACTCACGCCACGCACACACACCCACACACACACACACACACACACACACATGACACGAACACACACACACACATACACACACGCACGCACGCAACACACGCACTCAACGCCACACTTTCACACACACACACCCACACACACACACGCACGCACGCACGAACTCACTCACGCACGCACAAACACACATCACCACACACACACCCACATGCACACACCCACACACACCCACACACACCCACACACCAACACCACACACACACACAAACACACACACACACCACACACACCACCAAGCCCTACATACATAAGCAAGCACTGGACAGAAATGAGTACGCTAGGCACCGTACGCCATGCTTGCATACACACCAATGCACGCACGTGACGCATGCATGCATGCTCTCAAAGCCATGGTCACCATGCACATTTAAATGCCCTAATACTTACGTGAACCACACACAACACACAGCCACACACACACAACCCACACCAACACACAACGACCACAACCACTCACACACACGCACCTAAAAACTCTCACACGTACACGGGCACACGCGTACCACACACACATCAAACCGCGCGCGCGCATCCCGCAACACATTCATCGACACAAGATGCAACTGTGCATGCACGCACTCATCACACAAATTGCCTTCTTTCTCTCCAGTGGTTCTCTCTCTTTCTCTCTCTCGCCTCCTTCGCTCTCTCTTCTCTCTCCTCTCTCTCTCTCTCTCTCTCGTCTCACACCCACACACACACACACACACACACCCACACACACACTCGCACCAGACACACACGACACACACAACACACATGCGTCCTCACATGAATCTCTCACCACGACACACACACCCACACCACACACACCACACACACACACACACACAGACCCCCACACCACACACACATCACACACCACTCAAACACACCAGACACACCACACACACACACAGACACACACACAGCACACACACACACACGCACACGAGAGAAAGGGAATATACAATCAACACACACTGGAACTTACCCTCACCGAGCTATCAGTAATATGAAGTTTGCTGTGTCATTTATAGGACAAGTTACATCTCCAACCCGACACCACAACACACGCGCGCCGCGCGCGCGCACGCACGCATCGCACTTACGCACGCAAGCCGCACGCACGCACGCACGCACGACACACACACACACCCCCACACACACAACACACACACACACACACACACACACTCTCTCTCTCTCTCTGCGCACATCTCTCCTCT
>JADBJO010000203.1:0-2500 GCA_016801955.1 Conus betulinus
AAAAAATAGTGTACGTAATCATTTTACTGTTTTGTAAATGTATTAAGCAAGACAGAGACGATATTTTCAAGTGTTTGTTGTTAACAGTAGGTTGGCTCTGAACCTACAAGTTCCAGAAATAATACTTCGGCTTTATGAATTCTACTCGGAGGTCATTGAAAGCTGGACAAGCAACAACAACAACAACAACAACAAAAAACTACAAAAGCATTTCATCTTCCTTTGCCAGACTACATAACATAATTTCATTTTCATGTAAGGCATTCTGTCTAAACCGACGACAAGCAATGTCAGAGACACCAAGTCTGAACTCACTTAATGTGCTCTTAATATACCTATCCATAGCCATTTAAACTCATAATTGACAGGACAAATGAGCAACAACAAGCCCTAGGCTTATACTGTGCTCAAATAGACATTTACAATATATTGGCGGTTAAATACATTCACAATATACTAAGCATTTCACTTCGTGCTTGGGATTTTTTTTTTTAAGGAAACATTGAAAAAGAAAAAAAAAACACAAACACACATACAAAAAAAAAAAAAAAAAAAAAAAAAAAAAAAAAAAGAAAGAAAAAGAAAGGCCGAAAAAAGAAACACAGTAGCAGAAAAATGAAATTAATTACATGGAAAATGGGAAGAAGGGAGAGAACACAGCAATCACGTCATCAACAAGAATATGTGACCCCTTTACAAACACGAAAGAAACTTACACAATAACGTAAAGTAGTTTAGGGTAGAAACCATCGTTTCCATAAGTATTGTGTTGAAGTATAATAGTTCAATTTGATTAACTTTTTTTCGTTTTTTTCCCCCCTTTTCTTTTCCCCCTTTTCATTTTTTTTTTCCATTTCCTGTTATTGTTTTTCTTCCCATTGGAAGACACTATGACATCGATCACTTAAGCAGAAAAAAGATTTACTAATTTCAGCGATGACGTTGGCTAAACAGTAAGTAAATGAACTATCTATCCAGTACACTACGTCTTGGGCCAATCGACTTGTCAGTCAGCCTCTTATTTCAGGAGTAAAGAAATGGATCATAGTGAATAAATAAGAGCCAAACTATAAAGTTACAGAAAGTAAAATATGAAAAAAGGCAAAAACAATTTTTTTTTAATGAGAAAGTCTGGGCTGAAATCGGTTCGATTCGGAGATAAACTCGTGTACTTTTCAAATATGAATGAATTCACATCAGGATGAAGATCACGGCTACCTTCTAAAAGAAAACGTAATTGGGTATAATTCTGTGGAAGAGTCAAAATTGTGTTTTCACGAACTATATTGAATAGGGACAGAATAACAAATAGTGTTCTGCTGTTTTCTCTTCCATTGCCACAGCTACAAGAAGGATTATTATCCAGATGTCGGTTAACCATATCGTTCTTTAGATCGCTCATACCTAAACGGAGCCGGCAGTGAATTACTTGTTCTCTTCTTTTACCAAAATAGTAGTAAGGTAGAACCATAGCGTCATCAATAGACAGATATTGTTTCAGTTGACTCAAGGAGGTGCTAGTTTTAATGTAGTCAGGTAGTGCATTCCATAATTGAGTTGCGGATGGGACGAACGATTTTTTTTTTATATAACTCTGTCTTACATTTCATTACTGTGCGTTCTAGAGGCCTTCGCCTGTGGTGAGGGTTTCTGTCCGAGACTAGAGAAGGAATAGAGCCAGTCTCTTTGTCTCTACGGGAATACTGTGGATGATGATTTTTTATTATCATCACTTTTGGACCTGGCTACTAACTCGTCCACTTTCCTGACCACGGATTCCAGCCTAGCAGTGATCCTGGTGCTTTGTTTCCTAAGCCTGTCATTGTCTTGTTTTAATGCAGACATTTCCTGCTTTACTCCAGTCATTGCATCATAGAGATTTATAGCTCACATCTCTTTCACTCACTCAGTTAATTCTATTTACAGATTAAATCACGTCATTCAAAATGGTCGCATCCGAGAGAGAGAGAGAGAGAGGGGGGGGGGGGGAGGGAGGGAAGAGACAGACAGGCAGACAGACAGACATGCAAACAGAGACAGACAGACTGAGACAGAGTTTGTTTTTAAGCGAGATTATAAAATGCACTCGAATGGCCTATTTTGCAGGTTGCCCTCTCCCATAAATGGAAAAGAAAGGGGGGAAAGTGGGAGTTATTAAAAAAAAAACTGAAAACGAAGACACGGCAAACCAACATTGAATTACGTCAGCTTGATAAGTAAGAGAGAGAGAGAGAGAGAGAGAGAGAGAGAGAGAGAGAGAGAGATAGAGAGTATAGCATATACACGCTCGAATGGGTTCTTTTTACATACTATTGTCAATACAGGCTGTGGTAGAGTAAGATGGCGAGAGGGCATTGATGTAGACGACATGAGATGGAAATATCAAATTCGTTACTGAAGATATTCAACACAAAAGTGGGAAAAGACGGGGACGCAACACTCACACACACACACACACACACCACACCGAGAGGTGAAGGGGAGAGGATGGAGACGGAAG
>JADBJO010000203.1:5000-7500 GCA_016801955.1 Conus betulinus
TCTAATGCTCTATTTTAACTATCTGCATACGTGTACCCCTTGTGGATATGTAAATATGTATATCATATGTATCATGTATATTGAAAATTGTACTTTCCATACATATGTTTCAGGGTTATGAAGGGGAGGGACAGGGAAGAGGGGTAGGCTGATTTGTTTGTTTCTTTCTTTGCTTCTCTTTTCCTACTGAAGGCAAGACAAAGGCAAGGCCCCACTGTGCATATCGTTTACTCTAATCAAACAAAATTTCGTTTTCTCTCCGTCTCTGTCTGTCTGTATGTCTAATTCTGTCTATCTCTGTCTATTTGCGTGTCTGTCTATCTCTGCCTGTCTCTTTGTCTCTGTCTGTCCGTCTGTCTGCCTGCCTGTCTGCCTATATGCCTAACTGTCTGCCTGTCTGTCTGTCTCTCGCTCGTTCGCTCACACACACAGGCACACATGCGCGCGCGCACACGCACACACACACACACACACACACACACACACACACACACACACACACGCGCGCGCATTCCACATACAGACACCACACGCGCGCGCGAGCACACACACACACACATACACACACACACACACACACACACACACACACACACACAACACACACACACGCACGCACGCACGCACGCACGCACGCACGCACGCACGCACACACACACACACACACACACACACACACACACACACACACACACACACACACACACACACATTCCGTCACAAAACTGAACGGAGAATAAATTGACAAAAAAATCTGGGTATTGTACGTGAACTTTCAGTCCGTCAGAGAGAATAGCTGAAAAACGTCTGGGTTTCGTACATAGACATTTGGTTATGCTTTAGCCAGACACTATTACAGGAAAATGTTTAAACACTATCACAAATAAACAACTTGAACACACAGACTAACCAATCAAAACCTGACACTCGGAACCTCTAACACGAACAAACGAATTCAGTTTCATACACTCGGCTTTCTGCAATCTTTAACGCACACACGGGTTATCCACAGAGACCGTTTGAACTGGATCTCTGTCACATGAAACAGGTGACCCGTTTCCATGGAGATAACGAGCAGCTGGATCAAGGTACAGGCAACGCCAAGCGTGAAAGATAGGCAGACAGGTGGGAAGCTCCATTGGCAGACAGACAGACAGAGACAGACGGAGAGACAGGCGGACAGACAGACAGACAGACAGACAGATAGAAACAGAGAGATGGACATATGGATAGTCAGA
Source organism: Conus betulinus (assembly GCA_016801955.1). Lineage (NCBI taxonomy): Eukaryota > Metazoa > Mollusca > Gastropoda > Neogastropoda > Conidae > Conus > Conus betulinus. Next base: position 6,239 of record JADBJO010000203.1, read on the forward strand.
TAGATAAATAGATGTAGATATAGATACAGACAGATAGATGGATATTGATACAAATATACAAAGCATTTCTAAAATCACCACCACCACCACCACAACAATAATGATAATAATTATAATAGCAATGACAACACCACCAACAACACCAACACACCACAACAATAACAATAATACTATTAAAAATAATAATTGATAATCATCATCATCATCATCATCATCATCATCATCATCATGATGATAATGATGATGATGATGATGATGATGATGATGATGATGATGATGATGATGATGATGATGATGGTGATGATGATGATGATGATGATGATGATGATGATGATGATGATGATGATGATGATGATGATGATGATGATGATGATAACAGAGAGACCAGGAAAGCAACTGATGCAACAGTCTGCCTAACACATAATATCACTGAAAAGGTCCTGATCGACGCGATACTTCCTGTGTTCACTGGAAGAAAAAAAAAAAAAAAATCCATCCCTCGAGCGTTTCCATGGCGACAGTAGTTTACGTTTATACTCGCAGTGGTGAGAGGCTGTGTGCAATCGAAGCAACTGCCACGTTTGTTTCTAATTTCCAACCGACAAGGAAAACTTCCTTCGACTTGTATGTCATTGGACATTCTCCGTTCGTCAGATTTTTGCTCTGGCTGTTTTCTTCTGCTGTTTCGACTTCTACTATCGCTTCTCTCATTTCACAACATCATGGCCGCTACCACTGGTACCAGCGCTTCGCTACCATTGCTGTGGCTGGTCGTCTTATAAAGCACTGGAACTTTTGCTGCTACCAGTGTTTTGTTACTAATACTGTGGTTGACATTCTAACAACTTCTACTATTATTGCTGCTTCCGGTGCTTGGCTAAACGCTGTCGTCGGCAGTCTTATATAGTTCTGCTAGCATTATTGTTGTGCTCACAGCTTTGCCAGTACCGCTGTGGCTGTCAACTTTACAAACTGTTGGGCTTCTCTTCGCCACCCTTTCCGCCTTGGACCATAAGCTATAAAACCCACACTGTGGACCATCAACTATAGAACAAACACTGTGGACCATCAGCTATAGAACAAACACTGTGGACCATCAGCTATATAACCCGCATTGTGAACCATCAGCTGTAGAGCAAACACTGTGGACCATAGAATCCACATTGTGGACCATTAGCTATAGAATCCACAGTGTGGACCATCAACTATAGAACAAACACTGTGGACCATCAGCTAGAGAATCCACACTGTGGACCATCAAC
>JADBJO010000203.1:12500-15000 GCA_016801955.1 Conus betulinus
AGGATGTATAAGGGGATGTGAGTTTAAGAGGGGTGGAAGATGGGTGTAGGGAGAAGAATTGATGAGTGTGAGGGTAAGGAGGGAGGGGGCTGTGGATGTGGGAGGGAATATGTGTGTTTGTGTGTGTGTGTGTGTGTGTGTGTGTGTGTGTGTGTGTGTGTGTGTGTGTGTGTGTGTGTGTGTGTGTGTACAGATAAATCTCACATTCTTTATTTTCATTTCTGCTTTGTTATCATTTGAATTGTCTGAACATTGTTCGACACTGAAAATGAATATTCACCTGCATCTGATACGCATTATTTGTGTCTTTTTTTTATGTGAATTTGAATTATTGTGCATCGTTGAAGAAGGAAGATAACGAAAAGTATGACCGTAATGAGAACTTACCATCTCATCAAACGGTAGTGGCTGAATTGCTGGACGGAGATTTACTTTCTTTCTGAAGTGTTTCCAGTCAGCGTTTGGTTTGGGCTGTACGCATGCACAGACAACAGTGAAACGTTGAAAATGTTTGTTCATATGTTTCGCTCCAGATTTTGCTTTTACTGCTATTATTTCATGAAAAGAAAATCAGCAATGTGAAGGCTCCTAACAAAAGATAATTCTAGAATTTCTTGACAGGAAGAAAAAAAATTTCAAAGAGAAGTACGCCAGTCTAGCCAGCAACTTGAGGGAATCCGGCTTCCAGGCCCAGGCTCTCGCTATAGAAGTTAGAGCAAGGGGATTTTTCGGCTCATCAGCCTATGATCTCATGAAACAGCTCGGGATTTCAGGTAAGAAGAGGACCAGAACCCTGAAGGCAATGGCAGAGGCAGCCGAAAAGAGTTCCAGCTGGATCTGGTCGAGGAGAAACAAAAGTCAACTTCATAAGGCTCAAAATTTCCCCACTTAGAACAGGTGTCCGTTAGAAAATGGGGAAGACATCAGTCTATAAAGTTGCCGGCTCGAATCCCGGCAGCGCAAGGCGGAGGAGGGGGGAGGGGGGGGGGGGGGGGGGGGGGGGGCGATTGGCATTAGCACTAAGACGAATAACGTCAAAATCACCCTCAAGGATGAAGGCACACCATAGTAACAACACACAGGTCTATATTAAGACAGAACAACCTTAATGCTCTCTAACCATAATTAAATTTTATTCGGGCCCATCACAGTGCCATTGTTGTAGTTCTGTCCTCCATGTGTTTGTCTCTCTGTTTGGACAGCATCATTTCCAGGCAAACCTAAACAATACGAGTTTTTTCAAACAAGTAATGATTTCCACCTTCTGCGACCTTAGAAAAAAAAGAAAAAAAAAAGCAAGAAAAAAAGGAGGCTGTGGGGGGGGGGGGGGGGGGGGGGGGGGGGGGGGGGGGGTGGAGGGGTTGGGGGGGGGGGGGGGGGGGGGGGGGTGGGGGGGGGGGGTGGGGGGGGGGGGGGGGGGGGGGGGGGGCGGGGGGGTACGGGGGGGGGGGGGGGGGGGGGGGGGGGAGGGGGGGGGGCGGGGGGAGGGGGGGGGGGGGGGGGGGGGGGGGAGGGTGGGGGGGGGGGGGGGGGGGGGGGGTCTGGGGGGTGTGGGGGAGAGGGGATGGAACAGGGGGTGGGGCAGCAAAACAACTCTCAGGAAAATTCCTGTTTCACAGAATCAGCAATAATTAGAGGAGATATGCAACAGGTCGGTGTCTGCAGGCAATGAAACTCTTCCTTCTCTCTCTCTCTCTCTCTCTCTCCTCTCTCTCTCTCTCTCTCTCTCTCTCTCTCTCTGTGTCTGTCTGTCTCCCTGTCTCTCTTTTTCTCTCTGACTCTGTTTCTTTTCTCTGTCAGTCTGTCTCTTTCTCTCTGACTGTCTGCTTCTCTCTCTCTCTCTCTCTCTCTCTCTCTCTCTCTCTCTCTCTCTCACACACACACACACCACACACACACACACACACACACACACACACACACCGCGCACACACACATTCTCTGTCTCTCTCCGTCCCCTACCCTCCCTCTCCTGTGATCTCACCAGCGGGTAGCACTGTCAGCTGATGTAGGCTCTATTAGGGTTGGCAGAGATTCCGTTCCACTGCACACATTCCTCTACCTAATCATACCACAGGACTGTTAAAAAGTTTGCTTTGAAAAGAAAAAGTAAACACGGATACGTGTGGGTCTAGAGTGCAGGTCTCTACCCAACAGGTGCGAGTACATTTTTTTTTGTGGTATATTGAACTCTACGTTTCGATAGACAGACAAACAACGTGGCAGCTCCTTGCCCCCCCCCCCCCCCCTCCCCCTTCTCCTTTCCGCTCCCCTTCCCTGTCTTCATCTCCCCTCCCACCACTCTCTACCCCGTGACGCTTCGCTCAATAATTCCATCATAAGTGAACTGAAACAAATATCACACACATGCGCGCAAAATCCCGCACTCATTTCACACAACACACACACACACACACACACACACACACACACACACACACACACACACACATACATACATACGCGCGCGCGCGCGCGCGTGCGCATGCACGCACGCACG
>JADBJO010000203.1:20000-22500 GCA_016801955.1 Conus betulinus
GTGAATGTACCATAAGACCATCTGTATGCTGTGAATGTACCAAGAGACCATCTGCATACTGTGGACCATTAAACAGACCATCTGTATACTGTGAATGTACCATAGGACCATCTGCATACTGTGAATGTACCATAGGACCATCTGCATACTGTGAATGTACCATGAGACCATCTGCATACTGTGAATGTACCATAGGATCATCTGCATACTGTGAATGTACCATAGGACCATCTGCATACTGTGAATGTACCATAGGACCATCTGCATACTGTAAATGTACAATAATACCATCTGCATACTGTGGACCATTAAACAGACCATCTGTATACTGTGAATATACCATAAGACCATCTGCATATTTTGAATGTACCATACGACCATCTGCATACTGTGAATGTACCATAGGACCATCTGCATACTGTGAATGTACCATGAGACCATCTGTATACTGTAAATGTACCATAAGACCATCTGCATACTGTGGACCATTAAACAGACCATCTGTATACTGTGAATGTACCATGAGACCATCTGCATACCGTGGACCATTAAACAGAACATCTGTATACTGTAAATGTACCATAAGACCATCTGCATACTGTGAATGTACCATAAGACCATCTGTATACTGTAAATGTACCATAAAGACCATCTGCATACTGTGAATGTAGGCCTACCACAAGACCATCTGCATACCGTGGACCATTAAACAGACCATCTGTATACTGTGAATGTGCCATGAGACCATCCGCATACTGTGGACCATTTAAGAGACCATCTGTTCGCTTAGAACCTGCAAACTGACCACGTCTAAACTGTAAGTCTACAAACAGACCACTGTAAGCTGTAAATCTACCAGCAGGCTATCTGCAAATCTACACAAATTTACCGTGTGTTTGTAGTTAGTCTACAAACAGACCCAATTGTATCTTGCAAATCTACAAACAGACCACTTCCATGCTGTGAATCTGCAAACAGACCATCGTTGGACCCACATTCAGACTCTGTGTAGTCTGTGAATCTACAGACCATCAGCACGCTGCAAATCTACAAACAGACCATCTGTACGCTGAACATCTGCCAACAGACCAACCACCTGTCGTTTTCACACAATCAGCACTGGCGCTGTATGAGCCCAGTGGGTGGGGCGGCGTCAGACTCATGCTCCAAGCTCCAGGAACTGATTCAAAGTAGGTCGTCCAGGTCATCCAGGTCGGAAGAGCTTCTGTCTTCTGGGTTATCCTCTGTGAAAATTTCCAGTACCACCTCCTCCTGCGGCGTGACTTTAAACCGAGATCCCAAGCGACACCGCTCATGATCATGCATACGGTTAATTTGATGTCCATGTATGTGTAAAGATATATCATTTTACTTGAAAACATGTAAGAGATGATTCCAGGTAGATCTGTACGGATATTTAACCTGAATCCCGCACGAACGCAGCCCATATTCCACATATAGTAAAGTGATGGTGATGGTGGTGGGGAGGAGTCGGAGGTGGGACGGAGGAGCTGAGCGGGGGGGGGGGGGGGGGGGGGGGGGGGAACAGAAGCGCTTGTAATGCAATATGCAGGGAGGGGTTTGTCGAAACAGGTATGATTACTTTAAGATGTGCAGCTGTCCTTGAATCTCATCTCCGACCCATGATGTTCGTTGCAGCCTTGATAGAATGAGACACACGGGGGGGCTCAGGCAGCTCGGAGAGGCAGGCAGGCAGAGAGATAGAGAGAGCTCAGACAACAGAAAGAGAGGAGAGAGGGGGGGGGGAAAGAGAGAGAGAGAGAGAGGGGGGGGGGGCAGGCAGGCAGGCAGACAGACAGACTGGCAGACAAACAAACAGACAGAGGAGACAGAAGCACACCAAAATCAAGTTCAAAGGAACAAGGGCAAACATTCCGGGAAGTTAAGACGATCAAGGAGCGGGGAGGGGGAGAGAACACAGGCACAGGACAGGCATGCTGAGGCGAGGAAGGTGGGAAGCGGAAGGGGGTCATTGTAAGTTTACACGGAAGGCGACAGGTGCAAAAGTCCGAACTCTCCAGTGTTGGAAACACTTTAGGCCCGCAAGGACGGTGACACGGCGAGGACAAACAATGTTAGGCCTGCTCAAACAAGTTAACGGGCACACGGCGGCTCTTTGAAAGAAACCACCTCGCACACACTGGCCGGACGTACACACTGCTTAGACAGTCACGCTCCTTTGAACGCTGTTGCATGAAAGCCAGGACCCATCCAGCCCCCCTGTCCACCACACACACAGATGTATACATGTACGAATGCACACACTTACATGTGTGTTCGCACACACACATCAATCAGGCACTTGAGGATACGAGTGTGTGTGTGTGCGCGCGCACACGCGCGCACACACACAGGCACGCACGCACACACATGCACACATGCATACATGCACATACACATAGACACACATTCACACACACAAACAGAACACACACGCGCGCATACGCACAAATACAAACACACACACGCGCGTGCGTGC
>JADBJO010000203.1:25000-27500 GCA_016801955.1 Conus betulinus
GCTCTCCTACGAGTAGCTAACAACACTCCTGTCCTACATGCACGGTGACACGGAAAAGGAAAACATCGTTAGATCTGCTCAAACACTTCAGCGAGGGACATAGCCCCTTGCACAACGATCTCACACACCCTGGCTTAAGGTAAACAGTTCCGGAGCGGTCACGCTCTATCGAATACAAGTTGAAAGCGCGAAAGTGTCAATCCAGCCCACCAATTCACACCCACACAGTTGATACGTACCTGCGCGCGCACGCGCGCGCGCGCGCGCGCGCACACACACACACACACACACACACACACACACACACACACACGTTTGCACTCGCACATACAATTACAAACGAAAGCTCACGAATGCATTCACACACATGGGCCTTCACTACTCTCTCACGGTCTTCTACCCATTCAGTTACACTCTCTTAAACTGAGATCGCAAGAAGGGAAGCACATTATCTAACCTACCTATTCACACATCGCGCATAGAAACACGCGTGCGCGCGCACATCAGTGTACACACATACATACATACATACATATATACTCACGGACGCGCGCGCACACACACACACACACACAAGTGCAGTCTTTCTTTCGCTCTCTCTCTCTCTCTCTCTCTAACACACACACACACACACACACACACACACACACACACACACACACACACACACACACAGACACACACGCGCGCGCGCGCGTGAATGCAATATTCCCGTTTCATTTTGAGGCCTATCATTTTTTTTTGTACGTTTTACGTCGAATGCGTTCTAGTGTCATGATGAGGGCGAACCAAGGTAGTGTGGAGCACTCGCACAACACTGCTGACATCATCTTCCCAGCTTAGCATGTGTTTAATTACCATCTCAGAGGGCTGAAAGGAGCGGTAACGATGGTGGAAGGGATTTCAGTTGAACCGGAATATGGGTGGTGGTGAGGTAGTGGAGGGACAGGTGGTGGGGAGGATGGGTGTTCCTGTGATGCAGAATCAGTGGAGATGGGATGGAGGGGGGGGGGGGGGGGGGGGGGGGGGGGGGGGGGGGGGGGGGGGGGGGGGGGGGGGGGGGGGGGGGGGGGGGGGGGGGGGGGAAGACTGGAAACGGGAAGCCAAGGTAAAGATGAAGGTTGCTCCTTGTGACAGGTGTGTCTATTGTAAGATGCGCAGCTGTCTTTGAATCTCATCTTCGACCCACTTTTTTCTCTATGGACGTTTACCGCGCTTTGAGAGAGAGAGAGAGAGAGAGAGAGAGAGAGAGAGAGAGAGAGAGAGAGACAGACAGACAGACAGACAGACAGACAGACAGACAGAGACAAAGAGAGAGACACAGACAGGGAGAGAGAGAGAGAGGGGGGGGGGGAGGGAAGGGAAGATGGCGACAGACAGATAGATACAGCACAAAGAAAGTTCAGGCGGATAAACGTAAAAAAAGGCAAACGTTCAGAGAGGTTAAGATTATTGGGGAACAGGTAAGAGGAGAAGATAGAGAGGCAAATGTGCCCTGCAAGCGTGGGTACGTGTAGGGCGGGGTTTGTAGGTTAGAAGTGAAAGAGACAGGTGCAAAAGCCCAAACCCTTCAGAGATGGAAATATCTTTGCCCTACAAGCACGGTAACACGGAAAAGACGAACACTGTTAGACCTGCTAAAACAATTCACGAAACCTGATATCTTTGCTTAATACATGTGTACTGCCAAGGCGCTCACACTCCTTCTAACACAGTCTTTAGCAAGTCCCTCTATTCAGTGCACACACACACGCGCGCGCGCGCACAGACACACGCACGTACGCACGCATGCACACGCACATATGCGCGCGTGCGCACACACATGCACACACACACATGCGCGCGCGCGCGCGCGCACGCACACACACACACACACACACACACACACACACACACACAGAACACAAATACCACCACATCACACACACACGCGCGCGCGCACACTCACACACACACACGTTGCGCGCGCGTACGCGTGCTTGCACACACACATACACACACACACGTACGCGCGCGCGCGCACGCACGCACACACACACACACACACACACACACACACACACACGACACACACACACACACACACGCACACACACAGATTAGTTGGTCAGCAACACTTACCAAACTGACGTCACCTTCCGCGGCATCAGACTCGTCATCAGCCGTCGCTGACGACGTCAGCGAGAAGAAACTGTAGAAGCGGTCAGAGATGGCCGACGACACACTCCTCAACAGGTTCTCCATAGTATTGGTCCCCGACGGCTGACGACGATCGATGACAATGATGACGACGTCGACGACGAGGTATCCAGTTCACTAGCTTCACCAAAGTCACTGACAGTATAAATCTGCCACCAGACACTCGCTCAGAGACCTAAAGCGCTTCATCTGTGAAGGCTGGAGAAAGCCAACAACGTACAGGACAAATGGGTATTGTTCTGGGTTGACCACTGAGACCACGAACGACGAAAAGCCCGTTCACAAGCTGGTTCCTACAATT
>JADBJO010000203.1:40000-42500 GCA_016801955.1 Conus betulinus
TTGAAGACTGGTGTTTGAAGACTGTTGTGGAGGGTGAGGAGTGTTGAACTAAACTGTAAGTAAGCAGATCAAAGGAGTATGAAAGTTACCTTTGCTTCAGATTTTATGATCGAGACGAGACAGAGAGAGAGAGAGAGAGAGAGAGAGAGAGAGAGAGAGAGAGAGAGAGAGAGAAAGGGGGGGGGGGGGGGTCGGACGGACGGAGTTAACACAAATATATGCACGTACACATTCACTGAATTAGAAAGAGAGGGAAGGGCGTATGCAGTGGGGAGACTAAATGTCTTGTAGTTGGAACATGAAATCCGTTCTTGTACCTGATTGAAAATGACGCATTTCGGCTGATAGTACAGAGGGAGATAAGATACTGAATCGCGACAGAATGTCACAGATGAACCCGGAAAAAACATTCTTTTCCTAAAACATGGCCTTTCTACTGACCATTAGTTTCCTCTGTCGTCCGTCAGTGAGCGTTTTAAACTTCTGGGGATATTTTTGTCGTCTTCTAGAGAACTCCGTTTCAGTAGTCCGTGAAAAATAGACATGCTAAGCCAAGGAGTGTCTCCAAGATATGGTTGGCTGCATTTGGGAACACACTCTGCCACTGATAACCATGTAGTATGTTCTGCCTCTTTTACTAGGAAGAAGGAGGGTCCAAGATCCAACACACACTTCATCACAGGGTGAAAATGAAAATGTGACAGTTAGGCTCTGAAATAACATTCAATGTTAAAAGAAATGTCCTGACGTCCATGCGAATAAAGAGTTCTAAGAGCACAAGGGGAACTGCGCTTGTGTGTGAAGTTTCACCGGAATGTATATCACCACTAGTGACCATCAGAATGTACTTTGCTACCAATGACCATCAGAACATACATAGCTACCAATTAAAATGAGCACATACTTAACTTGCAATGACGATACGAATCTACATAACTACGAAAGACGACTATAGTGTATTTAACTATCAATGACGATTAGAATTACCTAACTACCAATCAATAAGAATTACCTAACTAGCAAAACAAATGAGAATGTACATAACTAACAAAAAATGACGATGGGAATGTGATCAGTGATGATTACGATGTGTGTAACAATGACCACCAGAGTGCACGTGACTACCGATAGCCATTATAATGTGAACAATTACCAAGGACGATGACAATGTGCACAACTACCAATCACCATTAGAATATACATAACTACCTGTGACGAGAAAGTACAGAACTACCAACGACCATGAGAATGTACACATCAACGACCAATGACCATTAAGATGCACATAATTACCAGTCATCATTAGAATCTATTCATCAATCATCAGTCAATGACCATTCAAATGGACATAACCATAAATTGCCGTTACAATGTATACAACTGCCAATGATAATTCAAATCAACATAACTGTCTATGACATTTAGAAAGTACATTAGAACCACTGACCGTCAGGACTTACATAATTAGGAATTACCATTAGAATGTACACGACTACCAACAATTATTAAAACGGACACAACGGACAAAACCATCAATGACCATTAAAATGGACATAGCTACCAATGACCATTAGAGTGTGCACAAGTGTCAATGACCATCAGAATATCTATAGCTACCGAGGACCAACAGATTGCATACAACTACCAATGGCCATAGCTAACGATGACGTTATGAAGATACCCAATTCACCATATGCTCACTGCTAAATGACCTTTAGAATATACATAACAACCGATGACCATCAGGATTTATATAGCTAGCAATGGATCACAGCAAGCGCATGGCTACAGTGACTTTCAGAATCTTCGCAAATAAAGAATTACTACTGTATTCAGAATATGCATAATTAGCGATGATCTTCAGGAGTGCATGATTAGCAATGATCTTCAGAATGTGCATAATCATCGGGATGGAGACTATAAGCAAGTCAGAGCCATGTGCCTTCCTGGTTCCCTGCACACGTTAAAGAACCCACGGCAGTTGAAAATCGAAAAGAGCAGGGGGGTTCCCCGCTGCCCTGGCAAAATTGATGTTGACTGAAAATAACTGCCTGGTATTTCTTACCAAGCCACAAAAATTGTCACTTACTGTTATCGTGTGCCATCGTGTACTGATGGAAATGGAGGGCACGTATAAATATCGCATGCATCCTATGTGAGAAACTGGAGGAATAAATGAGATAAACAAAAATGAGTGACTGATATTTGAATGGTACGGGAAACGATGAATGAGCGCCAGTAGGCTGCTCTTCGGCCGGCTCTACCTGGGTAGGCAGCCCGTTGAGTGAGTGAGGTAGTGTTTTTATTGTAAAGCGCTTAGAACTTGGTCCGTGACCGAGGATAGGCGCTATATGAATACCCAATATAATAATGTAATATAATAATAATCAGCAATGTTCTTCAGATTGTGCAAACTACAAATGACCTCCAGACTGAACATAACTACCAATGACAGTCAGAATGTACGTTAACTATCAACGACCTTCAGAATATGAATGTA
>JADBJO010000203.1:50000-55000 GCA_016801955.1 Conus betulinus
CCCAAATGAATTAGACGAAAACTTGGTGAAATGATGAATTGTGGCTCAGTAAGAAAGCCGTGACTTGTTGGTACGGATCCGGATCAAAGGCCGGATCCTTTTTTTTTTTTTTTTTTTTTTTTTTTTTGCAAGAGAAAACTTTTTAAAAATTAACCGTTTTTGTTTATTTCTAAAAAAAAAAATGATGCGTAGATATCGAATAAAGACATCAAGCTTATTACATGTAATGCTGTCTACAAATCTGTGAGATTTGGCGCGGCTCCGGCTTACAACCCAGACCCAGTGATCAAAATAACGTTCTAAAGGGGGTAGAAGGGCTATTCAGTTACAGATTTTGTGAACGGCTGGCACGGGCTCTCAACAGATGATAGTGTAATACATGTTACAGGAGTGTCCACAGCCTCATCTGTATGCACAGAGATGGAATGCACTGACGCTTTTACACTCTGAAGCATCACTGGTGAGACTTGGGTTGGCGCTGTTGTTACAGCATCGAGTTCACTGTTCACTATTGCAAATTCGAATAACACTGGTACCCAGCATTAAAACTGCCATTTTGACTGCCCATCTCAAATGTGTTATCGTTCTGGTGGTGTCTGTAGTGTATGATAAACCCTTCTTTCCCACTCTCCCAAGGTGGTCATCTACGTCTGCCATATCACCGTAGGTAGGTTTGGACGTTAAACTTGAATGTAACTGACAGTTTGTACAGAAAAGCCCTTGTTCTATCGGTCTAATACTACCGGACGTGAAACTAGGCCGAGTACTTTCAGAAAGATGCACGAACTGCATCCCAAGCAAAAGCAGCATTTGAAAGTTCACGGCCGTGGACCTATATCACCCAAACGCACGAAGTCGGGTGCTTCGTTCTGTGAGGAGAAGCAAACGAGTCATTCTCTTACACTCTTTGCTGGGTCAACAAACAGGGGCCTAAGTTGACCAGCCAAACAGAGCGTGCATGAGGGGCTTTACCAGACTGCCCCGCCCCTTGCAGCCATGCCAGTCAGCGTGCATGTGTTGTGTGTGACCATCAACAAACCATAGCCCCGGACACACAACGCCATCTGTGACAAGAGGGGTGAGGGTGGGTTTGGTGTAGAGCGAAAGAGGGGGTGGGAAAAGAGGGTGGTGGGGGGGGGGGGGGGGGCTGCATACTAGAATTACCAGCCGAAGGTACAGCACTAGCGACCAACCATGAACGGGATCAGGGTAACGCGGCATGCCGGTTATTGTTACAACTATTGCAATCCATCACCAGCGTCATTTCACACAGGAGAAGACAATGCCAGCAACGCAAGTACTCCAAAGTTGACGTCAGAACCGACAACATGACCGCACACCGCATATACACGTAGAGACAAAACAATGGTCGGAGGAACAATGAAGTCATCCCGGGACCTTTCAAACTGGACAGGTGGGTTGACAGCAACAGCCCACCCCATGAACGCAGGTGCGATGTGATGTACGGAACAATGGAGACACCCCACCCCCCGCCCTCCAAAGTTGACAGGTGAGCTGACAACAGTGCTCTCCATGACATGAAGGTACATGGCGATGCACAGCGAAACAATGGGATCACTCCCCCACAGTCCAACTCTTACCTAACGTAGTACCCACGTTCAGCTGCGAAGTGAACAGGTAGGAACACCAGCCAGTTCGCACTATTGAGGAGTAAAGATGCTGACTTCAAGTCAACGCTTTTTTAACACCCGCTCCAACCCACGTATAGGTATTTCAAGGTCTCTACGGGAAAAAATGATTACCTCTTCTCCTTCCTCCTTTCCTCCCTTCCCTCAGTTACCTCCCTTTCTGTCGGATCGCAGGTACCACGCAGATCTGCGCCCCAAAGTCCTGCACTACCTTTCATCCATGACATGTCCAGTTCCAGTGTCATCAAGGGGGCGTCACTGCGTGCGAACTATCCCTTATACTGTACGTCACATCTGGTAAACCCGGACACCACAATGCGCAGGGTTTACGGCCACATCACAAGATAAATAACTAAGAGGAACAGGTCTGGAGGAGAGACTCAAAAAACCAGACGCAGCGGATGTCTGACCTGCGCTTTGGCTAGGTGCCCCGATTAACTTCTGAAGACCTGGGCCAATGTTGTCTTTGCTGCAACTACAGGTGTGTGTGCGTGCGTGCGTGCGTGCATGCGTCCGTGCCCGCGCGCGCGCGCGCGCGCGCGTGTGTGTGTGTGTGTGTGTGTGTGTGTGTGCGCGCGCGCGCGCGCGCGTGTGTGTGTACCTGCGTACAAATGTACATGTGAATGCCTTTGCGCCAAGTGTACTATGTAAGTGTGTGCGTGTGTGTGCATTGTGCTTGCTTGTGTACGCGTACATGCTGGTATATGCCAACATGTTTGCAACTTTCCACGTGTGGGTATGTGCATACACACTGAGTTTACTAACACCCCCCCCCCCCCCCCCCCCCCCCACACACACACACACACACACACTCACTAAAATAACTACAACGAAATAAAGTTTGGCCAGATGACGACCCTCATCCCATCTGACCAGACTATAACATGGAGAAATCATTATCCCTGACACCGTGGTCATCCTCCTCCTCTTCCTTCCCCAAACCCATGTCGTTAACTCGTTGCGGAAATTGGTTCCCGTCTGCATGTAGTGAACGGCTGAAAATTAGGCTGGTTATCCATTACAGGCGAGCGGTGATTGGCTGAAAGGAACTGGTTATCAATCATACACCTGTGGTGGTTGCTGAGAGGAAAACTGCGTGCCTATCGATCACTGTGTAACCGGAAACAGGACGCCATGAGCTGACCAGTGAACAGGACGAGTGGACCAGCCCAGTATGGAGTATCTCTAGTTGTTGTGAGTAAAAACGTTTAACACTGACAATTTTATTTCTGCCCTGTAATGACGAGCAGACACGGAGTGGAACTGATGCAATGACAAACAGGATAGAAATATCTTGTTGTTTGATCACCACAGTCATGTTGTGCGCAGCAGGAATTCTATATTTCATTTCCTCTGGAAGACTTTTATAGGTAAAGATGTAATACTGCATTGTACAGCATCGCATTGTATGTGTACTGTACGCCTTCTCTGTGGTATGGTATTGTTTTTAGCTCTTCTCAACAAGGAAGTGTCATACTATAATACTTTCATATGCCTCAACCCAGTTTCCATCCCCACCCAATCTCCATCATCATCCTATTTCCCTACCCCCTTTCCTTCACTGTTCTTCTTATCCGATCTTTTCTCCACCCCCCCCCACCACCCCCACCCCATCCACCTCCCCTCAATTAAAACTAACTTTGTAAACAATGCAGGCAGGACCAACTTTCACGCCATGGAACGCATGCTGCTGGTTTGTCGTCTGAACGACTGGCACGTGCAGCGTTTTCCAAAAAATAAACTTGTTTACCTTCAGTATCACAACAGGTTCCTATGTGTGTGAAATTCGGTCTGCTCTCACAAAGGAGACAGGGTCGACATAAGATAGGGCAACAATTTATTTCCCTTTTCGGTCTTCGTGTGTGTTTGGTTTACTTGTCAATTGTTTATACAGATTTTTCACAGGGGAAAACGACCTCGCTGTCATGGTTTTCTGTTAGGTTCGGTACGCGCATGGTGTACAGGGGATCTCAGTTTAACGACTCGCGCGAAAAACTAGCACCCAGAACACCACACTGTCTTGGTAAGAGGCAGAGAAGAAAGTAACTGGTTCCTGTGCAAGTTTCGTTACTTTGTATCTCGCCCTGTGTCGCTTCCTTGGCCGGTGCCCTGCTCACCTGGCCGTTGTTCCTATTGGTTTCAAATTCTCCGAGTCTGGCGCCCGAAACCAAGACGTGATCGATTTCGCTCTGCCCGAAAGACCCCAGTAAACCTGCCTAATGGTGCCCAGGTCACAGCTCCTGTAGCCCAACAGAATGCAGAGGAGAGAAAGCGGCAGCGAATGGGTGAATGGAGGAAAACTGGGAGTCCAATTTCCCTTGGTAATGGGTTTCTTCACGAAAGGGGAAGCAGGGGTGGGAAATGATGAAAAATGGGGGGGGGGGGGGGGGGGGGGGGGGGGGGGGGCAGGATCGGGAAGGGGAGGGTTGGGGGTGGGATGTATTGACCGGAAGTTAGGATCTGGGTTTATTGCATTACTTGCCTCTAATTAGGGGAGTAACTGGCGGAAGAGTTTGAGAGGGTGAGAGTAATCTTTCTTGTTGGCACAGAAGCCTGTGACGGACTGTGCGGTTATTCAACATTTTTATCACACGAACGTTGGTCCTGGCTTTAGCAGGAGGGGGATACGAGTAAGAGATGTGCAGGGAGAAGAGAGAGAGGGGGGGGGGGGGGGGGGGGGGGGGAGAGACTGATGAGAGATGAATACAGACAGAGAATGAGAGGAAAGGGACGGGGTAGTGGTGGACGGGGGACGAACAAATGCCCTGTAAGGTAACGTAGAGGTCAGAGAGAGAGAGAGAGAGAGAGAGAGAGAGAGAGAAGAGGGAGAGAGAGAGAGAGTATCCGTGCTTACTCTTTGCATGTACACAGACGTGTGGAAGGGAGAGGGAGCGTGCTTGTTAACTGCGTGCGTACGTGCGTGCGTGCGCGCGCGCGCGCGCATGTGTGTGTGTGTGTGTGTGTGTGTGTTAGGGGACATATATGTGTGTATGTGAATGTGTGTGTGTCTGTGCGTATGTATGTGTGCACGCGCACGCGCGTGTGTGCATGTATGTGTGAGTGTATGTGAAAGTGTGTGAATTATGTGTCTGTGTGTGCGCGTGAGTGTGCAATAGAGAATGACGGAGAAGAGTGGGGCGGGGGCAGGGGGCTTAGGGAGGACGGGGGTGTGTGTGTGTGTGTGTGTGTGTGTGTGTGTGTGTGTGTGTGTGTGTGTGTGTGTTCTTTGCGAAGAACGAGGGGGACAGGGCGAGGGAAGGGAAGACGACGGGTGGATTCATTAGATCAGCTTTTTTGGTTTAAGAAAGCTCATAAACAAAATGGAAAATCCACCTCAGATCTGTCCTTGAC
>JADBJO010000203.1:60000-62500 GCA_016801955.1 Conus betulinus
TTTCCCTCCCTTTTCCTTCCTTCCACCCTTATTTAATTTTCTTCGTTTTCCTGTCTTTCTATTTTTACTGTTCCCCTTTCTGACTTACTGTTTTTTTTCTTTTATTTCTTTCTTTTCTTTTCACTCCTATCTGTCTATCTATCTTACATGTATCTGTCGGTCTATCCATCCATCTATCATTCTATCTATCGATCGATCGATCTATCAATCCATCTAGCTAGGTAGCTATTTTAACCTTTTTGTGTACTGTATTCGCATTCTTTATTTCTTTATCTTTTCATCTTGCTGTGCTCAGCGCTCAGTCTTTCTCCCTCTCCCCTTTCCCCTCCTCTTCCTTCCCTCCGCCCTCGTTTTCTTGGTATTCGTGTCCTTTGATCTTTACCGTTCCCCTTCCCGATTTTCTTTCGTTTCGGTTTCTTTCGCTGCGTTCTCTCATTCCAAGCACAGCAGTGGATCAAAAGGCTGGCCAGGGGTGATACGTGGGGAGGGGGCTCAGTGGGTAATGCACTCGCCAGGGGACAGAATCCTCAGTCTGCGGATTAAGGTCAAATCTCGAGTTGGGCCGTGGAGTTTTTTTGTTTGTTTGTTTTGTTTTGTTTTGTTTTGTTTTTTGTTTCTTTTGTTTTGTTTTGTTTTTGCTAGACCTACACAAGACTTTAATTCAGTAGCTGTAGCCCATGCGCATTGAGGGCCCGTGGTTTAACAGTTGTAATGTAGCGTGTATGGATTAATCCACACTCATTGATGCTTCTTGATGAAACTGAAACTGGAAACTCACGCGGTGGACTCAGCGCTAGTCCTTCAGATCAGCTGATGAAGAAAAATGTCTTGTGCGGCTTGCGTTAAACACATGTAAAAGAACCCATGGCAACGAGGAAGCTGTCCATGGAAAAAAAAAAAGTTCTAGGGAAAAATACAGTTGAATACGAGTAGTTCAAAATAAGCAAACAGGGACAGAAAACAATGAAAAAGAGAAGAAAGGAACGAGTCAAACCTCGCCTCGTTTCCCCACTACTCATTCGCCGCCGTCAGACTCCGTTCGCTGGCACAGGTAACTGACCTCTTCCAGTAAAAGAATTGTCCGCTTGACCGAGTGGGCCCTCTCCGCGTTGCCAGCTTCTCAGCCGGTATCCAGTGAGGTCGGCCTGACGTACGTGCGTGCGTGCGTGCGTGCGTGCGTGTGTGTGTGAAGAACTTTGTAGCCGTTACGGCTATTTGTAAATAAAATGTAAAAAATATCCATTGTTATTATCATTATTGTTGTTGTTGTTCCGGCAATATGTGCCACTTTTAAACTTTGCAATTAACAGTTGAAATGGTATGAGTTACGTCAGAAATTATCAATGTTTCTATCAGTGAACAGAAGAATGATTCTTTGTCCATGGGGACACCATTTAAACGCCCATATCAGTGAATAGCTTAAGAATGATTCTTTGCAGACCAAAGGGGACGGAACCACCAGGAACCCCCCCCCCCCCCCCCCCCCCCCCCCCCCCGCCCATATGTTTCCAAGCTTGCCGCAAACACCCCGTGTACCACACGAACCTTTAGAACAAAAATGAACAAAGACAAAAAAGCACACGGAACCGACCTTTTCATCGTTAGCATCATTCGAGTGGAGTTTGATGTAGCATTCGTCTAGATTCACGGCCGTGTAGTTTGTCTTATCATGGGAGCACGGGTTTCCTTTTTGTTTTTCTTTTTACTGTTTCCTGGCTGATTCGAGATTTCCTTTAAAATCATTTAAATCGAGGTTGTCTGTGTACTTAAGTATCCTACTATACATTCTGTTTTTCAAAGTTAAAGATTAAAAGGCTAAGGCAGTTTTGTAGAAGTTAATTTGTGTTTGTTCATTCCAGCTGTTGTTCTTGTTTCTGTGTCTGGCACGAGCTCAGTACATCTTCCCCCCCCCCCCCCCCCCCCCCCCCCCTGAGGGAGGGTGTGTCTTTCTTTGTTCTGTAGTGTTATGTCCAGGCGAATTGGTGCTGCTAGCAGCATTCGTTGGGAGATTGTTATCCCCACGTTCGGTCTTTTTTTGTTGTTGTTGTTTTTTTTGTTTGTTTGTTTGTTTTTTTTAGTCAAATCTCTGGCCGCAGCTCTTGTGACTTTTAAACTCCACCCTGTATGCTGTCTCTGTGCGGATGCCGGGATGGACTCTATAAGCGAATGTTTTTCCCTTTTACTTGTGTCGAATTAATGTTAATCATGTCAAAATCTTGGGGTGATCAATCACACTCAAAATCTAGGTCTTCAACAAAGGAAAGTACTTGATATGAAAGACACTAAAATCTACTTTCCTAATATTTATATAACAATTCTCCATGCATAGTACGATATCCTTTTTTTAATCGCTACGTATATGATTCAAGCTCCTTTTGTAATATCATATGCAAATGGAAACATAAAAAGCGTGTTTTTTTACCTATACGAGGTGTTTATAAAGTAACCATTTGACTGGATGGTTTCTGGTTATTAGATGATGTAATGCGATAATCAGTAT
>JADBJO010000203.1:67500-75000 GCA_016801955.1 Conus betulinus
TTTTTTTTGGGGCATCATCGACCAACACTACTGTTTTTTGTGTCAACGTTGATGGTTCTGTATTATGACAACATTTATGAACAATGTGAAGACCTCTGCCCGATCAATAGCAAGTGACAGTGCATACAGAAGAAAGAAATATTTGCGTGTTAAACAAAAGAGACATCTTTGCCAAAAAACTTTCCAAAAGGTGGTATTTGGTGTGATAACTATTGCAATACATTGCTATTTTGACAACTTATCTGAAAAAAATGCTAGTTTCAATATTTTTGATTGCTTCAGAATTAAATAACCAGACCATCTACCTGTTATTGTCCTTGTTCGTATGCGTGGGACACCATGAATGTTGGAGATATTTTCACGAATGTGAAGAGCCATCTGTCTCCATACGCATGTACACACCTATCCATAAACACACGACAGCAGCTATATATGCACACAAATATTTGTGCAAGAGGCACTATGTGCGTACACACGCGCAGTTGCGCAGTCACGTGCAAATACACATGAACAAAACACACGCACACACTTCCACTCTTGCACACACACGCACACATTCACGACAAAAAGCTCCTAAACAGCAACGCATATTGCCACTTTTGCACAGAAACATAATCATTCGGCCATACATGCTCGCAGACGAAACACATGCGCACAAACTCGCATGGATGCATCTGCAGTCACGATTATACCGTCAATGTGTACACAGCCACACGTGCACAGAAACGCTCGGGCATGCGTCAATACATGCACACTCGAGTAAACACAAGCACGCACACGTTACAGGAAAGTGACAGACTAGGAGAAATGCAGGAGCACCAGAATCCTTCGTGCATGCCACAAGCCCGATCTCACCCCCCTGCCGCATCCCCTCGCCCCCTCCCTCCCCATTTCTTTCTCCCCATACCCAAAGTCTGTCAGCAAATGCAGCACACACTTATGACTGGGAAACGTCCGCATACCCTAGAAAACAAAACAAAACAAAACTTGGAGCTCATCATCCTTTATGGCGCAGTGGTCAGTTCAAACGTTGAGAGATGGGAGGTCGAAGGTTCAATTCCCTTTAGATGTATCATTATGTTCTGTGGGTAACTTTGGCCTGGTTGCCCTGCACCCACAGCTGCTGACTGTGCTCCGGTTTCAGATCGGAAGACTGGAACAACACAGTCGAGTTTCATCGACTCGATTGATCCGCCTTGAGACGCTGCCTGGATTACCGGTTGAAAAATATACGTGTCTGTCTCTCCAGAAATACCAGGGTGGATGTGTAGAGTATACTCTGTCCTGCAATCTCGGCCAAAAAATGAAACATCTCTTACATATTTTTCCTCTTCGTCCATGATCTTTTTTATATAATATTATGTCCTGGGACTTATTTTTTTTCTTTCAGTGACCTCTGTATAATTGACCTCTCCACATGACATCTAAGCCTATGGGGACCTCACATCAAGGTCTTCAATATGGGTCAGTCCAGGGAAGACGATGCTGACTCAAGCTCAAGACAAAGGTGTTACTTCAGAAAAAACCTGTGCGCGCTGCGTTGTCTAAGAGAGCTTACAAAATCAGCATTCACTTCATTCTGTACATAGTAAAAGCACTCAGTTACACACTTTACATACACACCCCTGACGTAATTTTCATCGATTAAAATAAACAAAGGCATGGGCAAACAGTCTGTAACCCCGACCCCAAATAATTCTCGTTGTACGAAGAAACGAAATAATTCTCTTTGCCGACCAGAAGTAACAACGGCCTGTCATTACCTCCCTCTCGCGATTTCTCTCTCTCTCTCTCTCTCTCTCTCTCTCTCTCTCTCTTTGCCTCTCTTCTCTCTCTCTGTGCCACATATAACTCTTACACTTATCTCTCCTGTGCACAGCAATAAGGCAATGTAAGGCAATGAGAATGATAATCACATATAGTACTTCTAAATTATGCTGGATCAGAATAGTCCCACTGAACGCTACCAAAGTAACCACGCAACTGTCCAGTGCCTCCTCAGGTGAGCTACTTTCATGCTGACCTGACATTAAGAGCTCTATGAACCTGCTGGTATCGATACCGCAAGACTGTGAGTCTGGATGTGGCTTGGTACGTTTAGTCAGAGTGAGCAGGAAGTGTGGAAATTTGACTTAAAAGAAACTTTGGAACTAACCTCTCTACACGTACTGGTTTGAACCTGTAGTGTGGAACACTGGTTCAGATAACTGTCACAGGGGGGCTTGTATATAGGTTTGCTTAATAAAGTTAACCGCATGTGTAAATAATGATAACAGTCGCCGACTGAGAACCAAAGC
Organism: Conus betulinus; assembly: GCA_016801955.1. NCBI lineage: Eukaryota > Metazoa > Mollusca > Gastropoda > Neogastropoda > Conidae > Conus > Conus betulinus. The sequence goes on from JADBJO010000203.1 coordinate 69,798, forward strand.
AAGATAGCCGCCGAGAGAAGACTGCAGATTTGTCAGTTTGGAAGATTCTTCATTATCAGACGCACGTGTGTGTGTGTGTGTGTGTGTGTGTGTGTGTGTGTGTGTGTGTGTGTGTGTGTGTGTGTGTGCGTGTGTGTGTGGTGTGCGTGCGTGTGAGCATGTGTGCGTGCGTGCGTGTGTACGTGCATGCGTGCGTGCGTGCGTGTGTGCGTGCGTGCGTGCGTACGTGTATGTCTGTGTGTGTGTGTGTGTGTGTGTGTGTGTGTGTGTGTGTGTGTGTGTGTGTGTGTGTGTTTTCTTACCGGCGTCAGAAATCTTCCAACGTAAAATGACGGTTATCCTGGATTTAACAGAATGGGTGATAAGCTACTTTGATGTGTTCTGCACTATGGAAAGAAGGATGCCACGAAATTCTCAAAGTAGTGAGTTCACTGCAAGATATATCCTCGCAATGAATCGAGGGCAATTTCCTTGGAAACAGTATCGGTCAAAAAGAAATGCGGGTAGAACCGAGCTAAACTGGTGCACTGCTGACGTGGTGGAACCGTCCAACGCGGATGGATTACGGAGGTAGGCTGATATGGCTAACTCTCCGGGAGATATTTACTGTATTTGTCACCACCTTGAAACCAGTGACCGACCTACTCCCACAAGGAGTAGCCTGGCCTTTGGGATCCGTGGCGAGTGACACTGAAATCTTGCGACGTGACATGACAGGAGGTAGCAGCTAGAAACTGTCACAGTGGGTCGTAGCCAGGTATAATGTAATGGCAGGTCATAGCTCGGGGTGCTATGGCAAAAGGATGCAGCTAGGGGGTGTCGTGACAGTGGCTTGTGGCTAGGGGTGTCGTGACAGTGGGATGTGGCTAGGGGTGACGTGACAGTGGGTTGTAGCTAGGGGTGTCGTGACAGTGGGGTTGTAACTAGGGGTGCCGTGACAGTGGGATGTAGCTAGGGGTGCCGTGACAGTCGGTTGCAGCTAGGGGTGCCGTGACAGTCGGTTCTAGCTTGGGGTGTCGTGACAGTGGGACGTAGCTAGGGGTGCCGTGACAGTGGGTTGTAGCTAGGGGTGATGTGAGAGTGGGTTGTAGATAGGGGTGTCCTGACAGTGGTTGTAGCTAGGGGTGATGTGACAGTGGGATGTAGCTAGGGGGTGTCCTGACAGTGGGTTGTAGCTAGGGGTGATGTGACAGTGGGATGTAACTAGAGGTGTCCTGACAGTGGGTTGTAGCTAGGGGTGATGTGACAGTGGGATGTAACTAGAGGTGTCCTGACAGTGGGTTGTAGCTAGGGGTGATGTGACAGTGGGATGTAACTAGAGGGTGTCCTGACAGTGGGTTGTAGCTAGGGGTGATGTGACAGTGGGATATAGCTAGGGGTGTCCTGACAGTGGGATGTAGCTAGGGGTGACGTGATAGTGAGAGTAGCTAGGGGTGCCATGACAATGGAATGTAGCTACGGGTGACGTGATAGTGAGATGTAGCTAGGGGTGTCGTGATAGTGAGATGTATGGGAACGTTGACAGACACATGGCGTGTCCACGAACTTTTATGACCTGATGTACGTGAAGGAGGGGGCAGAGATGGGAGGGTGGGGGTGGGCTGTGGGAGAGACTTCGCGTAGGCTCTGTGTTTTTGAAGTACCTCTGTGTGTGCGTGTGTTTGTTGTTATGTAACATGCACACAGAAAAACTGAAAAAAAGATTTGCTGTTCATCTATACAAAACGCTAAAAAAGCGAAGTATTATTTTCACATTATGATTATGATAATAATAGCAATAACAACAACAACAACACAATCATCATCATCAACATCGTCATGAACATCATCATCATCATCGTCGTCGTCGTCGTCGTCCTCGTCGTTCTCGTCATCACCATTGACAGTATAACGATGCGGACATTAAAACAGATAGCAGCGTTACTGAAAGATATGCCAAAATATAAATGAACAGGTAAAACCAAGATGCCGATTGAAGCTTGTTTAGCACGCCACACGATGCAAAATCGGACGAGTACTTTCTGGACAACAACCTACACACTTTCTTTTAATGCACAAAATTACATTCCACAGATTGCAGTCAGCATGAAAAATCATCTCCGTCTATTCTGTATTAAATCAGCGATAGTTTCCACTCTGTGTGTGTGTGTGTGTGTGTGTGTGTGTGTGTGTGTGTGTGTGTGTGTGTGTGTGTTCATTTATTTATGGGAAAAGTGCAATAGTGCGACTTTTCAGTGTGTTCATAGGAATCCCTCCCCCCACCTCCTCCCTCATGAGGAACTATGGCCTGTGAGACACTAATACCTGTGAAATCTCTCTCTCTACTCTCCTCTCCTCTCTCTCTCTCTCTCTCTCTCTCTCTCTCTCTCTCTCTCTCTCTCTCTCTCTCTCACTCTCTCTCTCTCTCTCTCTCTCTCCCTCTCTCTGTTTCTTGTTTCTTACGCGACGATCTGTTTTGAAGCAGAAGGGAAGTCGAAGGATTTAAAAGGCAACGTAATAAAGTCAATTCACTCAAACGGACAGCAAAAATGAAATTTTTTTCGTGAACTTGTAGCCAACAAACAAATTCGAAGTCCATATGGCAAGCAATAAATGAACTTACGAATAAAACTTAGTCAAAGATAAGTCCCATAATCAGCATAACACCAAATGAACTCAACAAACACTTTACAACAGTTGCAGAACACATTGTCAAAGAAAAGAATACTGACTCAATGAACTACAAAAATTGAAAAAACTTTTGTAATGCTAAGAACATTCGTTCAGCTCCACCAGTTCCACCTATGACAGTCAGTGATGTTTACAAAGCTTTATGCCAATTAAAGCAGACAGGAAGTCGCGGACTTGATGGGATTGATGGAAAGATTCTGAAACTATCAGCAGCACCTGTTATATGTGAAAACTCTTACCTACATTTACAATTTATGCATTGATAAATGCCACTTTCCTGCTCAGTTCAAAGTTGCAAAAGTAATACCCATTTTCAAATCTGGAGACAAATCTGATCCATCGAACTATAGACCTATATCTATTTTGCCAGTTCTTTCCAAGCCCTTGGAAAAACACATAAATAAACATCTTTGCCACCATTTTGACTCTCCAACAACCTACTAAATAAAAGTCAGTCGGGGTTCAGGAAAAATCATTCTTGTCATACAGCACTTACAAATCTAGTGGATCAATGGCTAGCCAATATTAATGAAAATAAATATTGTGGTGCACTGTTCGTTGATTTTTCAAAGGCGTTTGATGTCATTGACCACAAATTGTTATGCAGGAAGCTATTTATCATATGGTATAACAGGAAATACCTTCCATCTAATCACATCATTCCTAGAAGACCGTCAACAAACCGTTTGTGTCAACAACAATTTATCAGAGAAGCTACCTATCCAACATGGCGTACCCCAGGGTTCTGTGTTAGGCCCGTTGCTGTTCTCAGTTTATATAAATGATCTCCCTCTTTATACTGAGGATTCATGTGAACTCTTTTGTGATGATACCACTGTCCATACAAGTAGCTCCAGCTTAGAAGCTGTTTTTCACCTCATTACAGAAGAATGCTGATATCTTAAGTAATTGGTGCAATGTAAATCACATGTCACTGAATCCTAACAAAAACAAAAACTAATGCTGATAACAACAAGGCAAAGAAGACAAAAAAACATAACCACGCAGCCTCCATCTGTTTTTGTCAATAATCAGGAAATTGAAGTGGTGGGATAACCATCGAGTTCTAGGCGTATATATGTTGATAATAATCTCTCTTGGTCTTATCACCTTCGCAGTTTATGTAAATCAATATCCAGACAAACATATCAGCTGTGCAGGATTAAGCATTTCTTAAACCTTCATGCCAGGAAATTATTCCTACATGCACATATTCTCTCTTCAATCAATTATTGTTCAACACTATTTGATTCTGCTAGTGCTAATGCCATGAAACCTCTTACGAGTGTCTACAAAAGAGCACTTAAAGCAGTTCTATTAAAATCGTCTAGTCTTAGTGAAGGGGATTATATACTAAAGCAGGGGCCCTTCCCGCTAAAAGAATGTTTGCTGTCAACAAATGTTTGCTAATGCAAAAAATTGCGTCGTCGCTTTAGCACCACAAACTCTTCAGTCTAAATTTAACAAAAAAACCCGAGGGATTCAACCAAATTCCAGATCCCACACCTAGAATAGATCTGTTTAAATCAAGCTTATCTTACTCTGGTAGTGTGGTTTGGAATTCACTTCCACTATATTTCCGATGCACCAAAATGCAGAATCCTTTCAGGGGAAAAACTAATTACACATTTCACAGCAGGTCATTACTATTAGGGATAAATACATATACCAGAGCACACCCTTTGTTTTGCTGCATATAAACTGATATACGCCGCTTCCTTTCTTAAACCAGATAATGATAAATTGAGAGATATGGTTACCATTGTTTTATTAATGACTGTAATTATATCATGATGAATGAATGTTGTGATCACTGGCTTTACTGATGCATTGCCACTAACTGATTGATGTCCTAATACTTTTGATTTATTGAAGCACTGTATCTACATGATGATAATGTGTGCCCTGCCCTGGTAACTATTGATTATATTGATGTATTGTTGCTTGTTGTTCAAATTTTATAGTAATCATATATATTATTTTGGATAAGAAAAATGGAAAATATCTCTCTCTCTCTCTCTCCTCTCTCTCTCTCTCTCTCTCTCTCTCTCTCTCTCTCTCTCTCTCTCTCTCTCTCCGTATTTACGGCTGCGTATTGATGTATTGTCACTAAGTTTATAATTATAGTCTTGGGTAGTGTATAAACATTTCAAGAGAAGAAGGAAAAAAGAAAAAGATGAGGAGGGAGGAGAAAGATTATGACAGCATCTCTCTCTCTCTCTCTCTCTCTCCTCTCACACACACACACACACACACACACACACACACACACACACACACACACACGTGCGCGCGCGCGCGCTTGCACACACACACACGCACACATACACACATCATGATAATAATCTTTGACTATTGACGCTTGGACTTTATTGTTGCTAACTGATAATTGATTGTGGTACTGCTCGTTCTTGTCTTGCCTTGTAACCACATCATGTAACTGTTAAAGAAAAAAAATGTTGTATTACTGATGCATTGTAATTGTCTAATTATCATCCTTAGCAGCTTGCTGTATGTTAATATTTTACAAAAG
>JADBJO010000203.1:87500-110000 GCA_016801955.1 Conus betulinus
CGCGCTCCGTCAATACACCGACACACAGTTTGTCTCCAGCCGCCCTAGTGCCGTGCACAGCTGAGGATGGGACTCACTTGCCCGTTACGTCTAACGAAAGCGTTGTGGTTTTGTTGCTTGTTTTATAAATAATGCGTCGAAAGTACGCGGTGAATTAAACCAAGCACCCAGTGCTGGACTAAGACATAAGAACGCAAGAAATGCTGGGAGATACGAAAGCGGAGTGAATTTCTTTTTTTTTTTTTTTTTTTTTTTTTTTGGTGTTGTTGCTCATAGTGTGTCGACTGAAAAACAACACAGGCCTAGAGTCAGACCTAAGCCGCCGTTCTGGCATTGAACTGCAATGACAGTTATTGTGCTCACTGTAAATGTGTGATGTCGTGTTTCAACGAGGTAGGGTGTTTTATCAACAGGTATTCAAGCTCTACAGTATAATCATCCTTTTTTTTTTCAGGGTCACCCGCAATGCTGCGCGCTATTCGGTGTCCCCACAAAGCTGACGTGATTTTTGATACTGTTGCCCAACTCCGGCTATTGCCTATTTCAAATAGTACCTGTAATTCCCGTTTCTACAATGTAAATGCTTAAAATTTCCAAACGTAACACCTAACACACCACAACACATTCACACAAGGCTTTGTGCAAATATGCTGTGAGTTTTATTACATACTGGAAAAGGCATCGTCGACTTAAAACAGCACCTTGTAGACCTGATATGAAGTGTCAAAGATGTAGTAAACGTGAATTGTGGCTTGTGGTGTGAGGTCTGTCACCCGAACCGGCTGGCACCAGCTAGTAGTGGTCTGGCACGCTTAGTTCGTTAAGAATTCTGCCCTACTTCAGGCGTTAACTCCTCAAAGGTGCTGCTCCCTGGGCGACCCCGCCCGTCGTCACACGGGGTTCGTTCGCAGCAGGTGGGATGGATGTGGTTGCCGCTTCCTGCAGCCGTCACCCAGAAAAGGCAGCGCTCGTTTGAAAGGAAGTATCGCAGAGCTAGGTGAGTGAGAGTCAGTTTACACCAGATGCCGTATGCTTTGCCATTGATAGGGAAGGTCTACCTGTGTGGACTGTATCAAATAGGTGCTTACGTGAGCGATGAGTAACAGTTCTCTCTCTCTCTCTCTCTCTCTCTCTCTCTCTCTCTCTCTCTCTCAAGTTATTTCACTTTCCTTTTACGTTTATGATGGGAGGGGACAGGGAGGAGATAGAGGTCGAAAGCGTGCAGGGAGAGGGGGGAGGGGGTTGGGGGGGTTGCAAGGGGGGGTGGCAGGGGAGATGGGTGGGAATATGAGGATTGGGAGCACCTGCTCGATAAATGTGAATAAGAAAGTGCTTGCTTTCTTTCATTGGCATGCTTTTTTTTAACGTTATTCATAGTTTAGTTGTTGTTTTTTTTTAACTTTCAATGGCATGTAAATGGTATAGTATCGTCCGTGGTAAAGCACCGGCGCCTGTTACCAATCTTTGACATTAAAATTTCGCAAAGCATTAATTTAAGCAACACTTCACTTCATGGAAATGAGTACATTGGGAAATATGGCACGCACACTAAAAATAAGCTTGAAAACATCGGAGACCATACTGATGAATTCTGCAACTTCATCTTTAAAGAATCACGGTCTGTGAAACTTTCAGAGCAGGAAAACATGTGTTCCATACCAAGCTCATCAATCCTCCGTTAATTTCTTCATAAAAGGCTCGTCCAATTTCGGTCAGCAATCAGGAAGTTCTACTTCAGAGTTGGATGAGGTTATGAAGGCGTCTATTTTTTGTTTGTTTTAGCTTTGTTGTGCGCACAAAATCCAGAAGAGTAGCCAGTGTGGGCAAATAATCGCGCTGAAATTGAAACTAGTGAAAAACATCAGTAAAGAATTCATGTGGTCATTTACTTTAAAAACAAACAAACAAACAAACAATCGAATATAATGGAAAATTGACGCAATGGAAAAGATGACGCAAACAGTGATTGGCGGACCGAATAGTTTCGAACCGGCCGTTTTTCTTTTTTTTTTTTTTTTTTTTTTTTTTAGAAATTTACAGACATGCTCAGTGCATAATAAGACTTCAAAAAGTCCAAGCAAAATAATTCAAAGAGACTGAAATCTGGTGCTAAGTCGAAATCTAGATTACTTCAACTAGAGATAATGCAAACCTGAAATCAGCGGATACTAAAAACGTGGGAAAGGAGGGGGGGGGGGGGGGGGGGGGGGCGAAGACAAGATAAATGGTTAAGGTAATGTGACTGATCAAATGAAGAAAATCTATGAAGAAGGAAAAAGACAAGGAATGAGAAAGTAATCATTTCAATATGCCAGAGAGCAAAAAGCAGAGGGAGGGAAATGATGAATCTGTAGAGGATTTGAAGATGGTGGCTGACATCTTTTGTATCATTGACAAGTCATTAAATGAGAAGAATGTTAAAGAAACTTTTTCAATTCCGTGTTGAAGAAAACATTTTCAAATCCACCTGTCTGGCCACGAAAAGTGGCCACGAGAGAACAAGTCCACACACTTACCAGAGGTATTCTAAATAATATTATGAAACGCATTAGAGGCTCGGCTAATACAGTAAATCGGGTGTTTCAGCTGACAAGACGATGAAAACACGGAAACAGGACAGAAAACTCCTACAAGAGAGAATACTTTGAAGGAAACACGATGTGGCACTGTACAGAGACAGGGAGCTCTGAAGCAAATGTCTGCCCATGGAAATAAAGGAACGGATGATAAGACATTCCAATCATTCACTCGACTCCTTCTTCCTTCCCTATACTCCATTCAACCATCCCCATCTCCCAACCCCTCCCACTAAAAACATAAATGACTACATAAATAAAACAACAACACACAACAAAAAAAAAAACAAAGAAAGAAGAAAAAAAAAATCTTCGAAAGGCAAAAGGTGTGTACATCCTGTACATGGGGGGGGGGGGGGGGGGGGGGGGGGGGGGGGTTCCCTCGGTTTTTCTTCTTTTTTTTATTTCGAATTTATATAGATAACTTGATGCGAAGACGTTTAGATTATTTACACACTAACTTCTTTAATTATTGAAGCGAAACCAGCTGTCACTCGATTATCTGAAACTTAATCAAAAGTGACGAGAGTTGGTTACGCCTGGATTCCTATACTGGAAAGCTTATAACCTTCTGTCAGACTCATAATTGTTTGAATATTCACAGGAGACCAAAACTAGAACTGCATCACTCTTTACTATTTAAAACTCTTGGAATTACAGATCTACTTCTTATTTACAGGGTACCAAACTGCCAGAATTGGGATAACCACACCTTAAATATGTATGAAAATACAAAGAAACACACAAAAGAGAGTGGTAAGCAAAGATTCTATCATACGTAATACAAAACAGGCATGCCACTTCTCGACGACTATGTATTCTTGGTTCGTCAAAAATAAAAGGCATAAAAATGCACAAAGAGGAGTTTGCCCTTTTAGGTGTTATTATGATAAAATCAGTGGGGATTTTCTTGCTGGCAGCCTTTATGTGATGATTATTTTGTGTACTTTCTGTCTGTGATGTCCGTAGAAGACATATTGGTCCAAATTTTCACTTTCTTTTGTACTGGATGTTACAGAAGCGTTGCTTTGCAACAGATTTAGCGTGTATATTTTCATTTTAGTTTCAAACTGGGGTGAACGCTGGCAAAAATTGAAATATAAGAGCAAATATAGAATTTCTGGGACGCCAGACGAAAGTACAAGCAAATTACAAAACAAACACAACGTGTTCCGACTTTTTGGTCTTCTTCAGGCAGGACAAATAACATTCCGAACAACGAAAGCAAAGAACGTACAGTCACTTATGTCTTCAATCTGAACGCTAAGTGTGGTCTTGGGTGAAAAACTAAAACTGCAAAATGGAATTGAATAGAAGAGAAAAGATCTGAATGTGAGAAAATTATAAAAAAAAAATAATAATACAATAATAGTAACAATGATAATAATGATAATCTAATAATGAAAATGATATTAATAATGATAATAATAAATGATAATGATGATGATGATGATAACATTAACAATTGTAACAATAATGATGATGACGGTAATAGTAATATTGATGACAAAAAAAATTATGATAATGATGATGATGATAACTAAATAATAACTAGTGATAAAAGTAACAGAAGAAGAAGAAGAAGAAGAAGAAAGAGGGAGAAGAGGAACAGGAAGAAGGAGAAGGAGAGGAATAGTTAAGATGAAAGTTATGACAACATACGTGGATTCATAACTATATATGTGCTATCATAACTATTGTTGTAACTATTTTACTCGTTGCTTTTCTTCTTCATCTTCTTCCCCGTCTTCTTCCAATTTTGTTAGTCTTGTTAATATTGCCATTTCCAATATTATTGTCGTCGTCGTCATCATCATCATCATCATCATCATCATCATCATCATCATCATCACCATCATCATTATTGTTACCATTATCGCTATTATTGCTATTATCATTATAATAATAATAATAATAATAATAACAATTATTAGTATTATAAACTTCTTCCGTTCAAACTCTATCCTCCACTCTTCAGTTCCATTCTGTACTTTTAGTTTTTTTCACCCGAGATGACATTTTGAACTTTGATCGTAGAGATAAAAGGATGTTTTTGCTCGTCCTTGTTTGAATCGTTTTGAGTGTTATCTGTCTTGCCTGAATATGACCAGTAGGGCGCAATGCGTTGTGTTTGTTTTGTAGTTTGTTCCTTCGTTTGGGCGGCCTAGTATTTCAATTTTTGCTTTTACATTCGTGTTTTGGCTTATTTTCTATAATGTTGCTATTTGTTTCAGTGTTTTTGAATAGTATGATTAAAAAAATCTTGTACCTATCATCGTGCAGAAATATTGTCATAATTGCCGGTGAATTTTACCATTCATCTTGGAAAATGAAATGTGCTACATACATTTCAACTATTCAGCACATGTGGTTCTTGAGAACATACATGAACTAGATCTACTTGGAAAGGCTGAACAACCGAGTCATCATGGTTTTACAGTTGATTACAAGAAAACATCGCCTTTATTTTTAAGTGAGAACAGTCAAGAAGTAATCAATCTACCTTCTCTTCCTTCAACAGATAAAACTCACAATATGGCTCTAAGGTTTGACGTTCACTTCCAATGCGTTATCAGTTCATCTAATGAAATAATACAAAACACTTAATTAACAGCGGAAATTTCAACGGTTTAAGACAACGGGGTTTTTAGAGAAAAAAAAATGTGAAAGAAATGTCAGTTATTTTACTTTCCGTCACGTTTTTTTGAAAAAACAAAATCCGTCAAGAAAAGATACGCCCCTTTCACAGAACTGAACAAAAACCCTGAAGCCGAGCTTTGAATATGTAAGAAAGTTTCAAACTAAAGAGAACTACAATTAACATGTTCTTCCAATAAAATCAGAGTATAATATGTGTGATGCGAAAAGCAGCCAGAGGGAGAGAAATTAAACGAGCCAGAATTTTCTTTTTCTTTAAATACGTCTATGTGTCATCTTATCCAGAACTAAACCCAGAGGGGAGATGACCAATCTCTTTTTGCTTGATCAAACACTGTCTCAGACTATAAAGCAGAAATCGGACGTGCCCAACGATTATTTTTCAAGTTTTTTCATGGTTGTGAACTGTGAAACAAACTCCCACTTTCCAAAAATATACAGATGATATATTTCCAGGTAGAATATATCCGACGGCAAAAAATAAGTGAATAGAGAATAAATAAATAAATAAATAGAAATGAACAATGAATTATGAAATCTAAATGTATCTAAATCACCTGATCTTCAAACTATTTTCATACGAAGCATAAGACCACTTGGCAGAGCTCCTTTTTTGTTTTTTCTCTTTTTTTTTTTTTTTTTTTTTCTTTTTTGTTTAGGTTTTTGTTTGATAAGACGGTGACAGAGAGAAAGAATTCTGACAGCTGGAAACAAGCTGAAATCAAGATAATTCAAAAACAAGGGGAATGAAAATAACCCTGTGACTTCAAACCACTAAGCTTCAAATCAGGAATGTTGAAGTGTGTGTGTGTGTGTGTGTGTGTGTGTGTGTGTGTGTGTGTGTGTGTGTGTGTGTGTTTTCTTGTGAAGTTTGTGAAAAATTAATGAGGAATGAACTAAATCAACATCTTGTTTCCAAAACTTACTGCCTAATACCTGGTTTGGGTTTATATCTGGCAGACCCAACCCAAGACAACTTTTGTGTGCAATAGCTGATAAGTGTTTAGATTATTAAGCTGAACAACAAAACTCCAACTGTTGTTGTGAATTTGAGTCTTTCTGATGCGTTTAATGAAGTTCCACATAAACGTTTACTTCAGAGATAAGTTCATGAGTTTAGCATAAACTTCTCAGTCTCTAAGACTGACTTTTTCAACACCTTGTCTGATACAGACTATATGTCAGTACTAATGAAGCGAAATCGGAGAAGAGAAGTCTTTAAAATACTGTTCCTCAAGGTAATATATCGTTTGGACCGATGTTTTTTATATTGTTCGGTAAGGATGTTTTTGACATTGCGATTCGATTTTTTTACGTGATATAATAAAATCATATCGCTTTAGTAGTGTTTTCAATTACTAAAACCGAAGGAAGCTATACATCTTTATGGGCTAGCTGATTAAGTGGACTAATAATTGGCAAAATTCATTAGACAGAACATGATATGAAATAATGACCACTAGTCGTATGAGTATAAAATTGATGGCGGTGAGTCGCAGCCTCAAAATATCGAGAAAGACACAGGGGTCTCGACGGACAAAAAAATCTTTATTTTGAGCAACATGTTACAGATACTGTCAACAACCGAAAAAGGCAAGTTTCAAAAGAGAGTGACTGAGGGCGGAAAGTGAAGCAAAATTTGAAAAGAGAGGGGGTTAGTTACCGCCAAGGACACAGACAGAGTACAGGACTAGACACAATGCATTTCGACCTCTTGGGTCTTCTTCAGGTGGAAACAAATCACAATTAGGACAGTGGCAAAGAACAAGAAACCACTTAGCTGCTTTCTCCTGTTCGTCTCCCAATCAAAAATGGCCGCCAGACGAAAAAGGCAAATGAAATATCCGGAAGGACTACGCAGCGTATTCAATTGAAAACCAAAGACTCACTAAATTTCTATTCTGGCAAATTTTGGAATATGGTAATGAAGTGCGGTCCCATAATCTGAAGAAACATGTGAGATAATCTTTATATAAAAGATGCAGCGTAGATCTGTCTAAACAAATCATTAGGATATGTAGCTGAGATAAAAAGAAAAATTTAAATGTCTTAAATTTCCAAGCATTGAATATCGAACAGCCAGAGATGAATGATAGAGACAACAAATTATACACAATCTGTCACAGTGAATGAAGGAAGATAGGATATTGTATAGAATCAATTTTTATGTGTTCTAATTTATGTGTACACGTTTAATATGACTAACATGGTTATTAGTTTTTTGAAGTTATTCTATTTTTATAGTAGAAGTATTCAATATTTTGGAGAAAAGAATGAATACATAGGAAGGATTTTTTTTTATATTTTAGACACATTTTGATATTGGAAGACCATCTTAGCAAATAAAATTCACGGTACAACTTCAACAATCAACCATATAAACTGACATGAGCCTCAACAGAGCGTGCAAGCGGCTATTTCAAAACCAGATTGAGTTACTCTATATTGATACAAGAATACTTAAACCTTAATGTTCAAGAAAGGGTTATAGACATAATGCCAGGTTTTAATTAGTTGACATTTGGGAGAGATATGAATCCTGGCGCAAGCCTTTTCCGATTTTCGTCTACATGCAGAAGACAAAATTTTGTACAGCAAAGTATTTTTTCAGGTGTCCGATTCACTTATGTTAAAGACGCAAACACAGGCGTGATCATTTTCTGTTTTATATTGATCTTGAATGTAAGCCTGACGAAAAGAAGATAAGAAGCTGTGTAAATTTAATTCCTCTTTACATAAGATGCGCTGACGTCTAATTGTTCAATAACACTATTAAAGGACAATATTTGCTATTACTATACAGCCATGGAAAAAGAAAACCACGGACAACATTATGAACGATGATATGCAGTTTACACAATCAGATCAGCTCTTTCTGAATGTCCTGTTTCGGAAGATCACAAACCACATCTTATGGCACAATAGAAAAGACGGGGGGGGGGGGGGGGGGGGGGGGGGGGGGAGAAAAAAGTGGTTAACAAAAGAAAGAAATAACAGAAATTGAATATAGTTTTCTGGCAAATAAATCAGGCCTTTAACTCCTGAAGATGAACAGGAGAAACAAAAGAATGAAGGAAGAAGATAGGTGACTGATATGAATGACACTGGAAAACGACTGAATGAAGCGCCAGCAGGCAGCTCTTCAGTGGCTCTACCCAAGTGGGCAGCCCATAGTGTACACGAGAGCGTGGATTGTAAAGCGCTTAGACCTTGATCCCTGACCGAGTATAGACGCCGTATAAGTACTCAGAAGAAGAAGAATAAGGAAATGAATTGAGAACAAAAAATACACCAGAAAGACGAATCCTCTACTGAAAGGCTAGATACACATCACAAGACGAAAAAGTAATAAAAAAAAAATACTTTGTTTACTTTGAAAACAAAGACCTACCCTCTAAGCAAATAAATCATCCTTAATACGAAGTTACAAATAACAGCATGGACTGGTTCATATCTACAGCTTCTCGTTCAAATCAAAACTGAAAGATTTAGACTTTTTTTTTTTTTTTAACACGTCACATCAAGAAGAAATCTCGTATTGGATGAGAAAGCAACTGGCGGACACTTCAAGTCTAAAACTGGTTCGTTTCAAATTGATTTTTGCTGCAAGACATATTTCTATGTAGTACGCGGTGTTCAATATCCGTCAGCAAAACAACAATAACGGTGCATGACCAACAGAAAACAGGCCTCAGTATGCAGTGAGCTGAGCTAGAAAACAATCGATAATATGTTCTTTTTTTAATTCCCAACAATGATAGCCTAGATGATGTGCGTGGACAGGCTCAGTGTTATGACAAACATGAAAATACGAGTTAAGCTTAGAAAGGAGCCTCCTTTGCTTCAACCTTACGAATGAGCGTAAGTGAAAAATGTATTCGCATAGTCGTGATGTCATCTCGCTTTATAGTTGAACGATATTGGGATCGTATGATCAAAACTGTGATGACTGCTTTTAATTGTAGTATTTTACACATAGTTTCACTTCACATTTCACAGATCACTAATACATACGCTATAGTGTATTACACAACTAGAGCTGTGATTATTAATAAAAAAAAAAAAAGAGAAAAAAAAGAAAAGAACGAACAGCCAGCTTCGGATTATTTAAACTGATGGACACTAAATGCCATCAATAGATACGTTCGATATCGTAACACAGTTCTGCTTGAGTAGGGTCTTCTACAGGCACATTATTGTGCATGTGAATCCTAGCATCAAACCAAGTATCCTAGAAAATTAGAGTTTTTGAAAAAAAAAAAAAAAAAAAAAAAAAAAAACATGCTTTAGTTTGCAATTTTATACGAATTTTAACAAATTAGCCCCTGAACGATGCAATGCAGCCCAAAGGTCCCAGCAGCACTGATCGGTGACTTCTGATTTTTTGGAATCCAGGTAATGTAAATGGAATTACCTATTGAAAGAGATAAGAGCTCACCGGAACATTTTTTTCTAACGTGTTTTCACTTAAATGTAAAATCGCACTGAAAAAAAAAATTCAACAATCAGGCAACGTTAAAATGTATTACGTTTCATTGCAAACTAACAGATGAAATGTTAAAGTGCAAGTAAAAGGTTTACATAAGATATAACAGTTGGATAATGCTATATCTTCAGTCCAGTTTTGCGCAGATTTAAATCCTTACACGGAAAAAAAAAAAATCAACCAGTTTAGCTCGAAGATTTGAACTAATATTACACCAGTCAGACGA
The DNA here is from genome assembly GCA_016801955.1 of Conus betulinus. Classification (NCBI taxonomy): domain Eukaryota; kingdom Metazoa; phylum Mollusca; class Gastropoda; order Neogastropoda; family Conidae; genus Conus; species Conus betulinus. The sequence goes on from JADBJO010000203.1 coordinate 97,447, forward strand.
TGCCCTAAGTTAAAGCCCTAGATTTTGCAGTATGGAAAATATGCTGAACGGATAAATGTCCATCCACAAATACTACCTTACGTATCTGAAACAGTTTGTTTCCCAAGCACTGAGCCTTCATCTATCAAATAAACTTACAACATGTCTCGGACCTGAAAAAAAAAGCCTCAGGTGGATCTTTGATATCTGAATATAATTTCCTTTCACATAAACAACATATTTCATTCGATGATAACGGTAATGATAAAACCACTGAGAGACCGGAATTTATCAAGGGCACTTAATTCAATATTTGTATCTGCCCTTTCGTTCCTGAATATTCCACAGTGACAGGAAAACCAACAAGAATTAAAACTTAATCCCTGTATGCTCATCACATTTGAAGTGCCGTAACATGAAGCTGTGTTACTGTGTATTGTTGACGTTGCCAACTCCACAACTAACCAGTTCAAAATCTGTCCTGGGACCACAGGTTACTAGAAAATTATACAAATTTTAGCTAAAGTTAGCAGTAGTACTGCCGACAACCGAATTTAATGTCACAAAAATTCATTAACTTTAAAAGCGTATCTTAAAAAGTGTTTGAAAAACATGTACAAATATCGAAAATGCAAACTCGAACATATAGCATGATGTGCATGCGCTCGCGCGCGTGCGCGCGCGCACACACACACACACACACACACACACACACACACACACACACACACACACACACACACACACACACACACACACTCACACACACACACACACACATCCCTAAGTGTGCATGTACATACACGAACGCACAGCATAGGCATGATTACATGGTCACCAGTCAAAAGCTGGGAACGTTGCACACACACAGAAAACAAGAAGTTACCTATTCATTTAAACGAACGAACATTCAATGTCAAGCAGTCGAGCGGTTGAGCATCTACGTAACCGTCGTCATCCATTCAAATGGACCTATGGTCCATACGAACATGTGTTTATTTTTTCCGACCGTATTTGATTAGGTCATTTTCGGCGAAGCTTGCCAGCTTCATCACCAACTCGAATGTGATTCTGAGTGTGTCATATGATTGTTGTTTCGATGAAAGCGACTAGAACGAAGTTTTTGAGGTGGTGGGGGAAAAAACAAAACTTTTTAAGGCAAAAAGTCACCGAAGATTTTAGAAATGACAGGGCATCCCACAATGCCGGTTCCAGCCTTTATCCTGGCTGAGGTAGTTAGCCCTACCGGGGTCAGGACATTAACGTTACTGACTATGGCGGGATGTCATACCTGTCGAAACACTACGCGCAACTTACGGAGAACACCTATCTTCACGAACGTAAAAAAGAAAGTATGGGGGGGGGGGGGGGGGGGGGCGAACGGAAGTAACAACTACTGTTATCAACAGCAGAAAGAGTTAAATTCGCTTCATGACAGACGAGAGGAGTGTTCAAGTACATCCCATTCATCGACAACCTCCAGTTGGTTTTGAAGAACTCAGGAAAAGTTGTCATTTCTTCAGCGAGATCAGACACCACAGACACATGTTACACTGCCCGCCCCGCCCGCACATGGTGCTACACATGTTTTCTGGGTCATTCGCTGCATTTTGAAAATATTTCAAGGACCTGTAAAATAACTGCTACACTGATGTAACCGTGTGTTGTATCCGTCATCATGATGTACCGGGTGTTGTTTCCGTCATCATGATGTAACCGGGTGTTGTCTCCGTCATCATGATGTAACCGGGTGTTGTCTCCGTCATCATGATGTAACCGGGTGTTGTCTCCGTCATCATGATGTAACCGGGTGTTGTATCCGTCATCATGATGATGTAACCGGTGTTGTATCCGTCATCAATCAATCTCCCTTCATGTCACAGCCCATCCCCATTTCGTCTGTACCCTTGTTCATGTCACACCCTATCCAATTTTGTTCTCATCTCTCTTCACGTCACACCTCATCCCAATTTCCTCGCCATCCTACTTCATGTTACACCTCATCCCAATCACCCTCCCCATCCTATTTCGTGTCACACCGCATCCCCATTTTCTCCCCATCCTACTTTCTGTCACACCTCATCCCAATTTCCTCCCCATCCTACTTTCTGTCACACCTCATCCCAATTTCCCCCATCCTGCTTTCTGTCACACATCATCCCAATTTCCCCCCATCCTATTTTCTGTCACACATCATCCCAATTTCCCCCCATACTATTTTCTGTCATACATCATCCCAATTTCCTCCCCATCCTATTTCGTGTTACACCTCATCCCAATTTTCTCTCTATCCTACTTCGTGTCACACCTCATCCCAATTTCCCCCATCTTATTTCGTGTCACACCTCATCCCAATTTCCCTCCATCCTATTTCGTGTCACACCTCATCCCAATTTCCCCCCATCCTATTTCGTGTCACACCTCATCCCAATTTCCTCCCCATCCTACTTCCTGTCACACCTCATCCCAATTTCCTCCCCATCCTACTTCCTGTCACACACTTCACTCCAATTTCCTCCCCATCCTACTTCTCCCCATCCGTCTTTCTGTCACACCTCATCCTAATTTTCTCCCCATCCTACTCTCTGTCACACTTCATTCCAATTTCCACCCCATCCTACGTCCTGTCACACCTCATCCCAATTTCTTTCCAATCCTATTTTCTGCCACACCTCATCCCAATTCTTCGCCATCCCTTTTTTATGTCACACCTTATCCCATTTTCATGTCACAATCCATACGCTTATCCTTCATCCCCTCATTTACCCCCATTCTCCATCCCAATCCCATGTTCATTACATAATCTCTTGCCATCTCGTACCCACCCTTATATGTGCCATGTCAGTCATTTTTCTCCCAGTCCTCCATCCCCATCTATGCTCACTGTCAGTTGCTCTATCCACATTGTTCAAGGAATGAAAAGCAAGTGCGTTGCCAGTTGCTCTCATTCACGTCAAAGGGGCTGGTCGTGTTGGTGTGTTCGTCGTCTGACCAAAGAGATCATCGAGAGTGCCAGCCATGGTTCAGCAAAACTGTGTGGTGAAGGTTAAAGAGGACACCTTACTGGACTTCGCATGTCATCTGCCTTGTGGACCTTTGCCACGTAGTGCAGTATTTTCTCATAGCTGATGTTTGCACGAAATGGGCAAGGATGTGTATTTTGTTAGGTCATGTCGATCTGAGTCGCCCCTAGATGTCTATTCTTTTGGGATGAGTGGTGTAAATGTAGTTGTGCTTCAATGAAGGAAAAAAAATAATCACACACACACACACACACACACACACACACACACACACACACACACACACACACACACACACACACACATCACATCACATCACATCACATCACATCACTTCACAGAACTTTCAACGTGAAGTGTACATAGTTTGACATGTCTATCATTGATGCCCATTTGAACCCAGTCTTCTTTCTTCAGCTTTCATGGACAAGCTGCCCGGTCAAAAGTGGTTATTGTGATGAAGCCAGCGCTGTGCTACAGCGACATCGCCCATGTCCACGTCTTCTCATTGGGGAAGGTGGGGCAGGGCTGCAGATTGTGGAATTGTATCCTGCAGTCCCCTCCCACGTGGACAAACATCCACAACGCCCTCGTCGATAGGATGACATGTCAGTGGGTTTTACTGAGAGAAAAAAGAAATTGTGTTGCTCTCCCGAGCTCATGGATGCAGTTCACCCGAGGATCTACTGGCAGGGGGTGTCTTCACGTGGTGTTGGATGGGATCCAGAAGGCGGCCTTCATCTCTCCTTATGATGCAGATCAGTGGGCGTGGTCTGAGTGGCGACCTACCCGGGAGTCCTCTGCTTCACTACGCTTGGTTCCAGACAGGGGCAAGATCTACTGCAGAATCAAGATCGGTCTGGAAATTGAAGGGTCTGGCAGGATCTGTCTTCTTTTACCTGCCTGTTAGGTTTTGGAAAATGAACGATGGCCTGTGTGGAAGTGTGTGAAAGGTTGTGCGGTGCGTATTTCTGTTTGATTTAAAAATCCATAAATCAAGAGAGAGCACACTGTTGGCAGCTGTAGTTTGTGGACTGTTACGAAAGGTGGTTCAGCGTTTCCTGGTACTCGTGAGGTATGCCCGTTTGCTGCACTTGCTGGTTGGTGGAGCTCAGTGTATTTTCACTGAGCCATTGTCCATCGGGTGGCAAGGGTTAAATTTACTGATCTGAGGGATGTGCCTCAAGTTTACAGAGAAGCGGTGGAATGAAAAAGTCCGAGGTCCGCACTGCTCTATGTGTACTGTTCGTTCTGGTGACAACGTGTCACTCTTTAGGCGCAATTCAACTGCAGTATCTATTGAAATTCATCTTGATTTACGCTGCTTCACGACAGTATTTGTCTTCTACCAACGCAGTCGTTTCCAATACTTCTTCCAAAGTGGAAACCAAGCTGGGCGTTCTTTTGTGCAGTCACAGGCCACAAGTCAAGTTGGACAGGAAAGACTTGATCATGTCATAGGGATGTATGAACTGAAGTGATTGTGACATTGACATCATGAGAGATGAATGTCTTTCTGTCGTCGCCGAGTCCCTAAATAAAAAACAAAACAAAACAAAACAAACGAAACCAAACTTTGGCCATTATTTCACCGGATATCTTCGTTTTGTAAGCTCTTACACGGTTTGAACAAAAGCAATGTTAGAATTGGCTGTTTTATGGAACACGTCTATCATCACCAATATGTATTCTGAACAAGAAAGAACAATGTTAAGATAAATTATTGGACAAGAAAAGTGTGCCTTTATCATACTCATTTTCGTCCTTCTTTCTGATGAAATTGCTTGACATGTTTGCCAGTGGTATGGACAGTACGTAGAAACGTGTTTGTTTCTCCGTCTCATTCCTACTGTAGATTGTTCTGGAAAATAAATCAGTCTTACTGTTTCATCCAGTGTTCGTCTGCCCTTTTACTTTTTCAGAACATTCAGCTTTCCTACTGTCTTTTAATCTGGTTTCTACGTTCCTTATTCTTTTCCAAATAATAGTTTGGGAATATTGGATCTGTAGCTTGAATGAAACAAAATCAAACAATCTAAGCATCGCTTGTTACGAGTGAGCAACTTGTTGGTAATGCTTACAGGGATTTCACATACACTTTTAAACCCGTTTGCCATCCTGGCATTTGTTCAGGTGACAGCATGGTAGCCATTTTAAAACGGCCGGCTATATGACCCATCTTGTACTATAAAACACCTAAAAACATCAGTAAGAAAGATCAGAACGCAACCAAATTATGTATGTGGTATTTACATGATATATAAAGTAATTTTGTGTGTTTGAACCCCATGGCCATCATTTTCAAAACAATTTAAAATGTGGATAGGTTATGGTACTGGTTATCAACGTTTATGCCGTTTCAGTCGATCTGATTCGAAGTATTTAAATATACGACCATTTCAAAATTACCGGCATGTAGGGTTTCATGAACTTTCTGGAGCATATCGAAATTTTCAGTTGGTTGATCAGACTGGTGCCAAATTTAGCTCGTGGAGAGTCTGCTTTAGTACCGAGAGTCTGCATGAATAAATCCAGAAGTATATTCAATATGGCGGCCATTTGAAAATAGCCACCGAAACTGACTGTCACAGTACCATGAATAGTTTTCAACTACACACTTTAAAGTACACACAAGCAATTGAAGGGGGAAAAGAAGTCGAATTTGCCGTCAGTGTAGCTCATCATGACGGTAGTTACTTTAAAGTCACGTAAAGCATTTCAAGAGAATAACAAATCGAAACTTCTTACCCGGCTACTACGCTGGCATTTGCTCAGCGCCAGCATAGCTGACAAATCAAAATGACAGCCTTTTATTTTCTTTTCTAATCTGTTCTATTTCAGGAAACACATCAAAACATCATAAAAATGATTGGAATGAAACAAATTTGGCATGGTGATCGTTTATTAAACTAGGCAATGATTCTTTTACAAATAAAGCCAGTAATAGTCCCTAATATGGCTGCCCTTTCGCAATGACTGTCAAAATATGCTGAGAACATTACTGTGCCCCAGGCTCAAAATAAAACCACGTCAATATTCCATATCAGGTCGGTGAATATTGTTCTGTCACCGACCAGTGTTTTTGCCGCTATAGGCAAAGCAGTTCAAAGATAGCGGATTTTTCAAGATGGCTTCCTTGTACAGCTCTATAAATGCGCCTTGCAAAATGTAATGAAAGATGTAAAATTTTCAGCTGGATGATTCACTTTATGAATACAGGTTTCAGTGATAAATACATCCATTTGAAAATAGTGGTCAAGCTAACAATATATATGCACTGAAGCACAATAAGCTCTCAAACTGACCAAGTTCATTTTGTGTGTTTATTCTACTTTGCAAAGAAAACAAGAACAGACACAGTCATACTTGATGTCACCTTTAATCCTTTTCTACTTGGACACAAAAAGTGCATCTAAATGCTGCCGAGGAGCTTCACCATTAGCCCACATGTACTTGTCGTTGCATTCTCAAGACAGATCTTGCAAACAATTTCGGTGCTAATAAGAATATTCCAGTTCCATTTTTAGGTGTCACGAGAAAAAAAGGAACATATCAGGCAAATCTTGAAAGACGCTCGCACATTTGCAGCACAAAAGAAAATGATCAGATTCAAAATCAGGATGTACAAACTTCGATCTTCCGTTCTTAGGCAGTGAAGACATGTTTTGATGAGAATGAAAACGAATGTTGTTCAGTAGATGGTACAGTTAAGCATTTCAACTGGCCCTGTCAGATTACTGAGCCATGCATACGCAAAAGTCTACTGTGCCTTGCACAATGGCCACTGGAACACCACACTCTATTTCTCCATCAACATTCTGTGGATTTTAAGAGAGAGACTCTTGCATCTGCACTGTCGTGTTGAACATAGGCAGCTCAGAAATTTGACAATAAACACTCACAAAACCCTTGACGCGTATCATGGTTTGCCTGATATATGCCATCTTTTTCGTGATATCCAAAAACTGTTAGATGACATTTGTATCTGAGCAAACTGGGTGATGTTGAAGCTCCTCATTAGCATTAAGATGGATTTTTTGACCCAATACAAGACGATTAAAGGTGGCATCAACCGTGGCTTTTCATGTTCTTGTGTTCAGCTACAAAGTCTAACCACATCAAATGAACTTGTTCAGTTGGTAGCGTAATGGGTTCCAGACTGCAAGAAGCATTACTTATAATATGAATCATTCGGTTTGAACGTTTCATACCTTGTGCTTTTGCTGAAGGCTTCTACAGGGGGCTATGCCATACATGAAGACCATCTTGAAATGGCCGCCATCTTGGAACTCATTTTGCTTTTGGTAGCATAAGCATTGCTCAATGACAGTATAAGCTATTTTCCTGACCTTATGTTGTAGCAATCATGCGGTTATCTTTCATGCCTGGAGTGCTACGAAGCACTCAGAGCGCATATCTTGGCGACCATTTGAAATTGTGCGATATTGCAATTATTATTATTCATCTGTGAACGAATCATTTCCTACGTATAGGAATGACCAGTCTGCCAAATCTAGTCGTTATCCGACCATTTTTATGGATGTTTTTGTGTGTTTCATAGCGTAGAATAGGATTTTTTAATGATTAAAAAAGAAGGGGTCGGGAAGGAAAAAGAAAAGAGACAGCTATATTCAAATGGCCGCCATATCAACACTGAGCAAATGCTAAAGTGGCATCCAGACCTGGAGCTTATTATCATTATGATTAATATCATTTTTTATGTTATTATTACTGTCATAATCATCATCATCATCATCAATATCATTATTATTATTCCTATTATCATTATTATTATTATTATTGTTATTATTGTCATTATTATTACTATTATTGTTGTTTTTGTTATTATTATCATTATTGTCGTTTTTTTTGTTGCTTTTGTTGTTACTATTATGCTGTGTATAATATTAAGGTAATCACCAGTATTCCGAGCAATCCAAAGAAAAATTTCAATTTATTTTATATGACAGTTTTAAGAATAGTAAACCATTCATGTTACAGTGACGGACATGAACGGGGAACATGTAAATGGTGGTCATAATGGATGTACACAGAATCCTTCGCTAATGATGAACTTATCCGCAGGCTAAATGGATGGCACTCCGATCGATCATCCTGGAAATTTTGATACGCTTCATGCAGTGCACGTCCCGAGCCATGTATGGCGGCCATCTTGAAACGATAGCTATGTTTAAATTGATATCGATTGAGATGACATAAATACTGAATATCAATACTAAGAGCCATCCACCGTTTTTAAATGACGGCCATATTGGATACAGTGCTAGACTAATACATAACGAAATGCTTGATCTGCCATGTACTCTACCCATACTTTCAATCTGGCTAGATCCTTATCATTTTCACTGATGTAGCATAGTGCAGGACTGGTCAAATAGGCGGCCATTTTAAAATGGCTGCCCCATTGGTGCCGAGGCAAATGCCAGATGGTAGCCGGACTAGAACTGTTTGTGAGGGTTCCAGTTAGCATTTCCAGGAGATGCTGCTGCTGGCAATAAGCAACGTTTAGGGTGTTTATCTCAAGTTAACATCCACATTGCTATTTTTTTCATCTACGATCTGTCATTGTGTGCGACCCCCCCCCCCCCCTCTCTCCCTCTCTCTCTCTCTCTCTCTCTCTCTCTGTCTGTCTGTCTGTCTGTTTCTGTGCGTGTGCGTGTTTGTGTACATGCGTGCGTGTGCGTGTGTGCAGGCGCGCTCGCTGCTGTTTCCATGGTAGCATGTGTACGTCGATCGATAGTTTTAACCGACTTGTGTAATTTGTTGATGGTATATCTTCCCCCCCCCCCCCCCCCCCCCCCCCCCTCACCTTAATCCTTTCTTTTGAAGACGTCGATTTTGCACTGAGCTTACGCATTTGATTATTATTGTGTCTGTTTCCATGCTTATTACTTTGTCTGTAGACTTTGATTTGGATTGAGTCCATGAACATGTCTTTTTTTTTATCGTTATGTTTGATCTGCATTACATCTGTGAATATATCTGTTTTTCATCCGGCGGGTTTGAGTTGTATTGTCTCTGTGTGTGTTTGTTGTTTCATCAGTAGTATTTGGTTTGTATGTTGTTATGTTTTTGTTTTTGTTGTTGTTGTTGTTGTTGTAGGCCTACATGTCTGTACTTTCATCTGTAGAATATGATTTACATTGTGTCAATAGCTATGTCTGTTACTTCGTCTGAAGTGATTGATATTGTGCCCATATAGAGACCTAGACATCGGCTGTTCATCCGAACATTTCCATTTGTACTGTGTCTATGTACATGTCTTTCTTTCGTTTTGTTATGTGATTTCTATTATATCAGTGTTCATATCTGTTAATTATCCGTTGAATTTGACTTGTTTTTGTGTCCGTGTAAATGTATATTATTTTGTCCGTAAAATCTGATCTGTGTTATGTGAATGTACACGTTCGTTATTTCATCTGCAGAAAGTAATTTGTATTAAATGCATGTTTATGTCTGTTATTTCATCCGTGGAATTGGATTTGTATTCTTTCCCTATGTGTGTCTGTTGTTCTATCAGTGGAATTTGATTTTGTCTTGTGTTCATGTCTGGTCTTGTGTTCATGTACATGTCTGTTACAAGTCTATACAATTCAGTTTAAATTGTGTACAAGTCTGTTATTTCAGAATTTGATTTGCATTGCGTCATTGTACATGTCTGTTATTCTCCCATAGAAGTTGATTTGTATTGATTTGTATTGTGCGCGTGTGTATGTCTGTTAAGTCACCCATGGAACCTGATCTGTAGTGTGTTCATGTACATGTCCGTTATTTCGTCCATAGAATTTGATTTGAAGTGTGTCTGTTTCTTCATTGGTACATTTTGATTGTTATGGTGGTGTCCATGTAGATGGTTGTTATTTGATCTGTACAATTCGATTTCTGTTGTGTCCTTGTTCATGTCTGTTATTTGATCTGTACAATTCGATTTCTGTTGTGTCCTTGTTCATGTCCTTTCTTTCATCCATTGACATAGTTTGTATTGTGTCCATGTGCATGTCTGTTATTTCATCCATTGACATAGTTTGTATTGTGTCCATGTGCATGTCTGTTATTTCATCCATTGACATAGTTTGTATTTTGTCCATGTGCATGTCCTTTCTTTCATCCATTGACATAGTTTGTATTGTGTCCATGTGCATGTCTGTTATTTCATCCATTGACATAGTTTGTATTGTGTCCATGTGCATGTCTGTATTTCATCCATTGACATAGTTTGTATTTTGTCCATGTGCATGTCTGTTATTTCATCCATTGACATAGTTTGTATTGTGTCCATGTGCATGTCTGTTATTTCATCCATTGACATAGTTTGTATTGTGTCCATGTGCATGTCTATTATTTCATCCATTGACATAGTTTATATTGTGTCCATGTGCATGTCTGTTATTTCATCCATTGACATAGTTTGTATTGTGTCCATGTGCATGTCCGTTCTTTCATCCGTAGAATTATGATTTGGAATGTACCTGTGTAGATGTTTTTTATTCATCCGTAAAACTTTAATTTGTTTTGTGTCCATGAATATGTCTTTTTATTCATCCATAGAATTTCATGTGTAATCTTTCCATGTGTACGTCTGATATTTTAACCGTAGAATTTCATGTATAGTCTTTCCATGCGTATTTCATTCGTGTAATTCGACGTGTGATCTTTCCATGTGTGTGTATGTTCTTTCATCCGTAGAATTTGATGTATAGTGTTTCCATGTGTATGTCTGATATTTTATTCGTAGAATTTGATTTATAATGTATCTGTGTGGATGTATGTTATTTCATTCGTAAAATTTCACCTGTGTTATGTACCGTGTCTATGTCTATGTCTATTCATTGATTAGTAAAATGATAGTAACGAGTTCATATATATGTCCGTGACATCAGTATAACTTAACTTTTATTGAGTGCATACGAATGTGAGTTTGTTTGTTTGTTTTTTTTAATCAGTATTGTGTCCATGAATAAGTCTGTGAAGTAATCAGTATCATGTGCGTAGTATTGTGCCTGTGTAGATGTCTGTCAATTCAGCCTCAGAACTTTATTTACCTCGTGTCCATATTGATCTCTCTTACTTATTCTGTGCAGTTTGATTTGAATTGTACCCATCAGTATCACTCCTTTAAGGATGGGTTTCCTAGACTGAGTGTAAGAAGAGGTCTTCATGATGGTTATGAAGAAAAGGTCTTGATCATCGTTAAAACTATGTCAGGTGACGACGACGATGACGACGATTATATCGATGAGGAGTGTGCCACGATGATCAAAAAGCAACCATTCAAGCATTCGATTATCGTCAAACCCTCCTGCACCCAATGTAGAAAGAAACTGGTGGAGAGCGTGGCAGCAGAGAGTCCTCAGAAGAGAAGCCCCCTTCAAGCGAGTGTTTCGGCCCTTAACTCCTGACACTCTAGGGGGGTTGGGCCCACACCGGTTCATGACTCCGGATGTCCCTCTGCTGCGCCTTTTTTTTTTCCCCATCTTGGGATGAGCCATGGCTGGGATTCGAACCCATGCCCTTCTGGACATGCTCATTTCCACTTAATGACTCGCGCACTAACACTGAGCCACAGGGACACCTGATATTTGTAGGAAAGTTAAGCCTTATGAAGTTCACTTTTGTTCCTCCTTGACCAGATCCAACTTGAACACCTCTCTGCCGCTTCTGCCATTGCTTTCAGGGCCTGGGTTTTTTTTCCCTCCCTGCAACTGAGAGCTGTTTCATGAGGCTGTATGCAGACGTTCCCACAAACCCCTAGCTCCAATTTCTGCAGTGAGGACTTTGACCTGATAGCCTTCTCTCCTCAGGCTGTTTGCCAGGTCAGCATACTTTTCAGTCTTGTAGATTTGAGCTGCCTCCATTCTGTTCTCATATGGCACCGTGAGCTCGATCATGATCAGCTGCTTGGTTGACTGAGAGTGTACTACTATGTCTGGTCTCATGCCACTCTTGCTGATAATCTCTGGGTGACTATTCCATTCTGGGAGGTCTGCTGTGCACTCCCAGTCATCTGCCCGTCCAGCAGACTCTGCCTGCATGTTCCGAGTGGCACTGTTGTTCTTGGCCATGATTCGCTGCCTCCTGCCGTGAAGAATGTTGCGGGTGCTTTTGGAGTCCTGATTTTCCCCCTTTTGTGGTGTTGGTACTAGCCCAGACTACTTGTACAATCTCTCTTTGAGCACTTGGTTGTGCCTCCATGTGTACCTTCCTTGAGCCAGGCTACTTACATGAGCTTAGGACATGCTCCACTGTTGTTTTTCATGGCAAAGGGGGCATGAAGGATCGTCTGTTTTTCTCCCCACTTCAGCAGGTTTGCATTTGAGGGCAGAAGGTCATATGCAGATCTGAGAATGAAGCTGATCCTCCTGAGAGGGGCCATGTGCCAAATGTCATTCCAAGTGAGACTTCTTTGGAGTGCATTCTCCCACGTTGTCCATTGCCCTTGCTGGCTCTGCTGGACTGCTTTTTGGAGTCTTTTTTGGTCTTCTTCTTTTCTCATCTCCTGAATCATCATCATGTCTCTTTTGCTTTTCCTTT
>JADBJO010000203.1:115000-117500 GCA_016801955.1 Conus betulinus
AGCCGTTTATAGTAGACTGGTATACAACAATTTGTGTGTGGTACGGTGTGTGATAGAGCTGTATGAAACAGACTGATGCACAACGAGCAGTACGTGGTTAGCCGTGTGACGTGTAGCTATCTACATAAAACAGACTAATACACAACATCTGTAAAAGACAGGTCAATACAGAGCTGTTTGAGACTAGGTGTGTAATGCACCTGTATGACAAAGATTAAAAACAAAACAGTGTATGGCTAAGTGTGTAACACAACTGTATGGGACGGTTAAATACGAAGTGTCAAGTGTAATTACGTATGTGATATATGGTAGGCAAAAGCAAAAAAAATCACGCGTGTGGTGTATCTGTATAAAGCAGACTGATACAGAAGAATCAGATACTATGTAGTCATGTGTGTGATAAAACTGTATACAGCAGACTGACACAAAACAGTCAATATACGTGGCTAGGTGAGTGACACAGCAGTACAAAGCAGGTAGAGCCATGACGTTACAAAGCTGTTCACAGCTGCCTGTGTCACGGCCATCGCATCTCTCAGTCTCTGAAGACAACGGGCCCGGGACAAAGCTCGCTGAGGCTGGAGCAGAATTGATCGCAGAGAAAACAAACATGAAAAAAAAAACAAACAAACAAACATGGCTGACTGACTCCACAGTCTTAATGTCAGTGGGCTGACTCACAGCAAAATGCAGTTGGGGTGTGGTTTCGTTGGAAAATAAAACGGCATGCTCAACGATGATAACGTTTAAAGCTGTTGTTTTTCTTTTTGGTGAAATACGAAAACTAGTCAAGTTTCCGACAGGAAATTGGAGACGAACTTACAAGAATCATCCTTGAGTATCATCCTTGTTGCAGGATTTTTTTTTTTAGAAAACACAAAAAGATAAGTAACTGCATGGCGATTTGATTAGATGTTGTGTGTTGTTTAGAAATATGGATTCAGCAGCGGAGTTGTTTCAGAAGTGTGTTCATTCCCCTTCTTTCAGATCGGGAATGAGACGTGAACCCGTGGCTTCTTGTAACCACCTGAGCGACGGCAGTTGAAGGTTTCTGCGTTGTTACTCAATGAGAACAAATCCACGTCTAATTTTATTGTGTGGTTTTTGGTGAGGTTAATCATCGTTCGATCTCTGTCCGGGCAAACTGTGCGAAACATGTGTCTGGTGTGAGGTACATGTTCAGCATTGACATGATAATAGTGATTCACCGTAGATGTCGCGGCGATGTTTTTCGTGTGAGTCTGAAAACGCGTATACGGTTCAAATGACACTGGGTTGTATTACAGCCAGTTAAATGGAGAAAACACAGCTTAGGCAAATCAAAGGAAAGGTTAATGCGTGTGACAAGGGTTAACGGAAAGGAAAGGGTTAAGGTTAATGTGTGCGTGTGACAAGGGTTAACGGAAAGGAAAGGTTAATGTGTGTGACAAGGGTTAACGGAGAGGAAGGTTAATGTGTGTGACAAGGGTTAACGGAAAGGAAAGGTTACAAAATCAACGCCTACAGCAATGGATATAGGTCTGTTTGAAAACAGTACACGCAAACTTTAATATAATCGAAGATAGGCAGTAAGCTTGGGGCCAAACGACGTTTTGAAAAAAAAGAAAAAAAGAAGAAAAAGAAAGAAAGAAAAAGAAGAAGAAAACCCACTGTAGATTTAGATTCAGCTCATATCTACCGATTGAGAATCAACGACAATGAGAAATTAAGACTGTCTCAAATGTGCAGTGAATCACATAAATGAAACGGGAACCAGCCACAGTTTAGCAGTGGTTAAATCTGCCGACTTGCGAACTAGGAAGTTGTGACTTTGAATCCCGTCAGAATAATTGGGTGCTGGGGGGGGGGGGGGGGGGGGGGGGGGGGGGGGGGGGGGGGGGGGGGGGGGGGGTGTTCTCCTTCAACCGACTCCTACCTAAAGCTAAGTTTGCTATGGGCTCAGACTTGAAACACTCAGAGTCGAATTTCATCAACTTGATGCATGCGTCTTTGAGAGTGTTGCTCGAATTTCCTGGCGAAACGCTGTGTCTTTGTCGTTTGGGGTCATTGAAGCCGGCATATGGCGTGAGATGAGGTGTTAAGTACAGTCCTGCTACGCAGCCTTAGTATGGAATGTCATAGCATCATCTACATCATCCTCATATTCACAGATCACCATACAAACCAGAGTTTCAAACTCTGTGGCTGTTCGTGGCCTGCTCCAGTGGTGATCTCAGTTCCGATTTCCCCTCCAAGGCCATGCCCGTGGCCCGTAGTTTTTGTTTTCAAAGTCGTCGGTATCAGCAAGTTTCTGTGGAACTGTCATTGAATGGACTGAGCAATGTTTGTTTGTTTTTTTCAGTAGGGGACTTAGTAGGTGATGTTTTGTGTATGTTTGGATCAAAAAAGATATCTCTGAACACAACCGTAGAGACTCAACAGCAATGCAGTGTTTCCTCTGGCGGGGTGGCTCATGGGCGACCTGAAAGTGATCGTTTCTTGTGGACTGCTGATACTGAGG
>JADBJO010000203.1:122500-132500 GCA_016801955.1 Conus betulinus
GTGGATGCTCTCTCTCTCTCTCTCTCTCTCTCTCTCTCTCTCTCTCTCTCTCTCTCTCTCTCTCTTTCAAGTATTTCGTTTAGTTCATTCGTGTAGGCCTAGATTATCAGGTCTTATTTTACTGCATAGTATAGTTTTATTTTTTGTCTTGATGTTTGCGGGTTTTTTTTTCAATTAGAATCTTGATATGTATTGTTCATTGATCTCCACTTTGTTTGGGTGTATTTTTGTTGCTTGTATCTTAAAGAGATAACTGCCACAATATCAGGGAGATATACTGGATCGTGTTGATACAACTGATTTTTATTGAAAAAAAAAAAACAGCCAAAATCGGCCATGCTGAAATGGGACATCTGCCGATATACCGCAAACAACATGTCCCTACAGCCCTTGCAGAATCGTAACGAAAACTTGAACACATGAAATGATAACACTACTATTTTCGTCAACGTTTTTGTCCTGAAACCACATAAACTTGCTCTTTAGTGAAGTCTGAGTCGAATCCAAAAGAATACTTGGTCAGATGTGTTTCGTCATGTCCCGGAGACATGCCCTTTTAACATCTCGCTACTGCTTTCTATTTTTACCGGGTCCGATCCAACGTTTCATATTTTTTCAAACTGAAGTGTGTCATTGACACAGTAAATCCACTGATTTAGCGGTTTGGTCAGCATATTTTTCAAAAACAGAACAAATTTACCGTGCACTGGGCTCATGTCCGATCGACACCACTGACCTTTTGGGGATAAAAATATACCGCACTGCTTGTTTCAGCCATCTGCAATTTGTATCCGTTCGCCGGGTCACGTGTTCTTCAACGGACACAAAACCAGGAGCAGACGATGTCAGAAAGGCGATGAATCAGTAAACGTTTATTCACAGCCACCAATGTTTACCTCGACACAACTGACACTTAGAATCACACATGCGCAAAATATAATGAAAACCATTTCTGATTGGCCTCGTGGTGAACACTAACTGCCTTCAAGATATGTGCGAAAACACTGCTGAACACGAAAGTGCCAACCGTTACGTAGGCGGCTTCGTTTCCCATCACTTCATTTGAATTTCCGTCAGTTCTGCTGTTACTACTGTCCCCACCGAGGAAATGCCAGAAATCACATCTGACACTTACGTTTTACGTGTAAGAAAGTAAAACCGATCACAAGCGATACAAATTAGGTTTGGTTGTTCTTATGCTTAATGACGTTGTGGACCGTGATAGAGGGGGCGTCTCAATGGTCAGTTACTTCAATATGTAAACTCACAGTCGGTTGTGAATATTGTCCTAAAATTCTAGCATTGTGTTGTTCAAAATGTATCATTTCATGAAAGATGTTATATCATATAATGCATATAAAGTTGAGTGAAAAGTAAGAGTTTGATATAATAAGTTAACTGCTATTACTGCTAGAATGACTGATCAAGTCTAAAAATACAGTTTTAATTTGAAATCAGATTCAAGGCGTTCTGTGTTGTTATCATTATCATTATCTTTTTTAAATATCTCATTTAACTGAAACTCCTGGAGTAATTTTTCAGTCCATCCATGAGCCACTCCCACCCCCCCACACACACACACACACACACACACACACACACACACACACACACACACACACACACACACACACACACACACACACACATCATAATTTAATGTCCCGTCACACAAATTGGTGATTGAAGACATTTTGAAATGACCTTTTTTTTATTGAGATGTCATCATGAGAGAGAGAGAGAGAGAGAGAGAGAGAGAGAGAGAGAGAGAGAGAGAGAGAGAGAGAGAGAGATCACGTAGTGTAAAAAAAAAATTGGACAGAATCCACAAAGGGAGATGGAAAGAGAATTAAATGTTATAAGGAGAAAGCAGAAAAGAAACAAAAGTGTAATAAAAGAAATGGAAAGAATCCGCAAAGGGGGATGGGAAGAGAATTAAACGTTATAAGAGAGAGAAAGCAGAAACGAAACAAAAATATGGCCTAACTGGATGATTTGTAGCGCTTAAAGATAAAAAAAAAAAATAATGATTTATGCTGAATGATATGTTTGACTACATATATGTACATTACACGATACAGTTCCCATGAGGCTGTGTCTTTTCCAATTTGCTTTGTAAACCTTGTAAACTTTTGTGTCAGTGCCAGTCAGACTGTAGCATTGTGCAAAGCTTTCTTGATTGTTTATGAACTGATCTGTTTAAAATTCAGTATCAAGTTGTTCCAATGAGCACTTCTGGTTTTCCGCAAACATGTGGACTGCAGTGGCTCATATCACCAAAGCACCTGTATAAGGGGTTCTCCCTTCTATTTTTCATATTTGATCGACTTAAAAATGAAATAACTAAGTATGGTTTGACCATCCTGTTTGCTTTTGAAACTGATCTTATTCATGTTTTTATTGCATTTATACTTACTGTTGTAAAAAAAAAATATTATCCACTATTCTTTTTATGTCCATACAGGAAAGTGTTACAACTGACCCTTGTCCATTGTTTCAAGAATTAAAGGAACAAAAGATACACTGACTATTTGTGCATGCTTACTTTTTTCTTTGAAATGAGCAGGCTGACTTGTTTTATGTTCCTTAGCAGCTGTCGTGGATGATTACATAATACACCATAATGTACAAACAGGAGCTGGTGTCAGACGTGATGACGGACATGAAAACTCTACTTCATTCTTCACTTACAAACTGACAGAACTGCTGACTTTTAACATCATCTTAGGAATATCATCCAGTGTTCCAGAAAGCCCCAGTTTCACAACCCTTGGTCTAGCATTGCTGCACCGTTACAGACATTTTTCATGTCCAGCAACACAACTGATTTATCCTTGGGTGATCTGATATATTTTTCATGTCATCAGAACCGTTTCAAGTTTTGAAATTCGGTTACCCAAGTCCCATTTCTTGCACGACCTTTGTCACTGGCTCATATGCTCTTTTCCTACTTTCCCTATGAATTGTGTTGTCCCCATACAAGGCGAGGACTGGCTGAAAAAAAAAGCATAGTAGTGCCCATCTGTTATCCTCGGAAACAAATGTCTTATCTTGTGTTGTTGCCTTGCGTTGCCATCTCTCTCTCTCTCTCTCTCTCTCTCTCTCTCTCTCTGTCTGTCTGTCTGTCTGTCTGTCTCTCCCTCTCTCTGTCACACACACACACACGCACACACACACACACACACACACACACACACACACACACACACACACACACACACACGCACACATACACACACACACACACATCTTGTCACATCTTCACGTCAAAGTCACCTCGACCTCGCGAAAACAAAGACCATCTCATCTTAACGTCAACTTCACTTCCACAACATTTATTTACTCCTGCAGAAATTACCTTCGTCAGGTCACCTAGACCCGATCGCTTTAAATTGTTATCCAAAACCCGGTGTGGAATAAACTGCAATTTAATTACTGTCGAAATGGATACGAAATTCAATATTGTGTTCAAAAGCTGTTGCAGAACCGGACTGTTAAACTAAGTCTATCAAGTTATGGGATTTTTTAAAAACAGAGTCGGTTATCAAAAACAAGCAAACACAGAAGAATGGTTCTGCTTAAACTAGCAAAACAATGCTGACAGGCACTTTTGGCACACTTAGCATTGTATGGGCCATTCCCAAATCATTGCAGCATTTCCTCAGATGGATATTCTGTAGTGTCTAATCATACGTAGTCTACACATTTAGTGATTGTCATATAGAGAACGTCCTAAAAATGTTTCTGTTACTGATAACATTACCTGACTTAATTTTCAATGCAGATTTTGGAAATTGACCTCATGACATTAACTGCTTTGCTTTTAGCTCACAACATGTTGGGCAAATTATTTTTCCTCAAAAGAATCCCAGAAATAGGCACGCAAAATTAGGCAAATAGGGGACATGTTGTTTCCCAATCTGAATGATGGACTCACGGCCCTGACAGGCCAACACGTGGTCGGCTGGGTTATACACCACATAAACTGAAAATACGGCCAAGCGATCCTGTCCATATAAAACATGCCAGAAAACAAGAATGGTGTGCGTTTGAGGTTTACTAGGATTTGTTTTCTGAAGGTATCGGTCAAAAGGCATCGATTCATAACGCCCAACTGGTTTCTATTTATTTTTCTGCAGGACAGGCAGGGTCAGCCGATATGCCGAGTACTCATCAGCAAAACTGAAGAACTATTATTCATATCCTTCTTTTCAATATCCAACTCTATTTCACACAGCCAAACCTTGCATCCGGAAGTTTGTATGTAAGAATGCTTGCTGCATCCATTTCCAACCTGATTCTCGATTCTCTTGTGAAGTAATCGGAATATACCAATCTCTCTGCAGCTCTGCAGATGTAATAATGATGACATGTTTGTATGCTTCAGGTCCAGGTCCAGTACACCAGAAGAGCCACCTTCGGCAACGACCAGTCTGACAGAAGCCGACCGATGCGGAAGAAAGACAGAAAACAAGGTCCCCTACCTACCTCCTCATCCTCCTCGCCTTCTCCTTCAGGGACTCACCCGGCAGGAGGTCATCCCGTGAGCGGAAGCGGAAGCAGTCTAGCAAACATGGTCCGGCGACGTCACACTGTCATGGCTGTCACTCTCAGCCCGCAGCTCCCCAGTCCCACAAAAGGTCCCGCAAATCTGCCTCAGAAAGCCGGGTGTCTGTGACTATAGTCAGCTGACCATCGTCATACAACGGAAACGGAAGAAAAAGCATCATATGAGTTGTGGGTCTTCTGATCAACCTGATGACTTCATGGACACTGGCCTCGACTACCATTCCTCCAGCCGCCCAGAGAGTGAGGAGGAGGACATCATGGCAGAAACAGGTCATCATAGCCGGCAGACGTTTCTGTCACAACCCACAACTTCTGACCATGCCTGTATGGGTACTTCCAGATTTGAAAAGTCTTCGCCGGGTTCTGGTCACAATAAATGAAAGCATGCGTGAAGACGAAATCAAGCAAGGCTTCAAAGACGGTAACAATTTCGGAGGACTGGTTTTCAGAAAAACTCCACGAATCTTACACTGGAAGCAGGTACCCAGCTGAGTGTGATGACAGAAAGAAGACAAGAGACGTGAGGTCAAAGGAGGGTATCACGAGACCATACACTGTTCCAGAACAGTGGAGCAGACAAACACATATGCCAGCTCAGAAGCAGGAACTGACGACTGAAAAATCAAGCAATCCTGAAAAAAAATTGCAAAGTATCGGTCAAAGCCAACAAGACAGCAACGAGTCAAAAAGAAGCTGAGAAAACGTTTAGGAAGTTTGATGCATCTTCTGGAACGAAATCAAAAACGGAAAAAATTTGAACAGAATAAGACTTTGGCTAGGGACATAGCAAACAGGTCAGAGATCAACAGTTAACCACACAAAGACAACAAAGAAGGCTAGAAGAGAGAAAAACATAGAGCAAGTAGGCAGAATGGAGGGGAAACCAGGCAGGCTTGACGTACAGATCGCAAACAGTGAGTTACAGAGATAACATCCAGCAGATGGGCAAATCTGTTAGTAAATCACTAGAATATTGCGAAACAAAAGAGAAATGGCACCCCACACCAGACAGAAAGAGACGCGTTGATACTGGCGGAAACTTTGAAGACGAACAAATGTTCTATGACAAAAGAATAAAGCACCAGCAGCCGGGTGTTGTACAAAGGAACACGCCAGCATTCCGTGACAAATCGGACAAACCTGTGGACTTTCAAATAAAAACATAAAAACTATGACACCGGTGATTGCACAGATGAAAAGGGCAGAGCCTCGGACAGACCCGAACTCGGTCAAACCTTCAAGACCGGAAACCAAGGAAAGCCTCGTGGGACGAGCAGGCCACACCACAAAAGCAGCAGAAAAGAAAAAGAAAGTAACCATTGATGTGCATATTCAAAATGACCCAGAGGAAATAAACCGCGATCTGAACTGGTCATTTTTAGGAAATAAACAGATGATGGACTCAAAGATATGTGACCAAGAAGGGTTTTGGTTGCCTCCCAGCTTGCATGAACTGAAATTAGAAAAAGAAAAATTTCCAGAATCGTTGAATTATGATCCTGAACATAGCAAAGTAGAACACCTATCAGAAAGGCATAGGAACAAGCTGGACGAAGAAATGACTATTGACAAGGACATGAAATTTGATGTTAAAAGTATTAAAACTGAAAATACCTTTGCTGACCCAGACGCACAGGAGATTAGGTGTAAGGAAACGAATATTGACCAGGGCAATGAGGAGCATCTTAAACATACAAATGACAACCAGGGACATGTCCGATGACAATAAATTTAGTAATAAAATAGATAATAGTGAAAGTGCACACAGTAGAAAAGTCCGAGAAAGTGATATGGAGAACATGACTACTACCATTCTGAAGAAAGCTAGTAAGGGTGTGGTCAAAAACGAAGAAACAAATGACAGAAACGAGGACAGACCAAAGGAAATTCAGAAGGAAACTGATGTGAAAGACAGTAACATCCAAAACTTGGTGATTGAAGTGAGGGGACATGTAAATAAAAGTCCGCTAGACAATCAAAATGAACAACATCGAATGGACAATTGGGAAAACCAACAGACAATGCAGATAGTGGCATCATAAATCAGAAACATGAGAGTACAGTGACGGGTCATTCTAAAGGTACGCCAAAATCAAGTTCAACTGTTCTACAAGTCCATGGAATTTTTTCAAACAGAGGACAACGCTGACAAATCTCCTTCCAATGATAATCGTAGGTCGCGCTCTCGATATTTGTTTGACGCCCAGAACCCCCCATCAAAGCCGAGGTCTGAGAATACGGCCCGGTCAACACCCAAAGCAAGGTCCTTGTCAGACAACAGATCCCAAATCAGTTCAGAGCCCCAGTCCAGATCTCTGTCAGAATCACGATACGAGTCAAAGAGCAAGTCACTGCTGAAATCTCAACCAAGTTTCTCTAAGTCACCAGGAACCGACTGTGTTGATTTTAAGCGAGGCAATTCTAGTAAGGAAGATATCAAAGGCCACAAAGAAGGTGCCAGCAACAAAGGTGATAGTCAGTGTGATGAAGACAAGAACAGTGATAGAGACAAACACGTTGAAGAACATGGTAAGAACGCTGAAAAAGGCAGACGTCAAAACGAAGGTGTAACAGGAGAAATCAAGAAGAGACGACAAGAGAAATCACGAAGGTGGCAGAGAGACTGAAAAAGACAGGAAACCGCAAGAACAAACTGAAAGTTGGAGGAAGATGCAGACCAGTGACGGTGAAGGTAGGGCCGGTAGTATGTGCAGTGAGGAAGGTGACAGAGTGAAAAAAGAGCGTGAGAGCGGTGACGAAGAAGGCAGGTACAATGAAGATGATACACAATGAAGACGGACGCACTGAGAATGACGACAGGTGCAACGGACGCACTGAGAATGACGACAGGTGCAACGAAGAAAAATGACACATGTAAAGACGAGACTAATGTTGACAAACAAGATGATGACAATGAAAATGACAGCTGTAAAGAAGATCACGGACGCCGGGACGAAGATGGCATGATCGAAGAGAACGGATGCCAGAGGGGATAACAAATGTGACGAAGAAGATGACAAGAAGAGTGATGAAAAAGGCAAATGTAGTAAGGAAAGTGACAAACATAAACAGGAAAACAGAAAACACGCAGAGAAAAGCAAAGCGTGTGACAGAGACGACAGCGGACGAAGTGGTGATCAAAGCAGATGTTCCAAGGGAAAGGACAGGTCTGGCAAGAAACATAACACTAAAGAAACTGACAGACACAAAGATGATGATGATGATGACAGCTGCAGCCGGGAACTTAATATTTACAGGGAAGAAGATGACTTGTATGACGATGACTTGTACGACAAGAATGGCGAGGAAATTGGTAAAAATGATGGTGACGGGTACGTTGAGGAAGACGATAATGGCGGGTCCGGAGAAGTTGACCAGTATGAAGAAAAGAAGTACAAGTACAAGATGACAAGAACGAAGGCGAGGATGAGATATATGAAGATGACAGATAAAAGAAGAGGATGATAATTTCATAAATGAAGATGAAAGAAACAACGATGAAGACGACATGGACAACCATGAAGATGACAGATTCGAAGAGGAAGCTGAAACCTATAAAGAAGAAGATAGCCGACACCAAGAAGAAAACGACATAGATGTAGAGGAAGATAACAGATGCAGTGAAGATGATCAATACTATGAAGACGACAGGTGCAGCAAGGAAGGTGGTCTGTCTGTCGAAGAAGATGGCAGTTATTATGAAGACGATGATCAATACTATGAAGAAACTGACAGATATGGACAAGAGATGATGGGTACCACGAAAACGATGACAGGTATTCAGAAGAAAATGACGAAGATTGCGATTTCAACGAAGGAGCCGCCAGGTACACGAGGAATGAAAGAAGAAGGTACAAGAAAAAAGCTAACAGATACAAAGTTGGCGGGGACAGGTACGAGAAAGACAGATTCCGCAAGAAAGATTACAGGCGTAACAAAGGAAACGACGCATACTGTTTTGATGATGGAAATGAAGAGGCTGGCAGTTCCTGTGATGAAAAAGACGACCTGTGCGGTGAAGAAGATAGGAGTTATAAGGCAAGAAAATGGAAGGACAAACAAGACAGACATGGGGACGATTACAAGTTCAGGAATGACGATGATGGAACCATAAACATGACATCGTTGAAGGAGGCAATGGGTTGGAACGGAAAGAGATCAAATTCAAAAAAGAAAATCACGAGTCTGATGAAGACTGTAATGGATCAAAAAAATACAGACCCAAAGAGATGAAGGTCAGATTCCTCAAACAAGAAGACAGAGAAGAGGAAACGTTCCAAGAGAACAGGCGCGACGACGCAGACAACGGACGCAAAAATTACAGTCACAGGCAGGAAGATGACACGAACAAAGATGAAGATGATAATTGCAATGAGGACGATGGAAAGCGCGGTGAAAAGGATAAAAACTACAAAAAAGATGACAGACGCAAGGAGGATATTCCGGTGGAAAGGATGGCAGGTGCCAGAAAACAGATAGCACACACAAAAATAGAAGACATTTCTTTCGAAAAAAAATGATGAAGATGTTCTCTATACTGAGGACATCAGTCTTTTTTTGATGAGAAGAAAGCGAATGCAATGAAGAACAGCAGGAAGACGAGTCCTACGTGAATGAAGACAGGGTCGAAGTAAACAAGACAGGCCTCGCCACGATCAGTCAGCTACTGGAGGACACAGGAAAGGAAATAAGAGATACGAGGAAGAGGGCGATGGAATCAGTGACGATGACCTTTTGTACAGTGGGGAGGATGACTTTAACGATGACTGGAGATTTAGAGACGACAAGACAGCCTCTGGCAACAAGAGGCAAAGCGATGACGGCAGAAAGTTCAGTGATGAAGATAGAAGACACGGGGACACAAACAGAATACTCGGAGACAGACACAAAAATAGGAAATTTGACTACAACGAAAAATTCATCAACAAAAACAGAAGATACTGGGACGAAACTTTGAGATTTAACGACAGCCTTAACGTAAATGACAGGTACAGGCGGTTCAGTAAAGACGATGGGAGATTCAGTGATGACAACACAAGTTGCAGTGACGAAAACGGAAGATTGAGTGACGCCAAAAGGATAAGAGGCGAAAGCAGGAGATTCAGCAGTGGAAATAGGCTTATCAGTAAACGCAGCAGGAATTCTAATAACGATCGAAAAGTAAGTGATAAGCACAGGAGGTTCAGAACAGGTGAAAGAAATTTCAGTGATGACGATACAAGATTCGGCGACGGCAACGCAAGATTCGATGACGACAACGCGGAGTTTGATGAGGGCCGCAGAAGGACTAGGACAAAACCGGGCAAATTCAGAGAGAGAAACAAGAGCCAGAACGAAGACGATGGCAGAAGCAGTGAAGACTACAGTAAAGAGGACGACAAATTCTGTGAAGAAGACAAAAGACGTACGGAAGAAATTGCCAGGCGCACCG
>JADBJO010000203.1:137500-187500 GCA_016801955.1 Conus betulinus
CACACACACACACACACACACACACACACACAGGAAAGAGAGAGGGGGGGAGGGGGGGGGATCTACAACATTTCTACAAGTTAGATGACAAGAAGGCAAAACCAATATTCTACCCATTTAAACATGACACAGACAAACGCTGATCGACACAAAAGATGCTGCTCGCAATAATGTCACTCACCCATTTAAAAAAAACATCTGTTTCACGTGCAGCCGAAGTGGACAAAGACCCGAACGGAAAGAAAGCAGCTCACCCACCAACGGACAACGCAACAAAAACCCGAGGTGAAATCTGCACGCAAACGGAAGTGGGCATCTTCCCGTAGGCACGAGGCTAGTCGTTCTTCATGGGACATCACCACTGATTCCCTCAAGGTTCTGAAATCTCAGCTTGAGACCAAAACATCCTCCTGCTGATTCTGGAGCTTTTCCTTCTGGTCCTCTGAAAAGTGTCTTCTCAGAAGACGCTGGAGTTCTTCCTCTTGTCTGGTCGTCTGTGGTCTCTGTGCTTCACAGCCTAATAATTTGTATCCTAACTGGTTTTCACTGTTTCAGTATCTTTCTTTTGATCCTCTTCAATTTTTTTTATTCGTTATAGCTTTGAGGTCATAGCATTGTAACAATCTTCCTGGAGTGTGATGTGATGATGATGCATGTGAGTGTGTGTGTTCGGGGAGAGGAGGGAATTGAAGCGGGGGGAAGGGGGGGGGGGGAGGGGAGGGCTCGAATTAAAGTTTTCTCGAACGTCCCCTTTCTAAACAAAAACAAAAAAATGATGTTCATGGGAGAGTTCAGTTTGGATGCCCTCAAAACCGCCGAATCCCCTCCATCCTTTAATCTTGTGTCTTTTACCACCACCATCCACCCTCCCCCTCTTATCCGTCAAACTTCCTTCTTAGCGTCCATTCCCCTATCCTACTTCCTTCCTACTATTAGTTGTTGGGTAGATTTAACTGCTGGCAAAACAGATCTAGTTGCAAAGTGAGGCGACTGCAAGCAGAAATCCAAAGAAATTTGAAAAATTTGATAAAGCTCCCCCTAAAAAACGTTG
This sequence comes from Conus betulinus, assembly GCA_016801955.1. NCBI lineage: Eukaryota > Metazoa > Mollusca > Gastropoda > Neogastropoda > Conidae > Conus > Conus betulinus. The sequence continues at coordinate 138,552 of JADBJO010000203.1, forward strand.
ACGAACGAATCACAAGCCAAAACACAACGCGTTTTTCACCTCTTAGGTCTTCTTCAGGCAAGAAACACAACGCTCGGGACAACGAAAACGAACGAGCTGTCACTTAACTTCATCCAATTCGGCACAAGACCCTCCAAGGAACACAGCTGAAAGAAGGAGGCGGAGAGAAAGCCAGAAAAAGACAACGATGGATCGACGTCATTGCAGAGTGGACAGGGAAAACATTTGCAGATACCCGTCCTTGGCCCACAGCCGACAGAACTGGAGGAATCTCTGGTGAACAGTTCCTCAGCGTGGGGCACCATTCACTCCCCGATGGAGTTAGGGCAGAAGCAGAAGAATGATACTACAGACTTAATATTAGACGTGCTGTATGTGATCATATACAGACTCACCACTGTGTATGGCAGAAGACAGGACAATGGATTTTCATTTATTTCTTGGAAACGTCAAAGAAAAGAAAAAGAAAATAGCGAGGAAAGACGGAGTGGTCGGGAGCGGATGGGGGCATGCAGGTTGATGGGGAGGAGGATATAAAATACATCTCGTTATCAAGCATAATGGTCAGACTCCCGTATTGTTGATAAAGTTTCTTGAGAGGTAGGGGTGAGAGAGATATGAAGGTTTCAAGATAAATCCGTTCGATTTCAGAAAGGATGCGTCACTGTCTATCCTCTAGCCCTGCGTCGGCGAGGCCCTACAAAACAAGAAAAGAAAAAGATCTTTGTAGTACGTTCTGTCGTACGCTCTGTAGGTTTTGGCAGTGTTAGTCCCTTTTGCACTGTTCATGGGCGCTACGAATGGTCTCAATTCGACCAGTAACTGGGCGTCTTCAAAACAACATGACCAGATAGGATCCGAATTAAATTCGATTGGAGCCTTGTGTTGACTTTTGTGTCGATCTGTTAGACTCCTGTTTGACCTTACAAAATGCTGTTTCCATGAAAACCATCATTACTGAGTTATTGTGAAACATTTCACGCTGGTATCACTGACACCGTTGTATGTTATTTCATGTCGACTCATCGTGCTGATGCGGCAACAAATCCATGTCGTTCCCAGCACTTTTAATTTCAGTTGCTTCCGATCATTATGTCATGTCATTGTGATCAATATGCATTCATCCATCATCTTCTGTCTGAGCAACAGACCTTCAGATATTTCATTCTGAGAGACGGCGAAAGGCCTTGCAGTGAAAACTTCTGGACTGTCTTTGGTAACAGTAACTCTGTTTTATTTTGATAAATATATGGTTAAACCATTTTGGTAAACCATTTTGGTTATCCTATGTTTATGAATACCTATTTTTTATCCTGACTGAAATGTATATTCTGTTCAACGGTCACGTGAACCATGTTCTGTTTTTAATTTTCCTTTTTGACACCATGTGTACCATTCTCTTTTGCTGTAGTGCTCTCAAAACAGAAAGACGAGTTTTCCTTTGGTTTCAGTATGATCGATGTTTTTCTTTATACTCTATGTTTCTGTTTTATCCTCACACTACTGTCCCTCTTCAGTTCTGTGCTTGGATGTACCTAATTAGACAACATCTTGAAAATGTATGTGTCATTATTCTGTGTGTGTGTGTGTGTGTGTGTGTGTGTGTGTGCGCGCGTGTGTGTGTGTGCGTGTGCGTGTGTGTGTGTGTGTGTGTGTGCATGCGTCTGTTTTAAAATCCTACTCTTGAATGAATGTGCGTACAGGTAGCATGATCACTGACAACACACACGCAAGGGGAGAATTGGTCATAAATCATTCAGGGATAAATGACAACTTGACATCATTGTATCATTCCATTCTGACCCCGAAGGACCGGTTCTGTGTGTCTGTGATTCCCCAGGGCCTGATCGACGACGTCCATCTGCCCATGATCAAAAAGGAGGGGGCGGCGAGGGCAGTGATGGGCAAAGCTGGCAAACAGCAGGCGCGTTTGAAGGCGGTCAGACAGGGTGTGAAAAAACGAAAAGTAGGGGTAAGCAGTGCGTCTACTTTTGTTTCTGCTTCCGTTTTTCTGTCTGTCCCCTTTTCTCCTTCTCTTCCGCTGCCCTGAAATGCGCATGCATGTGCCTGAGTTTGTATGAATGAGTAAAAGCGTTGAGAAAAAGGTTAAGCTTGTCTGTACATTCACATCTCTCTCTGTCTTTGTCTCTCAATCTCTCTCTCTCTCTCTCTCTCTCTCTCTCTCTCTCTCTAATATTCTAATAATACACACACACACACACACACACGCACGCACGCACACGCGCACACACACACACACACACACACACACACACACACTGATGACTGACTGACAGAAACCAGTTTATTGTCAGATTAACTCAAGATTTTAATGACACATACACACACACACACACACACACACACACACACACACACACACACACACACACACACACACACACACATTCACACACACACATATATATATATATAAAATAACAAAAAATAAAAAAAAACCACAAAACGAGGGTGACAAACGGAAAACTTGCAATTGCACAACCAAAGAACCATGCCCTCTGAACAACCAGTGTCTCTCTGATAGCATCGTATACCAAGCCACTGTGACAACGTTAAAAAACGGCAAAGAGACATACATAGGGATACAGAAAACAAATTCAAAGCTAGGTACGCCAATCACAAACAATCTTTCAAGAATGAAAAATACAAACATCAAACAGAGTTAAGTAAACATGTATGGGATCTCAAGAAAACAAAATACAGATTTTAACATTACATGGAAAATAATCAGAAAAGCAGCAGCATACAATAATAAAACAAAAAGATGTAATCTGTGCATAACAGAAAAAGTGGATGATTCTATGCAAACCTAGTATATGAACGCAAGAGTTGAAAATGTGGACAGTTGCAGGCACAAAAGGAAATTTTTATCATAAAATAGCAACCCTGATAGGACCCCTCATACAATAATACCTAATAAAGAAAGCCTTACAACCTTTACAAGGCCCCCCTTGCACAACACGTGCAACACAACACAATTGAACTGCCACTCACCATTCAAAACATATATATATACATTGAGGTCAATAGCAGGGGATTGGCACGGGATCTGAAGAGAGGAAGGGACCTCGAAACAAATTTGTTATCCCAGCTTTTAAGATTTGCTTTTAATCATTATTTTATTTTATAATATATATATATATATATATATATATATACACACACACAGAGGCACGGAGATAAAGCACTGTATGTTGACTGTCCAGGTTAAACAGAGTGGGGACAGACCTTCAACCGTGTGAAGAAGAAAGGTTGTTCGACCTGCTAAGTCCGCCCACACCCAGAAACCCCCACTGAAGAAAAGGAAAACCATTGAATGGTACAACGACACCTCAGAGACAAACATTTCATTGGAAGGTAATGATTACTGGTTTTTTATCTAACTCGTCATCTGCCACTTTACGCTTCGTCTGTTGTGTTCTGTTTGCCATGTAAGCTATCGAGTTTCATGTTTTTGTGGCGGTCATTGTAATAACCATCGTATCAAAGTTATCCACAACTGAGTTTTGTCTGTCCATTTTTTTCTTTTGTTTGATTTACTTCTGTGATACTTATCTTGTTCAAGTCAACTCACAGCGTTTCATTTTCATGACGAAGCGAACGGAAGTTTTTCAGAAAAAAAAAAGAAGAGAAGAACTCTGTGTTGCTTTATGGAAGGAATCATACATTTTATATGTCTGGTGACTTTCCTCACTCCCAGAGATCTGCTTTGATCTGGTCTCTTATTGCAAAGAGTCTACCACCTCTCTGGCCTCAAGAATTTTTTTTTTGAGGGGGGGGGGGGGGGGGGGTTTTTGGCTGAACTTTGTTCTAAATTTCCATTTCATCAAAGGATATTTACTGGTGGTTCCAAAATCAGAAGAAGTAGGTGCTTCAGCTCATCAGCTCTTTCTCAGAAACGTTTAAAGCATGTTCCCTCAGACAGCGCCGTCTGCATTGCTAGTTTACAGCGTTGGTCCTGGCATTTCAAATGGTCTCTTAATCAAAAGATACAGTTTTAGTCATTGTCTCTGATTCCCTGTCTGCTCTAGAGGCCATTGCCGGTCATAACCTCATGCGTCCTCAAGTCAGATTTTTTTTTTAAAGTCGTACACCTCTCTGAAATATGATGCTTACAACATATTTTTTGCTGGGGTTCCCGATCATGTTGGCGTTTGAGGTAATGAGGAGGCTGATCAATTTGCTAAGAAGGCAATAAATGAAGAATTATGCAGATTTTCTACCTCTCACACCGATCTGACATCTAAAGCTCAGACTTGTGTCAGAGACCTCTGGCAAGAGAACTATAACAAACAGACAGATGACAAACTCATTTCCTTCCTAATGTTAAAGATGTTTCACCATCTACCACTTGTTGCTGTAAAGAAGAAAAGGTCTTGTGCACAGTACACACAGGCCACGGTTATTACGTCCACTCGTCTCTCCTAAAAGTGACAAAGCTCCGTGGGGCATTCCATGTAATGTATCACTAACTATAAAACATCTCTCTTTAGACTTTGGTGACTTACATGATGTCGTGGTGCATTCCGTGTGATGTTTCACTATTGTAAGATATGTTCTTCTACACTGTTGAGACTTATTTGATGTCATATACAAATACTTCAGAACAACCTGTATGAAAACCTAGTGCAGACTGAGATGTTCTACCTGATGTGATTTTAAGTTCTTGAAAGCGATAAATGTTTTTACCTAATCTAAGATTTTACGGAAGAAAGATTTTACAGCAATTTTTGCCTGTTTTAGAAAATCAATGCTGATATCTGAAATTTGTATTCATACGTCTGAGTAGGGGGTGGTCATTGACGAGATGACAGCCTTGATGTGGTTCTTTTCGGTTGGCTGGACTATGACAAACATGGATTGAAAGAACTGAATTAATGATTCAGTGGTCAAATTTGCTGACAGAACACCAAAACAGATTTTATAGTTTTCATGCTACGAACTAAGTCTCTCCCTTCCCAAAATCTGGGTTTTCATTTATACACCAAGGTATGTAAGATGCAGAATGTCCATCTTTTATGTTCAAATTCTACCCTCTTCAGTGTCTGCCTTGTTATTGCATTATGGAAACTGTAAGAGAAAAGTTATAGAAACAAATCACAGCCAAAACACGAGACCTCAACGTACTCATTCACTGTAAAAGAGGAGACTTCAGATCCACTGTATCAGAAGACTGTGGTGACCACGTGTGTTGCAGTGGACATGCCGGAGCCCCCCAAGCGTGCGCCCAGCCCTGCGCGTAACCCGGTGAGCCGTATCGTGCACGTCAGCAACTTGGTGAGGCCCTTCACCGTGTGCCACCTGGTGCACGTGCTGCGGCGTACCGGCAACGTCCTGCTCTCTCGCTTCTGGATCAACAGCGTCGTCAAGTCTCACTGCTTCGTCACCGTCAGTCTGGGTCTTCGGGACCCTTTTCTTGCCTTTTTCTGTACAGTGTTCTGTTTGCTTTTTCCTTTTTTTTTTCCCCCTTGTTGCTGTTTTTTCTTCTTGGTCTTGTTCTTGTTTCTTCTTATTTGAAAAAAATTTTTTCATGATGATTTCTTCTTCTTCTTTTTACTTCTTTGCCTCCTCTTCTTTTTTCTGCTTTTCCACCCCTAACCCCTTTGGTCTTTTTCATCTTCCATCTTCTTCAAATTTTTCTTTGAGGTTTTTATGCCCATCGCATGTTTTTCTATTTCTTCCTCTTCTTTCTTCTCCAAGGATACCATTGAGTATTTTCGTGCTACTGTATGCCATACCGAATTTTTTATATACTATTATAACCAAGTGGATTTCTCTGGAATAAAACGACTTGGTTCACGTTAAAGATTTGAAATGTCCTATGTGGGTATTGCTTTGGTAGAGACTGTGTTTTGATGGATTAAAATCATCGTTGTTTCTTTCCTCAAATGGTTGGTCACGAACTTACTGGCGGTCTTCCGTGTGCAGTACACCAGCAAAGAGGAGGCAATGCGGACAAGAAAAGCACTACACGGAGCCCGCTGGCCGTTGTCCAGTCCTAAGACATTGCACGTGGATTACTCCAACCGACAAGAGGTCTGAAAGATTTTGTATTATAATACATTTCACACAAACTGTATCCCATCGGCCCAAAGTTACTAAGACCAAGTGTATTCCACTGGATACGAGTTTTTAAAATTAGGGGACAGAGTGAAAAGGGGGGGGGTTGAGGGGGGGAGAGCAATAGATAGCGACAAGAAGTCTGACGCTTCCTGGGCGTTACCAGTAAAAGTTATTTTTGTGATGTCAGCGCTGTTACGATGTGCGCAGAGAAAAAAAAAATGGATGAGGGTGGAGGGGAGGGAAGTAGAAAAAGGGACAGGGGAGTGGTGGTGGTGGTGCTGGTAGTAGAACAGGTGCATCAGGTATCTAATTATTACGACGACTTTGTAACTGACAGATGGTAAGGTGGTACAAGAATGACACTCTGAATAGAAGCGAAGATATTACATTGAGGAGTGTTTACTCGCCCAAATGGAGTTTCTTGAAGTACAGAATCTCTGTCTTCATTTCTGTCTTTCTTCGTGTCTTTCAGTCAGTCTTCAAATTTCGAAGTCCACCCACCCCACCCCTGTCCCTCACGCCCACCCTACCCCAGTAATGATCCAGATCCAGATGTGACGTAACCAGAATCAAATAACAATGCAGTCAGAACCCAGAAATGGATGGCGAGAGCCTGTTAAGACCCGTTCTTAACTTCCACAGAAGTCACAGAATTATTGCTGCTGCTGCTGCTGCTGCTGGGGTGGGACCCTAACCCTAACCCTAACCCTAACCCTAACCCAGGTTGTAAAGCCTTGTTAATTAACAGGTGATTAGATCACCGTGATAATGACATGACGTAAAATGATGCGAAGATGATGTGATCTTGATGACGATTGTTGCAGGATGGAAGGAAAGTTCTTAAAATCACTTGTCTACATTCTGCTGCTTATGGAAAAGAAAAGCTGCTGTGTGTGTGTGTGTGTGTGTGTGTGTGTGTGTGTGTGTGTGTGTGTGTGTGTGCGTAGATGGACCGTTGTTGCGCCGAGGAGAGGAGGACGGTCTGCCCCCAGTCCGCCCCTCATCTGAGGGCCAGACCCAGTCCTCAGAGACAGCCGATGTCCAGACCGCCCCTGACCAACCTCCCGCAGCACAGATACCCGATGACTGGGAGACTGACAGTGATGACAGCTACTGCGTGGACAGTGGTCAGTCTTCCATGTCATGTCAGTCACGAGGGAGGGAGGGGTGGGACGTATATGGGGCCGGGGCAGGTCAGTAGCTAGAGCGCCAGACTCGTGATCCTGGCGATCGAGGGTTCGAATCTCCAACGGTGCTTTTCAGTACTGGGGGATTGTTTTTCTCTCGAAGTTGACATTGAAGAGTCCTTCGAATGAGACTATAAACCGAAGACCCGTGCGTAAACGCACATGTATCTTGCACACATGTAAAATGCCTTCACCAACTTTCAGAAGAGAAGCCGGTTTGCCTGTTGGTGTGGACGACACGTATTCGCATAGCATGCATCCTCTGTAAAAATCGAAGGAAGGAAAGGTTGAAGGGGGTCAGAGTGACTGATAGTCGACTGAATGATAGAGAGACCGAATCGTTAGTGACAGTGGGCTCTGCACAGGTAGGCAGCCCGTTATGTAAATGTTAGAAGCGCTGGAGCTTTACCTCTAACCGAGGATAGGCGCAGTATAAGTATGATATCAATATTGTTGTGCGTGGCCACAGTCGACACTGAATTTTTTTCAAGTGGAACAATGTGTTTTCACCACCTGGGTCAGAAGATGGGGTCACATAGAACAAGAAGGAAAAAAAATCTGAAACAAAGTGGGTAGTAGGAAAAGAAAAGATTAGTGCTGAGCCGCTGGTTTACTACTGCTTTTCAATTTACAATAACATATTTGGTTTCAACTTAGGGGCCCAAAATGACTCTGGTAGTGCTAAAACACACACACACACACACACACACACACACACACACACACACACACACACACAATGTTCGCTTCCCCTAACAATCTACCTGCTCTAGCTAAGGTGGAGAAACCTCGTATTAAGCTGACAACCTTTCAGTGTGGATTCTGATTCTGGTGTTTGAAGGGGAGAAGGATGAGTGTTCAGGAAGCCTCACGCGTGGGAGGTGCAGACATCTGGGTTGGGACTCCTTCAGTCACTTCTCTTAGCAGGTACCACGTGTGACACTGTAGAACAGTGAGTTACTGGTTGGAGCTTCTTCACAATATTCAGGCTGGAGCACAAGATAAATCTCATTTACGCTTATCATGTCATCACTAATCACATACAACATAGTGAGCCTGGCTACCTGTCTTCTTTGTTATAGAGATCCCCAATCAAACTTCTTGATTATTTCCACCAATACTAGAAGTTGTTTGGTAACAGTTTGAGTCAAACCGGGTTTGTCGCGGTCAAATTCGTTGCCCGTCAAATTCGTTGCCCGGTCAAATTCGTTGCTGGTATACCAACTTAGGCAAAAAACCGCGACGGGGATGCGCTCTTCTTTGTTCTGACGGCTGTCTCTCGTTAATAGTGGTCCTACACTGAGCTCTCATACTACCAGAGAGGCCTTACAAAGGCTGTGTGTTCGTATTTCTCAAAGCTCAGAGAGCACCCAGAAAGCCTAGAGCTCTGCAGGCTCTGGCTGCAAAGGCAGCCATGTGATCTTACCAGCTGATGTTCGCTTGCAATATGACGACGTCAATACCTAAATGCTGAACTGTTTACACATTAGCTGTAGTATGTTTATGAAACTGGTAAGGATTGATGAGAGGGTTTTTCACTCCTTGTAACTGGTTATCCATGGCGGAAGGTCACTGGAGGCTTCAAACGGAAACAAAATGTATGTTAAAGCGAGATTACACTTCAGGTGAGGTTATGGGTAGACATTTGATCGCTACCTTCTCTTTGCCCTCATCACTCGATTTGGATCTGGTCATTGTTTAAAGAGTGATGATTTGTTCATGACACTTTTTAATCACACAGTAAGTATGTTGTGTTAAAGTAATTTGTGAGATGGGGGGGGGGGGGGGGGGGGGGCTATATATTTTTTTTAATTTATGGGATCAACAAACTTCTGAGCCAGAAGATACATAGTGAGACATGAATTGCACTTAGAAAATATATGAATGGGGCTTTATGCATGTCTCAGCCGCCGATAAGTGGTCAAGCACTGAGAACAGAAATGTCACTTTAGCCATTTGTGTTCCTTGATTTCATTTTGCCTTTCATAATGTGTGCATAAGTGCACGTACATGGGCGTGCGCGCGCGTGTGTGTTATATAAGCATAAACTGAACTTTTAACACTGACCTGTGGTCTAAAACCTCTTGTCCTCCACAGTACCGGCCAAACGGAAGGAGACGGGCCCCAACCTATTTGATGAACTCTACCGCAAAACCAAAGCCAGCCCCTGTATCTTCTGGCTGCCTCTCTCAGAGCAAAAGGTAAACATGACTGTTAGTTCACTGATCACAACAAGAACGGTTGTAGATGCGTGTCGCGATGTGTTCGAGTATAAGACTTCGGCATCCCTGTGTATCAAAGTACTTCCCAGTTAGCCCCCTGGCATATAATTGTACATCTGGGCTGAACGTTCGTGCTACATCAGTCAAAAGGGAGCTTTTAGAGACATACATCAGAACATGACGTGTGTGGGTCTTTCTGACTGTAACGTTTGAATATTTTTGGATTCATTATATCCAGTGATGTTGTTGCCAACCTAGTCGACCTTGGAGGCCACATCAGAACTGGCACTATTTTCTACGAGATACCCTGAACTATTCAGAATAGTTCAGAGAAGTGCGATTTCATAACAGAGAACACAATGATTCCGTGCATGATTTGAAGACAGTGAGGCAGACAAAAGTAAACACCGTATAAAAAGAAGAACAGAGACAGTAATTTTTGTACCTACCGTAAAACAATGTTCAAAGGCATACAACTCATGCTGTTTACAGTACCCATCCACTAGCATGTGCGGCAACAGGCACACAGGACAAACAAATGAATTCCTATATGGGAAGAAAAACTTTCTTCGTTCATTTTTTCAGCTTTTCTGCATTTCAGGTCAAAATAAAAAAAATGGCGATAAAAGAGCAAGCGTGATATGAGTAAACCATCTTTAAGCGTTCGACTTCTTTCTCCATCCTACATTTATGCATGGGCTTATTTTCTGTCCTAGTGAACAGAAAAGGATTGTCATTACTCAGCAAGCGGTGTCGTACATGTTTGGACGTCGGTGTTTCTTTAAGAGTAAACCATGAAGTAGTGATTTTGGAGAAGAAATAAGACCGTTATATGATTGTGTTTGGTACAACAGTAGGCTGGGTGGGCTGCCGTTATCCTTTGATGAGAACAGGATCGATAGTAACGCTTGGCGGGAGTGTCGTTTTTCTTTGAAGTGTCTTGATGTACTGTTGATTACATTGAGAATGAAGCGTGTTGTTGTCGTTTATGTTGTGCTGGTCGTCGTGTGCGTGTGATGGTGGTGGTAAGGATTTTTGCCCGTAATGTCGTCTTCATGATATTTGTTTATATCCTGCCTGTTTCTCTCAGAAGACGCTACGTTTAAGCCATTTAACCCCCCCCCCCCCCCCCTCCCCCCCGCCTCACCTGCGCCTATTAGTTCATTCCTTCCCTCTTCTTTTTCTTCGTGCATGTAAATCACATTTTTTGTCGTGACTTCTTTTGTGACCTTGAGTGCTCATCTGACTAGTTGGTATCATATGCAATAGCTTGTTTATTTTGCCTTTATAAATGAGCATGAAAACCATGATAGCGAGAGTTGAGATAATAAATGATGATTTTGTAGGTGTTTTGTGTTAGTTCCCTTTTGTTCTCTATTCATTTTCCCTGCCGTGTGGTTCTCTAATTATCTTCCTTCTGTTATTTCTTTTCAGCATGTTCGCTGATGATCGTTGTAATCTGATGTCCATTTACTGTTGCGCTCTGATTATCTTCCTTGACTTTGTCCGCATTTCTTTTTTTCTGATTACCTCCCTTGTTTTATGTCTGTTCAGTTTCGTTCTCAGATTATGTTTTTCCATCGACATCTATTCAGTGTAGTTCACTGATTATGTCTCCTTGACTTTGAGTTAGTTCTGTATTGTTTTCTAATTGTCTTCTTTATACCTGTTCACTATTTTCTCTTATTATCTTCCCTGTCGTACGTCAGGGCTTTCTTTTCGCTGATTATCTTCTGTGTGCAATGTCTGTTCATTGTTGTCTGCTGATTATCTTCCTTGTCTTGTCTGCTTATTGCTGTTCTCTATTATTTTCCTACACTCTTTTGGTGTTGTTCTTCGATTATATTCCTTGTCTTTATGTCTTCTCAGTATTGTTATACGCTGGTTATTTTCCCTAACTTTATTTAAATCCGTCTTCGATTGTTCCCTTATTATCTTTCTTGCCTTAAGGACTATTCAGTATTGTTCTTGATTAACTTCCTTCCTTGCCTCTTTCATAGTCAGACTTGCCATGAAACAAAAAAAAAAAACAAAAACGTATGCTCGTCCCCTGTAGCTCTTCCCCTAGCTTCTCTCTCTCTCTCCTCTCTCTCTCTCTCTCTCTCTCTCTCTCTCTCTCTCTTGTGTCAGTTTAAAATGTGGTGTTGGTGTGTGTTTCTTTCATCCGTGATATTTCAGGCTGAGGAAAAAGATCAGATCAGACAGAAAGAGAGAGAGGCAGAAAGGAAAAAGAAGGAAGCGGAGAAGAAAAAGAGAAATGCAGACAAGAAAAGGAGAGAGCGACAGAAAGAAAGAAGAGAGAGGCCGAGCGGAGAAAGAGAGAGGAGAGGAGGAAGCAGCAGAAGAAGCCGCCAGAAAGAAAACGGCCGAATCTCATTCTCAGGTTTGTGTATGGTTTTGATCACTTAATTAACAGACACATTTCTGATGAAAAAAAATCTTGATATTTCGTTAACAAAAGATTAGCTGCAAAAAAAGCCAATCATATCAGAAAAGATGTGATTATTTGATGCTTTTCCATGTGTGTGTGTCTATTCTCTCTGTGTGTGTGTCTGTGTGTGTGTGTGTGTGTGTGTGTGTGTGTGTGTGTGTATTCGTGTGCGTGTGCGTGTGCGTGCATGTTTGTGTGTGTGTGTGTGTGTGTGTGTGTGTAGTGAAAGAAAGAGAGAGAGAGAGAGACAGACAGACAGACAGACAGAGAGACGTTTGATATTTTTTGTCATACCAGACGGTCTCATAACAAAGGGGGGGGGGGGGGGGGGGGGACAGGGAAATACGACATTCCTCCTCCATTTATTACAAACAATATCACACACAAATTCCCAATGATCAGTCAAATCGAAACAAGCAAAGACGACTTGCTGTTGTATACAGTTCCTTCCTCCACCCATCAGCAACTTTTGTTCTCTATAGACATCTGAAGACAAAGTACCAGTAAAAGCGGATAATGCCCCTTATTGCATCGATCTGACGGTGGGCTGGCAACTTGCATTCCTCTAGAACTGTTCATTCTTCTTAATCGACCACGAGTGTGCGTGTGTGTACATATTTGTCTACATACGTGTGTTTGTCCTCCACTTCCTTTATAGGAAAAGACGTGAGTGGCGATGTGACCATGTTGCTTCTCAAGCTTGTGACTGTGTACGTCTTCTCCTGGAGACCTGAGCGGACTGTGACCATGTTGCTTTTTTTTTGCAGGCTGTGCGGAGTCACTCGGCAGAGGCAGACAGGAGTAGAAGCCACCAACATTCCCTTCATCAGCACGGCGGCAACGACGACGAGCAGGAAGAGGAAACTGACCACGAGAGAGAAAGCGGGACTGGAAACGAGACAGCGAGAGAGAAGCTACCACCACACCACCACCCACCACCAGCAGCCAGCCCCATGTCGCCAGGGACAGGAGTCGGGGGGAAGGCGACAGCCGAGGAGAAGGTGGTGGCAGTGGCAGCAGAGAGCGTGGCGGAGGCAGCAGCGAGTGGCATCCCCGGGGGCCACCCCACGGGCACAGCGACAGAGGGAGGTACGGCCATGGCGGTCACGCGCGCGGAGACTACCACCACGCCCAAGGCAACAGAGACAACCGGTGGAGAGAGCACGGGCCTCCTCACCGGGACGACAACCACCACCAACACTACCAACATGGTTACCACCGCGGCCACGGCAACAGGTATCACCAGCCACGTCATTACCACGGCAACGGAGAGCGGTGGAACCCTCACGGCCAGCCTCACGGCTACTCCTACCGAGGACGACCCGACAGGAACCCTAACCACGCCTGGCACTACCAGGCCCACGCGCAGCACGCGCTAAACTACCAGCTGCAGGGCCCAGAACGCCCTGACCTACCAGATCAGGTGCAGAGCGCCCTCAGCTACCAGTACCAGGCCCAACACGCCCTCAGCTACCAGCTGCAGGCTCAGCAGGCGCTGTCCTACCAGAACGCCCTGCACTACCAGAGCCTGATGCAGACCCCCTGCAGTACCAGAGCCAGGTCAACGCCCTGCAGTACCAGGCCGCCCAGGCCCAGTGGACCCGCTGGGAGAGAGCAGCAGCAGCAGCAGCAACAGCAGCAGCAGCAGGGCGGGGGGCAGGGAGGCTGGAGCCACCATCAGGCCCCGCCCCGCGCCAACGGGGGAGACAAGTGGAGGGACCAGGGACACGTCAGCAACGAGTGGAACGCCCACGCCTACGGCGGCGAGGGCCGCTACAGGAGCCGGGAGGACAGACACGGCAGCAGGGATGACATCAGAGACGACAGCAGAGACGACAGAGACAGGAAATCGTGGAGTGAGAGGAGAAGCGTTTGAACAGGTCATTGGTTGGAGGGAGGGAGAGGGTAGGGGTGGAAGGGACATCCTTGCAGCTTGCGGTCAACCTTTTTTGTCGTCCTAGCGGCGTTCTGCTTTCTGCTTTCTGTCTTTCTATTCCCCCCCCCCCCCCCCCCCCCCCCCCGCCGTATACAAACCTCTTTCAGAGCTGGTGCTTGACGTTTGTAGTTGGAATTATGTCACCTGCGACGTTCAGGTTTCTGTGAGGTTCCTGATTTTGTCAGCTGGGTTTTGACATTTGTGGAGTGTTGATAACGAGTGAGGGATTTAATGTGTGTGTGTGTGTGTGTGTGTGTGTGTGTGTGTGTGTGTGTGTGTGTGTGTGTGTGTGTTTGGCAGACGAAATGAACATGTTTAAAAGCGGTGCTCAACGTTAAGAGAAGGTGAAACAGTCACCCTAATTCAGTGCCAAAGATTTTTGCACTGTAATCTTGTTTTGGAAAGCTTAGTGTGAGAAGAAGTCTTGAATATATATTTTTTTCTTCCATTCTTTCCATCGTGAGCCAAGCTAATGCCGTGAAGATTGGTGTCAGTGTGTGGGGGTCATCTCATCCCAATGCAGGAAAGCCGGAAGTAAGAGAGAGCATGCACTTTGTCTCTCCCTCTCTCTCTTTTTTTTTCCTCTCCTTTCTTTTCTCATGTCAGATGAACATCTTAAAAATGGGTGTTTGATGTTCGGCGGGGGTAAATCGTATAACTGCACACATTTTCGATTCAGTTTTGTTGCACTGCTAGCTTGCTTTGGTGTTGACAGACGACTTGAAGTGGAAATGCGTATCATTCATTGTAAACTTGACGTGTTTGTGCCTGCTCCCTGACTTGGACTGGAACTAGCATGAACATTATGCAAACTGGCGCACTAAATTCGGTGCCTTCGAAAACTGTACCGGTCCTTTATTACCCAAGGAAAATGGATGAAAATATATCTAACTTTGTGTTTTGAATTGAATGTGGATCTCAAAACCCCAGGACAACTGATTGGTAGACGAGAAAATACATTCTAAAAGTAAATGACACACAAAATGGGTCATGCGATCATAGCATAACTGGACAATTTGCTCCATTTGGTCGTTGGGAAAGAAACCCATGACCGAATGGCAAAGAATTGAATTTGTTTTGCTCTTTTTTTCTGGATCTACAATACTTTAGAATCATAATTCAATGCTATTATTTTGTGCAAACGAGAGAGAGAGAGGGATCCTTTGTGTTTCAGCCTTTCCTCACTTCTTCCCTACTTCTTTCGCCGTCTCATCAGCTTAAAGCCACACCATTTAACTCCTTGGTATACACTGGCATGTCTCAGCAATTTATGTTTCTTTTTCTCTTCACATCCAGCTTAGGTCTTGGTATGTCTCATTGATTTCAATCTCGTCCTCTCTCCATGTTTTGTGTCTATTCACAGTCTGCCCTCATCTCTTGCCTGTTTACTGGTTTGTCTCAGCAATGTCAGTTTGAGACACGCATCACCTCTTGCCCACTCACTGAGTTGACTTCCTCATTTCATACTTTGCCTACATCTTTGTCCCTGCCGTCTGTACTCACTGCGAGCCTTGTCAGTATCTATTCACGAGTTGATCAACTTACCAAGAGTGCCACAAAGAAAGAGTTGATCAGATTGTCTATTCCTCACACTGATCTGAAACCCAAAGCCCAAGATTAAGTCAAAGACCTCTGGCAAGGGGAATGGAATGGAACTCGGAGACGGATAACAAACTGTTTAAAATCTGTTCAAACCTGAAAGAGTTTTTACCATATTCCAGGGGCAGCCGTAAGAAAGAAACGGTCTTGTGCCGTTTGCACACAGACCACTCCTTTTACACCCATTCTTATCTTTTAAAAGGTGATGAAGCTTAGTGGTGCGTTCCATGTCATGTACCACTCACAGTGAAACATATTCTTTTAAAGTGTGTTGACTTGCATGATGCGAGACATAAGCACTTTATAGCAGACTCCATGAAAACCTTGTTCAGAGATGTCTCACCTGATGTGATCCTTGAATTTCTGAAAGAGATAACATTTTTAATGTAATCTAAAATTTTACAGGAGAAGGATTTTTAACAAAATTTCCGATGTGTTTTAGAAGGTGTATTTTAAAGGTAGTGTGAACGAGGTTTCTTGTTTTTTGTTTTGATTTTTTTTTTTACTTGTAAGTTGACTTCAACACGGTGACGGCCTTGATATGGCCCTTTGCGGTCGGCTGGGCTATAAGCAACATTACCTTACCTTACACAGTATTCATTCCAGACTAATGCCTCTGTCAGTGATCTCATACACACAGTTGTCACGACCCCTTTCTGTTCCATCGTTTTCTCTGTTCCACTCATCAAGCCACCCTCGTCCATTTCTGTTTGGGCTTCTCTTTCTTCTTTTCATCCAGTACATAGTGTTTTTCTTTCATCCACTTCTACTTTGCACCTCATCCAGTACTGTATCCCCCCACTCATTCTGTGTCTTCTGAGGATCAAGTACACCAGTTTATCACCAGCACCGATCAGTTTGGTAATCAATGACAGAAATCAACACGAAAATGCCGTCTTCCAGAGGTTGGTGTTTTAAATTTCATGTGCATTTTGGGAGGGGGAAGGGAAGAAGGGCGGGAGAGAGAGAGAGGGGGGGGTGATGGTTTGGGGGGTGGGGTGGGTGGGGGGGTGAAACTCTGCGACTCTTATCCATGTGCATGTTTATTTTTTTCCTCGTGGTTACCGATTCTGTTGGCATTTTTTCCTCCAGTTTTAAAACGAGTATGAGTGTTGAAGATCTCAGGCTTCCCATTTTTTTTTCTTCTTTTTTCATGTTTTACGTATTTTGACACTTCCTGATATAGTTCCTGTTGTGATACTATTGCATATTGTGATGTACGTTGCGTTTCCAGCATGTCAACCTCCCCCATTCCATAGCTCTTCTCAGTGGACAATGAATGGCTTTTGGTGTTTTTGAACTACATTGTTGGTTAAGTTTCAAATTTTTGCTGGGAAATGAAATCAATTTTTGTTTAAAAAAAAATGTAATGTCAGGTTGACTCTCTGTGTATGTGTGCACATGAGAGCACGAGTGTGTATTGTGTGTGTGTGTGTGTGTGTGTGTGTGTGTGTGTGTGTGTGTGTGCGCGTGCGTGCGTGTGTGCTTGTGTGTGTGTTGGTTGCTGTTGTGCAGTAAGAAATACCATATTTTAGTAATCAGATGAGATCGTCAACACCGAATTGGAGGACACAGCCGGGACAGCTGACTTTCTTTTCCTTACTGAAACACACTTTCACATGAAGCTGGCATGTGAAGTGTGTAAAAGATCCTACTTGGTGAAGTCAATAAAATGGGGGAGAATATGGAGTGAATGTTGAAACTCCTGTTGGACAATTAAATTGTCGTACACCTTCGCTTCTTTGTGACACAGGTTCTAGTAATTTCTTCTGGTGCTGTCTTCCAAATAGTATATAACCAAAATAAATAAAAATATAACAACACTGAAAGCAAATAAGTTAATGCACCAGCATACATGTGCATGCAGCTGCATACAAAAAAAGTGTGAGTGTGTGTGTGTGTGTGTGTGTGTGTGTGTGTATTGTGTAAACAGTCTGTGTGTGCATATGCATGTGTGTGTGCAGTTCAGTGTCTGTGGTGGTGAAATTATGGCATACATTTTGTGCATTGATGAGGCTGTTTGGGTCTGTGTGTGCCGTTTGGGTCTATGTGTGTGGTGAACAATTAGTACTAATCTGTCATTTGTTATCCCTATAAATAGGTTAAAAATGTGGTTTTGTTGCTGTTGCCATCACACCTGAATATCTATCAAGTGTTTTGTCCATTTCATTTTCAGTTTTATGGAGGTGTCACTTGTCCATACATGCTGGGATTGTTCATACAATAAACCTCCAAACAGAACGGAACGGTTCACACAATGCAGTATGACAAGGAATGCGTAACAGAAGGGATCATCAAATGGTGAGCACTGATGCAATTTGTTATGAGCTCCAATTTTTCAGTACATATTTTAAGTTAAAAAATTACACAGAATCTGAAAGACTAGTACTTCAAAAATGGTTTCCAGGGACTGATTCCAATTCCTCTTACAATGACTATAGAATTGATTTGAATTCTCTTATTCCAATATATTAAAGAAACTGGTATAAAAAAAAATCTCAATAAATTGCCAAAAGATTTAGCACTGTTTTTTTTTTTAAAAGTTTAAAACACTAAACAATAGGTTTCCAGAGTAGGTAGGACAACTAGCAAATATGACCCACAATGAAAGAATTTGCATGAAGCATTCATTACATAAATCAGGAGACGAATTTCGTCACATGTTCAAATGTCCATTCGTAATGAGGACAAAATTAAACAGCCGTCAAAGTCTTCAGAAAAAGCTTAAACACATTGAAAGTTCAAACTTTCATTTATTTTTAAATCAAACTTTTCCAAAGATGGTTTGATTTTCCTAAAACAATTCTGAGCATTTAAAAAAAAAAGTTTACATTTGGTCTGTCGATGTTTATTTGTGACATGATCAGATGCTTCACCTTCTGTCTTTTAGTTTACCCCCCCCCCCCCCCCCCCCCCCCCGGTCTCTCTCCCTGACTGAATAATTTTTGTTAGAATTCATTTTCACGTATCTCGATGTGGGTTTTGAAAATTGTGAAATTCTTATTACTTCCTGCTGGATACTTGCCAACAGTCAAAACAATACAAGATAGCGAAAAATCCTGATAGGTGACAGAATAAATTTGTAGCACATACTTTCGATGGACTTTATAGAAGCTATCCGCAAACAATGACAAAGATAAAAAAAAAAAAAGAGGCAACTGAATAAAGATTTATGCCTGGTGCACTATCCAAGTCACAAACATACATATGTTTGTTGTCTTTGGCCAGACCGATGGCCACGCAAGTTGCATGACCTGTAAAACAGATCAAAAGAACAAAAACATTAACAATGGTTTCACGTAAGATGGTCAAACACTGTTGACAGTGATGGTTTTGCTCTTAACTTGCTCAGAGATCAGTGTAAGAGTAGGTAATTTGGTGTGTGCACACTGGTCTTCCTTTGGGAATTGATGACATGTATATCATCATCATCGGAAGAAAAAAAAATTCAAGCCATTGCGATACAAGTCCCAAGATTGACTTCTTTCTCAGTGTGAAAAAGAAAACAAAAATCTAAAATGACTCCATAGGTAGGAAATTAATCCGATTTTACAAGCTATCAAAATTAGTCAGGCAGAATAATGCATGCATACTTTCATGATGCATTGAAAAAAATTTGTATGTGTACATCAAGTTTGCTTTCACTGAAGAATTACACCTACTTGCTGACATGTTGCTTACAACTGATGTCCAGCAATATTCAGAGGCACCTGCAGTAACACATAAAACTTATGAGCATGGGTCATAAGAATTATTTAGATATGTTCATCCAACAGTTTCTTACGTTTACAAGCAGATGACTTAGTTTTCATTCAAAATCAAACAGTTCTAAGCCAATGACATACAGCAAAGCAGAAAACAAGACAAAATGGCTGACTGTATGGTTTATTGTGACTTAAAGATTCACTTTCAAGTATTCATTGCACATAAAGTGAAACATAAGACACAGCTTTGAGGACTCAGCAACTTCAATCCATGTATAAAACAAAACAAACAAACAACAAAATGTGCAAACAAAATCATGGGCGGAATTCTTGCAATAAATGAATCTGCAGCTATCATGTCTAAAAACAACATTTTCTCTTGCATACAATAAAATGACTACTATGCCAGCAACTGATAAAAGTAAGTGATTTGTATGCTGAAAAGAAGCTGTCCGTTACATTTAAACATCAGCAGTCAGTATCCATCTGCTACATCATAACTGTCAGCAGCGTTCTGTTGTATGTTACTTGTCTGTAATCGGTTTGTACTCTGTGTGTGCTTAAGTCAATTTTGTCACTGATACATGTTGAATATTATTTATTAAATGTCAACATGACTTAAACAATGATCACGATCTTTTCTAAGAAAAAAAGAAAGAAACAAAAATCAAACCTCAGATTGATAAGGTAAAGATATCTCAGCTCTGCGATGCTATTCACTAGTCATACTATTCTCTCAAGGACTCTTTTTCAACATGACATTCTGAAGCTTGTAATTCTATATTTGATGACATTTTTATGAACAAAATATTTGTATAATTGTTTGATTACATGCATGTATACAAAAGATAAAAGAAAAATTTACTGAAAGACCCACTTACCTAAAGAAAAAAAAAAGGAAGATGGACATACATAAACCAATGATAAAAATTCAAAATATCACAGGTATCTCACCATACCAAATCTTGCTGCAGCCCAAATATCACTCTACTCTGTGATAACATGCAACCTTCAACCATACTGTTTTGCACAGACAAATACCATGTCCATTCCTTCAACGAACAAATGTATCTTTTGTTATGACTACACTTCCATATGTATTACCAGCTTTTAGGAGTGAAGCGACATTAAAGTAGTTTTGATCACTCATCACCGGTCTCCAAGTATAAGCTTTCCTTCAAAGTCAGTCAAAAAAAAAAAAATGTCCCCACACAGCCAGTCTACTAAAAAGTCCCGTACAATCAGTTGACAAAATCCCACACAAAACCAGACCACAAAAATAACCCCACGCAGTCCACAAAAAATCCCATGCAACCAGTAAACTATAAGGTCCCGCACAACCAGTCGACAAAAATCCCCACACAACCAGAACACACTCACAAAAAAAAAAAAATCCCACATAGTCCACAAAAATCCCTCACAACCAGTTCACAGAAATGT
The DNA here is from genome assembly GCA_016801955.1 of Conus betulinus. Taxonomy (NCBI): domain Eukaryota; kingdom Metazoa; phylum Mollusca; class Gastropoda; order Neogastropoda; family Conidae; genus Conus; species Conus betulinus. The sequence goes on from JADBJO010000203.1 coordinate 159,155, forward strand.
CACACAGAACCAGTCTCCCAAAGTGAATAACTACACCCCTACCCCCAAAACTGAATCCATCAAAATGGTAATGCTCTCAAAGGTGAAGAAAGCCTTAGCGGTGGGCAAACAAGATCACAGCTGTGCTAAGTTGTTCATTGGGTGATTTTCAGCCAGTGAGAAAAGCAGCACCAAAGCATGTGCGTAGACAGTGACTCTATTCACTACTTTTCCTGAGATAGTTAGGCAAACACTGTGTTAATTTCTTAATGATGCTCTTCATGGTAGGTGTGTACACACATACACACACACATGCACACACACACACATGCACACACACACAAGTAAACATGCTCCAAGCAAACCCACATTTTCACACACACACACACACGCTCATAAAAACAAGCATGCTCCAAGCAAACCCAAATTTTCATGTGCCTTTTTTCAGGCTGGTGTACCTGTTATCCCCCCATGTCCCCAAATCGATCAAAAGATGGTGTAAAAAATAGTAAGACAGTTTCAATCCAAGCTGAAAACTTTTTTTTTCACTCGTCAAACCTGCAGACATGAAGGACCAAGACTTGTGACAGAATGGGGAATGCCAGACTTATTGTGCAGTGACAAGCAAGTCGTAAGTCTTAACCTATGGGATTAAGTCCCTCTTGTCCCAAGTCATTTGTCACTGGCCTGCAGCGGATGTACATGTGTGGATGGTACTAATGTCAGGTGTGGCTGATGATATATGGCACAGGTTCGATCAATCTGCTTTCTTTGTTTTCATGACATGCTCCCTGTACAACAAACAAGAGACAAAGCTGTGTACACACACACACACACGCGCGCGCACACAAATCAAGGAAAACTGGACGAATATCCTGGACCCCACCTTCACAAAAACCATGACAACAGTTCAGCTCACTTTGACTATTGGATATATCTAAATGTTAATACTTCCAGACATTGCATAGATGTTCATAAAAATATTCTGACAAAAAAAAAAAAAAAAGCGTCATCTTCAATACATCCTTGTCAAAGGTAATGAATAAAAGAAACTGTACATTCTATAGGTAATTTTTTTTACAGTCTTTTGTACATCTGTATATAACTAAAAAAAAAAAAAAGAATATATACTGATGACCTGTTGTGTAATATGGACAGGTTACAAGCAAATCTTTACTTTTGACTTACCATTGTCACATTTTACCACCATCTTAATTAAAATGTTCTTTGTTTCAAAATCTGAAGTAACCCAACTCCACCCTGAAACTTGTTACCTTCAGCTCACACAAAGACATTCTCCAAGTATGCTGTACATGACAGTGTCAGACCTACCAGCAGAAAGCATATAGACTCCATGAAATGGATGGATCCTGCAGACATAACCCAGACATCCCCCACAATGGGCTGAATGCCACTGGCAGGAATGCATCGGTAACAATAACCACCACCACCACAGCTCACACTTCATCCCATGCAAGCACTGTTTATAGAACAGCCCAGCGGTAAAGCAATGATTAAAAACAACGGATACCATGCACTTCTTCCCAACGTCAGAGCAAACATCATAAAACCCACGGACGAAACAGACGGCAGCTGCTGAATCAGGTGGAGAAATGCAGCAGTCTCTCCAGAGTTTCCTCCTCCTCCAGAGCGGTGTGCAGGCCTGGGTGCTTTCGCAGTTTGTGGACAGAGTCCACCAGGGTGTCCTTGAGGTGCTGGTTCTCCAGGCGGGCTGCCTGCCACACTGTCTCCAGGTTCTCCTCGACATCCCTGCCAGCACAGTTGTGACACCCTAGGTCAGACTGGGAGAGATGAGACAAAACATCTTCAGGCACATGCATACGTGCAGATGAGGTCATGGTAGGTTTCTATACAGACCACAAACTTATAAGGGAACAGAAAGGATGACTGCACAAGAAATCATAAGGAAAAATGAAGCAGGCAGTATAATGTTTAGGAGCTTGAATGAATGAATATTCCTCATCATGTTTAACATTAATCAGTTTTACTTGAGTGAAAGAGTTAGCAACAGTCAAGCCCCCCACCAAAACAAAGTGTCTAGTGGTCACAAGGCAGCACAGTTCAGCTGCTAATGAAGTGCCAGTGGTTATTGTCACCAGCCAGAAACAGTTTGCCCTGCAATCCATTGCCCCAGTCTCCATACCTCTTCTCTCCCTTCATCTGTTTCTATCTTTTCCTCCTTCTCATTCAGCAGAGAGCGAAGGTAGCGGATTTCACGCTCATACTCCTGACGTTGTCGGTTGAACACATCATCTTGTTCCTTCAGTCTGCACAGAAAAAAAGTATGAATAAGTCATATTCCTTTGTGGGACAAGGGACATTGCTTAACGACCTGACACACACTCGTGTTTAAAACATCACTCACAAATGATTACTCAGATGCTATTCCACATAATTTTTCCTCAAATCAAACCGTTTTCTATCTGGTTCACAGCAGTATGAACATGCACAGCATGCACATTAGTGTGGATCATGTGCACGTTACCCACAACTGTTTTTTTGCTTGGATTCTTGGTCATGTCGGCATTCAGGACAAAGAGGCTTGCAGACCAGCCTGCCACAAGTGGCAAGCTCTAAAACATGTCCATTCTTTTCTAGGATTTTTTTCCAGCAAGCATCATAACAGCCCAGAGCACTACACTCTGTCTGCAGATGGTAGGTCATTGTGTCATTCTTCAGCCCATGGTCATTAAGTGGTCAGTGAATGTCAGTGGTCAGTCAGTGGACAGTCAGTGGACAGTCACAAGTGGGCTTTCAATGGTACACACGTTGTCAATCATCAGCAGGTTGTCAGTGGTCAGTAGGAAACAAATGGATATCAAAGTGGTCTCTGAATGTCGTCACACACAGAGTGATCAATCAATTTTGGGGAGTGAAAGTTTAAGAAAAATGTCAAAGTGGAGATGAATCAGAATGCTTTACAGAATCTTAACTCTGTGTGTTTTCTATTTCCTCTCACTCTCTCTCTCTCTTTTCTTTCATTCTGTCTCAATCTCTGTCTCTCTGGTTCCACACACCCTCTCCACCCTGCCCTCTTTCTAAATGTGTACAACAATGGTCAGGACAAGATCACATTATCTCACTGGCATGTAAATGCATTAGTACTGAGTCATTGGTATTGGAGCTTAATGGCACTACGTCTTTATGGGACCACCCGGCTCAGACAGACAGGCAAGGGTCAACTCACCAACTGACCCCACTCAGACAGGCAACGGGTCGACTCACCAACTGACCCCGCTCAGACAGGAAAAGGGTCAACTCACCAAGTGACCCTGCTCAGACAAGAAAAGGGTCAACTCACCAACTGACCCCGCTCAGACAGGAAAAGGGTCAATTCGCCAACTGACCCTGCTCAGACAGGAAAAGGGTCAACTCACCAACTGACAATTCAGAATTTGAACTATTCCCTGTTTCATTCAATGCGACCAGAACTATGACACATCTTTCCTTGAATCCATATGTGAAGAGATAATCCATGATACAACATGGCAGTTTAAATGCACACCACTATAATGCTAAAAAGAAAAGATTTCTTTTTCATTCCTTTTCAGGATATGTACAGGTGCATGGCTTTCTCTTGAATTTGTTCAGGGAAATATACAGGAAGAAACTTTTCACCTTTTGATCACACTGCCATTGTTGGTCATGTCTACACCATCCAGATAAACACTGTCTTCTAAGTCAACAAATTCAACAGGATCATCCACAAGATCATCACAAGCTCCTGTTAGTTTCATTGACATTTGCAATCACACACAAATAAATTCCACTCACCTTTCAGATACAGTCTGGAGCTTGGCTGAGGCTTTCAGTTTGTACATCTGCATGAGAAAGATCGATCAGTGTACAGCGCATGTGACGGAAACTGACCAAATGTTGAATATATTTAGAACATAATCCAAAGAAAGAAAACATATTGCAGACTGACTCACCCATCACACACTCCACAAGCTTTCCAATATTGTTATTACTGGTTATCCTAGGAAACCAAACATATGTAAAATAAAAGTACAACAGTACAACACACACACACACACACACACACACACACACACACACACACACACACACACACACACACACACACACTAGGCCACATTCCAAATGCCATTCTGGTAAGCTGATATACTCCCCAGCAAACAATTACCTTCAAGAATGTTTTGGTCTTCATTTATAAAACACTCGCCAACATTTGCCATTTCTGATGCACCCTGAGCACTATCAGGCATGTAAGCATTCAGAGCCAGATTTGCAAATGATGCAGTTAATCAGAAAGAATCATGATTTATTATGATGTATATAACGAAGACAAAATGTATTCCTCATACACCACAGCTACAACAAGCACTGTACCTTGAGCTTTTCCTCCATTTTGCCCATGATCACAGTGCTGCCGACGATTTGGCTGACAGTGTTCTTGCAGTCTCTCTCCTTCTTTGGCCTGCAACACCATTCATTCTTCTCTTCTTCTCTTCACCTCATCTTTTTCTTCTCACAATCGTTTCGGAGACATATAACAAAAATCACTCCTCACAAACGATAACCTGACAGGAAAAGAAGCACACACACATATCCACAGAGTCCACCCTTCCTTGAATGAAACCAGAAGCTGATGTTCAAAACCATCCAACTGGTTAACTCATTTACTATAATGAACACCGAACACAATGTAAACATCAGAATATGATCAGGCATACACTAATTTATGTTTACCTGCATATCTACTCATGAGGGTAGCAGATTAAAGAAAAAATTGGAGCAAAAGAAAAAAAAACAACAACTAAAAACAAAACAACAACAAAAACAAAACTTAGAGTGGTTGCCGTTTGTGTGGAGATGGTCAGACACAGGACTTACCACTCTGAAAGCAGTGTCCCTCTCCAGGGCTGTCTTCTCCACCTGCACACATAAACAATGGTGGTGACCTATGTACGCAGCATGGAATTCTGGTTCTGTCATGCCATGAAAAGTGTACCTAGGGCAGACCCAGTGTGGCAGTTGTACTGAGTTAACTAGACAATGACTGTTTTACTACATGACTGCAGCCCCAACATGTGTCTATCACACACCAATGCAGCAGTTTTATCGACCTGAAACACTAAAGAATGCCTGTTCTATAACATGACTGCAGCCCCAACATGTGTCCATCACATGCCTATGCAGCAGTTTCATCGACCTGAAACACTAAGAATGCCTGTTCTATTACATGACTGCAGACCCACAATGTACCTTACACACCCCAGCAGGGCAATTCTATAGAGCTTAGTAAAGAATGACTCTTCAATCAATACAGAATGTTGCTGAGAGTAATTTCATATTTCTTAGTCTCACACACACACAGAAAACTATCTGATTAAAAGTAATATTTAAGCATAGACCTTCTGCGGCGAATACATTAACAAAGAAAATTTTCAAAAGAAAACTTTTACAATTCTGCAGCAAAGATGGTGTGATACTTACACAACAACAAGAGCGACAGCAACAACAACAAAAAAAGGTGGAAACCATCACACACTATACTGACCATTTTGATAACGTTGGCCAGTTCATTCTGTGTGACCAGTTCCTTGCTCTCAGACTGCTGGATAGCTTTCTGCAGGAGCACTAGCTTGTTCTGGGACCTCCTGTTACACACACATATGTACATATACATACCTTTATCATACAAACACACATACACACACACACACACACACACACACACACACACAACCATATATACACACACATGCACACTCACACATGTAAATGCCAGCAGTTTAGAATGATATTACATCTCTAATCAGCTTGAAAATACATGCTGAAAAATGCTAACAGGCAAAAAAAAAAAAAAAAAAGGGGGGGGGGGGGGGGGTAACCCACTTCATCAGGGAATAGAAAGCATTTATGACAAAATGCATTCATTGCACACACACATATATATACACTACGTGCACACACACAGACAAACATATACATGCATTGCTCGTGTACCAGCATATCAATCAACAGATGCATACACAGACATTCACTGTGCACACATACACAAACAGCCAGGCTGAGACACGAAGTAACCATATTTTTTTTCACTTAGCTTTTAGAGATCAACCTCCAAACTTCAAACCTCACCACAGGCTCTTTCACTGAAGTCCATACCCCTGCCCCAAAAGTACTTCAACCAGGTAGGTTCTCACCTGACTGCTCAGCACTTAAGTCCATACCCCTGCTCCAAAAGTCCATCGACCAGGTAGGTTCTCACCTGACTGCACTGCACTTAAGTCAATACTTCTGCCCCGAAAGTCCATTGACCAGGTAGGTTCTCACCTGACTGCACTGCACTTAAGTCAATACCCCTGCCCCAAAAGTCCATTGACCACGTAGGTTCTCACCTGACTGCACTGCACTTAAGTCAATACCCTGCCCCAAAAGTTCATCGACCAGGTAGGTTCTCACCTGACTGCACTGCACTTAAGTCAATACCCTGCCCCAAAAGTTCATCGACCAGGTAGGTTCTCACCTGACTGCACTGCACTTAAGTCAAGACCCCTGCCCCCAAAGTCCATCGACCAGGTAGGTTCTCACCTGACTGCACTGCACTTAAGTCAATACCCCTGCCCCCACAGGTAGGTTCTCACCTGACTGCACTGCACTTAAGTCAATACCCCTGCCCCAAAAGTCCATTGACCATGTAGGTACTCACCTGACTGCACTGCACTTAAGTCAATACCCCTGCCCCAAAGTCCATCGACAGGTAGGTTCTCACCTGACTGCACTGTGCATGGCGCTCACTTCTGCTTGCAGGCGCTTGTTTTCTGCTCCTGCCTCGATGGCTGCAATGTCTGGCGCTTTCTTTCTTCATCAGAAGCCTGCCGGCAGACATTGTTCATAATTAGGGAAGGATGAAGCAATACATATTAAGTACAGAACATACTACAAAAGTATGATAACAGAATGGAGTTTCTTTCACTTCAGTTACAGGGGACAAGAGAAATGTGCTCATGCTCACCAATTCTCATGCTACACACAAACAAGCTGCAAGAAGATCTGGATTACATGTTGTGTGTACGCAAAGGGAACTGAAAAAAGCAAGGTGATCATAGTGTGCACTCAACTGTCTCCATTCTTTCAACAGCTGTAGCCATAATGACACAAAGCATGTTAAGAAGAAGCCAACATTGAAGTCAAATCTTAATCTTTACTTCCATTCATATTAGAACTTTAAAGACAGTCACTAAAACAATCGCCAAAGAAAGAGAGAGACACACAGAGAGACAGACAGATTCTGGGAAAGCAGCTAACACAAAGAGAATGATGACCGTCACAATCAACTGACAGATTTCAGTATAGCAGCTCTGCCTTAAGCTTATCAACAAGTGATCAGCAAACAAAATATGTGTAAACATTCTATACATGCAGCAATGTCACTCATGCATATGATTCAGAGTATGCAAAATAAGCAGATAGAAAGTCAGTACGATTACTATACCTAAGTACAAATTATACTCTGACAGTGTAAGTGATCCAGTGGATGCAGGTTCAGACTCCCATATTTGCAGTCTTAAGTATGAGACTGTGAATCTACAAAAATACAGAACCTGTGAGGACACGTGGATAAATTACAGACCTAAATAGAGAACCTATGAGAAGGGCACTTGGGAAAATTACAGACTTACATACAGAACCTGTGAGAAGTGCACTTGGGAAAACTACAGACCTGAATACAGAGCCTATGAGAGGGCACATGGGAAAACTACAGACCTAAATAGAGAACTTATGAGAAGGGCACTTGGGAAAATTACAGACTTACATACAGAACCTATGAGATGTGCACTTGGGAAAACTACAGACCTGAATACAGAGCCTATGAGAGGGGCACATGGGAAAACTACAGACCTAAATAGAGAACCTACCAGAAAGACACTTGGAAAACCACAGACCTAACTAGAGAACCTGTGAGAAAGGCACTTGCGAAAAACCAAAGACCTAAACACAAAACCTATCAGAACGGCACTTGGCAAAGCACCAACCTAAATACAGAACTTATGAGAAGGGCACTTGAAAAAAAACCCCAGATCTCAATACAGAACCTATGAGAAGGGCACTAAGAACAACACAGACCTGAATACAGAACCTTTGAGACCAGCATTAGCAAAATCACAGACCTGAGTACAGAACCTATGAGAAGGGCACTTGGAAAACTACAGACCTAAATAACCAACCTATGAGAAGGGCACTTAGAAAACTAGGAAAACTACAGACCTAAATAACCAACCTATGAGAAGGGCTCTTGGGAAAACTACAGACCTAAATAACCAACCTATGAGAAGGGCACTTAGGAAAACTACAGACCTAAATAACCAACCTATAAGAAGGACACTTGGAAAACTACGGAGAAGCACACTTGGACAACTACAGACCTAAAATACAAACTTACAAGGAAGCACTTGGGAAAACTGCAGACCTAAATACAGAACCTAACACAGACCTAAATACAGAACCTACAAGGAAGCACTTGGGAAAACTACATACCTAAATACAGAAACTACAAGGAAGCACTTGGAAAAACTACAGACCTAAATACAGAACCTATGAGAAAGGCACTTGGGAAAACTACATACCTAAATACAGAACCTACAAGAAAGCACTTGGAAAAACTACAAACATGAATACAGAGCCTATGAGAGGGGCACTTGGGAAAACTACAGACCAAAATAGAAAACCTACAAGAAGGGCACTCTGAAAGCCACAGACCTAAATACAGAACCTATGAAAGGGGCACTTGGAAAACCACAGACCTAACTAGAGAACCTGTGAGAAGGGCACATGCGAAAAACCAATGACCTAAACACAAAACCTATGAGAAAGGCACTTGGAAAAGCATGACATAAACATAGAACTTATGAGAAGGGCACCTGAAAACCCCTAAATCTCAATACAGAACCTATGAGAATGGCACTAAGAACAGCACAGACCTGAATACAGAACCTTTGAGACCAGCATTAGCAAAACCACAGACCTGAGTAAAGAACCTATGAGAAGGGCACCTGGGAAAACTACAGACCTAAATAAGCAACCTATGAGAAGGGCTCTTGGGAAAAAACTAGGAAAACTACAGACCTAAATAAGCAACCTATGAGAAGGGCTCTGGGAAAACTAGGAAAACTACAGACCTAAATAAGCAACCTATGAGAAGGGCTCTTGGGAAAACTACAGACCTAAATAAGCAACCTATGAGAGGGCTCTTGGGAAAACTACAGACCTAAATAACCAACCTATGAGAAGGGCTCTGGGAAAACTAGGAAAACTACAGACCTAAATAAGCAACCTATGAGAAGGGCTCTTGGGAAAACTACAGACCTAATAAGCAACCTATGAGAAGGGCTCTTGGGAAACTACAGACCTAAATAAGCAACCTATGAGAAGGGTTCTTGGGAAAACTACAGACCTAAATAACCAACCTATGAGAAGGGCTCTGGGAAAACTACAGACATAAATAACCAACCTATGAGAAGAACACTTTGGGAAAACTACAGACCTAAATAACCAACCTATAAGAAGGACACTTGGGAAAACTACAGACCTAAATAACCAACCTATAAGAAGGACACTTGGGAAAACTACAGACCTAAATAAGCAACCTATGAGAAGGGCTCTTGGGAAAACTACAGACCTAAATAAGCAACCTATGAGAAGGGCTCTCTTGGGAAAACTACAGACCTAAATAAGCAACCTATGAGAAGGGCACTTGGACAACTACAGACCTAAAATACAAACCCACAAGGACGCACTTGGGAAAGCTACAGACCTAAATACAGAACCTAACACAGACCTAAATACAGAACCTACACGGAAGCACTGGGAAATCTACAGACCCAAACAGAGAACCTATGAGAAAGGCACTTGGGAAAACTACAGACCTCAATACAGAACCTACAAGAAAGCACTTGGAAAAACTAAAGACCTAAATACAGAACCTATCAGAAGGGCACTAGGAAAAGCACAGACCTGAATACAGAACCTACAAACTAACCAACCAACCAATGGGTCAGGTGAATACATGACTTCCTTGACAGAAGCAAAACTCATGAATATGCAGCCTGCAAACAACTTTTTATTGCATATCAAAAGTAACACTTTGCTCTTTGGAAACCCTTTCATAAAACAAATTTGCAGAAGAAAACTGGTTCAGCATTCTTTCAAAACAGAGGTGTTCAGTGAAACAATATGGATTAAAGTAAGAAGCTTTTGGACACAATGCACTACACTTTGCTTGCTTCAGTTTCAGTATCAGCGTGCGGACTAGTCCATATACGCTACACCACATCCACTAAGTTTTGAGACCACACTACACATAATTTCAAGCTAATGGATAAATGAGTTAACCACTAAGATGAGAGAATTGAAAAAAGGGTCTCGTGGCTATGGCTTAGCAGATGTCTGACCTACACATTAGTCCAATGAGCTGGTCAGACCTTGAGTATCTACCTAACTTTGGTTGCCTTCTTTCTTTTTTTGTATGTGTGTGTAGTGAATGTACACATGTGTGTGTATGGATGTGCGGGCACAGGCCCATGTGTGTGCACATGCACGTGCGTGTGTGTGTGTGTATGTGCATGCCTGTGCGTGCTTGTGTGTGTATGTGTGCACACACGTGTGTACACATGCGTGCGTGTGTGCATGCGTGTGTGTATGTGTGTGTGTGTGTGTGTGTGTGTGTGTGTGTGTGTGTGTGTGTGTGTGTGTGTGTGTGTGAGTGTTTGCTTCCAATATGAGCCAGACAGATATGAAATCCTTTGATTATATTTGTGCTTGTAATAAATTGATCAGTGGATCATTTTTACAAACAGGAAAAAAAAAACTTTGGCTAGGGAAATGGGCCTTGTTTCCTTCTTGTTCACTTTTGCTTGTTTGCCACAGGCAGATTCCTATGCCTAACATGCTGTTTGGGGTTGGTAAAGTTCTCGAGCCATGACAAAGCCCTCTTCAGTGATCACAACAATGCTACCAACCGTCTCCTGCCACTACAGTAACGCACACTTACCATCAGTTTGTGCACCATTTCCTCTTTCTCCTTTTCAAATTGTTCCCTCTCATCCACCACAGACCTGAAACATATCAAATTTAACACACCTAAAAAAGGGTACTTTTACAAGTGCATCAACTGCATCTGCATTGTTTTCCTTGGTAATCTGACGACAGGATTTGCAAATGAAGACAATGCGCGTCACTGTTAGTGAAGGAATACACATTTCCTACACAGAAGAAATCACACTGAGATTTGCCTTTGGCAGTCAGTTACTGTGTTCATATGGTTGCACAGTTTTTCCTCAGGTACCCACTTCTGGAGGTCCTCTACAATGCTGATGTGGTAATCCATGTTCTTTCACAGGTAACTCTGAAGGTCGGCTGCTATGTTGACAAGGGTGTTCATAGTTCTTTACAAGTTCCTACCTCTGAATGTCTGTGACAGGTCTGGTATGAATAATCATGGTTTCTCAAAGACCCCTACCTCTGAATGTCTGTGACATGTCTAGTATGAATAATTATGGTTTCTCAAAGACCCCTACCTCAGAATGTCTGTGACATGTGAGGTATGAATAATTATGGTTTCTCAAAGACCCCTACCTCTGAAATGTCTGTGACATGTCTGGTATGATAATTATGGTCTCTCAAGGACCCCTACCTCTGAATGTCTGTGACATGTCTGGTATGAATAATTATGGTTTCTCAAAGACACCTACCTCTGGAGGTCTGCCACGGTGTTGACATGGCCGTGCATGGTCATCTGTTTCACAGCCTCAAGCTGCAGCTTGTCGTGCTTCTGCTTGATGTCCTTCAACTTTGACCTCGTCTCTTCCAGCTCTCGCTCTATCTCTTCTCTCTCTTGCTCACAAGTTGTCAGCTTGTTGGTCAGGCGACCGACTGCAATCAGTATCAACAAAGTACCACAACATCACTGTTTGGGGCAATGCAAAAGTGATTGGACAAACTGATCTAACCTTGGACAGGATGAAATGTAAATGGTACACAGTCTACCCTGTTGCACGTATGGGGACAGAGAACTGTGGAAGTTCTGAATAATGTGAACATCCACGGCTGCTCTCCAACTGTGCAAATCATGAATGAGTGAGTGAGTGACAGGCTCACCTTTACTTTTTTTTTTTTTTTTCTTTTTCCTTTTTTTTTTTTAAACCGTTTGCTCCAAACTCTCCAACTCTGGGTCTAGTTTATCAAACAAGGTAAACTTTAAACATCATGATATTCACTTTGTTAATGCAAAAAGAATTTACAACAACAACAAAAAACAAAAAATGTCACTGTGAGGAGTGATATGTCAGAACAGGGATGGTACCCACCTTGATGCATGTGGGAAGAGCACAGGTCCTTGACCTTTCTCTGCTGGAGGTCCACCTGTTCCGTCAGAATCTGGTTCTCCTCCAGCACCAGCCTGGCCTGCTCCTGCAACGCTTGCCTGAAGGCATCATCATCATATACTTCATTTGATGTTCCCTGGGAATTCATCGACTATGTTACCATGGGTTCTGTTACTACCATCTTTAGCAATGTTATGTTCAAATTAGAATCATTAGCATCTTCAACTAAACATGGCTAGCAATTTACAGTCATCATCATCAGCTCTTTTCTGAGCACTGTTTATGTCTGTATTTTTAGTACTGTTACCTGTCAGATTTGTCAATAGCATTGTCATCTTTTTGCGTGAACATTGTTGCCTTCATCACTGGGAGTTTTCTACATAAAAAAAAAAAGTTCATATATACACTCACAAGTAAAAGCCCATAACACAAACCATGCACACTGGAAGACACAGATTACTGCAACTTAAGTCAAATATTTCACATGGAATCATTCCAAAAATATTTGCACGCACACCTGTATTTCTCACACCATACAGCCCCCCAAACACAAACACCACATGTGTATGTTGAAACACACCACTCACCAGTCTGAGGCATGTATAGCGCCCATGCTCCCTGTCCCAGCACTGCTTCCTTGAAGCTGATAGCGCTGGTTCTCCCTCACCACCTCCTCTGTGCGTTTTCTTCAGAGACTGCAGCTCGGCGTGGCTTCGCTGAATGACCCCCTCTTTCTCCTGGATCAGGTCGTCGTAGGCCAGAAACAGGGGGGCCAGGTACCGCTTGTTGATCTGAAGGTCATGCACACCAACAGTAAACACGAATCAGTTTGAACGTGTTGGTTTAGACGGATGAAAATGTTTTGAATAAAGGTATGTATACATACTGTGTGCAAAAATTATCTGCGTATACAGGCATGCCTGTGAAGGCATGTGTTTGTGTTGTTTGTGTGTGTGTGTGTGTGTGTGTGTGTGTGTGTGTGTGTGTGTGTGTGTGTGTGTGTGTGTGTGTGTGTGTGTGTGTGTGTGGATGCGTGTGTGTGTGTTTTTAGATGTGTGTGTGCCCATATTGGGAGTATCAACAAGTGGGCATGTGTGCATTGGTGCAATGGTGATATTTTCATCAGCCTGCGAGTAGCTGAGAACTGTGTCGTAGTGGTTGACTCTCTCAAAACAAAGCAAGTATTTTCATCCAGAAGGAGGGCTTAACAGGTGGTGCTCTGCATACGCTGGACCAGAACAGGCGCCACTGAACACCACCAAAGCGACTCAGCAACAAAGCAGTATCCCTGGTCACTTGGCCAATGGTGACATGATTCTTATTACTCCCTATGGAGTGCCAGAAACAGTCTGAGTGTGGATGCTCATCAGCTCAAACAACTACAACAAAAAAAAAAAGCTGCATTAGTCATGGTTCCCACTGAAAAATATCTCTAAAATTCTTGGGAAAGGGGTGGGGGAAGTGGGGGATGGTAGGCATGGGTCCCATCCCAGCCCCCTTCCCCCTCCTTCCATCCACTCCACATCCTCAAACACCCACCCCCTCCAAAGATATACTGCCACACCAAATACATATCCAATCACCTGGTAAGCTGAAGCTCATTCTGCCATCTCCCCCCCCCCCCCCCCCCACCTGCCCCTTGTATTTCTTGGCCTTCAGCAAGGTTCATTAATGCCCATACATACTTCATCTATTGTATTTTACTTAAATGCAATGAAGTAAACAGAAAGCTATCCCAGCTTCCTTCAGATTGAAACACTACAAGTTGATCTGTGAATCGTCATCTTTTCGGCTTAGCTATGACCAGAACTATTAGTTTGTACAATCTTTATCAATCTCTTTCACTCTAGCAGTGCCTTGCCAGTGCATTATATCAAAGCATGATATTTTCATTGCGAGCATGTGAGCAGACAAAACGGCAACAGTGAAGGACAAGAGATCTCATGTCGTCAGCATCATCTGTCAGCATACCCAACATGTGACCAGAACTGCCAGAATTCAATAAACCATTCTCTTTTTTTTCATCCCTGATCTCTATCCCCTGAACAATTATTTTTCCTGATTTTCCCATTATAGTTTGGTTGAAATCCGTGAATCTGTGGCGAAGTTGGAGCCTTGAAATACACCAGAGAATGATTTAGAAGACAATGACATGAATAATACACAAGACCCTAACACAAGATCCATTTTAGCCATATATTTGAGGAGATTAGGTTGAAAATTCAGACAGACAGCATGTCACCATAGCAAATATTTCAAACAACTGGTGTGTAACCTGTCTGTGCAGTGCAAGTTACATAATTCCAACTGATGAATCCAATTTCTGGGTCAGTCAGCTCTCATCTGAGCTCTGACCCACACTTTCTAAACGGTGACAAACGTGTTGAGCTGTCCAAATCAGACATTAAAACAAAAAAAAAAAAACAAAAAAAAACTTTGCAATGATCACAACATCCTGTAGAACATACACTCAAATAACCAGGAGCAAGATTGGGTGTTGATTTGAATATGAAAGTGAGGTTGTACAATGCTCCTGGCTTGGAATACTAATGGATACAAAGACTAAGCTCAATCAGATTCTTTGAACTGCTCTCCGAAAGTACTGATTAAAGTCAAAAAACAAAATCACTTCATTATCGCAAAAAATGTTCTCTAATCAGGACTTAAATTGAGGCAGCAGAGGACATGTGATTTGAAGACTGGTTCAGGCAGCAGGGACTAAAGACAGGCACAAATTTCCAAACTGGCAAAAACACTGAATAGTGTCTTCCAATGTACTGATAGCTCAATATAAATTGGAGACATTTGAACATCCTCTGAAAAGCCGTCTGGAGCTACACAATGATACAACACTTATTTCAAAGATCATATGCAGTCATGAATTTTTAACCATAACAAAATGACAATGATCTTTTTTTTTAATGCCAGCTTCAGCAAAATGAATGTAACTTACATGTCACATATATATTCAATTACACAAACTGGCAGATAAACCTCGAGTGTGCACAAGGTAGAACTAAAGCTAATAGAACACACACACACACACACACACACACACACATACACACACACACTGAGAAAAAAATGCAGAACACAAAGGAATAATCCTACACACACACACACACACACACACAAACACACAGACAGAGACAGACAGACAAAGACACAGACACAGACAGACAGACAGACAGACAGACAGACAGACACACACACACACACACACACACACACACACACACACACACTCTATAAAAAAGGACTCGCAGTGTGCCAGAAGAAGACAGGGTAAGTCCACTCACCAGCCAAGTGGGAACAGGACCTTTCTGGGGTAAACCCTGAAGCTTGGAACGCTACAAGAACACATCAGTCACCGTCACACACTTGTTAGTGTTGCAGCAAAGCAGCAAGTATCAACATCCAAATACGCGATTCACTTCTACCAGCAATAGCATGAACATCATCACCATACAGGTCAACACATGCCAGACAAAGCTACACACCAGCATAAAAAGCACAGATGAAAACATATTCAGCAGCTGAAAAACGACAGCCTGTTCCCTCAAATACACTCTCTGAACAAACACAAGCTTCCCATCCACACACATACATAAACGCATGAACACACATACAACCACAATCACAGTCACTGCCAAAACCAAGAGTCATCACAGACCACACAAAGCAAAAAGCTAGCACACACACATTCAGAGATCAATTTTCAACAGCCTCAAAGTTTGAGAAGAGCTGCAAATGTTCATCAATATATCACTACCTCCAGATGAGATTTCATGGATCTTGTTGAAAACATGATGACAAAGAAATGCTCAGGGAACAAAACAGACGAGCAAAGAAGAAACGGAAAGTGGCCTACGTCCTCCGGTGAGAGTGGTCGGAAGGCAGCCTGGTACTGGCTGAGCTCCTGGTTCAGTCGGCCCACCGTGTTCTTCAGCACTTCATTCTCGTTCTTCAGGTCCTCCACCACAGGGCTCTCACTGGCCCTCCTCCCTGGCCCTTCCTCCCCTGTCACAGGGAAACAAGGGGTCAGACCATCTGCCTGGCCACTACAGGGCTCTCACTGGCCCTCCTCCCTGACCCTTCCTCCCCTGTCACAGGGAAACAGGGGTCAGTCCATCTGCCTGGCCACCACAGTAACTACCCATGGTTTATTCTTCACTATCTGCATGGATGGAACTGAGACGGAAGCAGACATGGAAGGGAGTGTACAGAGATGGATGGATGGGGATGGAGTGGAGTTACAAGAGTCCTGCAATGTACCTTCTCCCCTATCCCCCAATCTGCCCCTCCACTCCACACATCATCCATCATCCTCCTCCTCACTTCCCTATCTTCATCATAGATCAGCGCACCTCAGAAATGTGTTACAACCAGAACTTCACGCATACTGCTTAACTTGCTTTCAAGTTATCTACACATTAATTTATCCTCTCTCGTTATAAAAGAAGGTTTTATCCTTCGTACCTCTTTGTTACAACAGTTTATCTTATAAGTCTTTTCGCAGTAGCTATGTTTATCTTTATACAAAATAAGAATTAAAGTGGTGTGTCTCAGCTTTTCTATTATCCAACCAGTCATGCTGTAAACCAGGATTTGTCTCACAACAACCTAATACTGACATTAACTTAAAACGCTGCCACATAGGTGGGGAACCTAGATATTACTGTGTATGGGGAAGAATGAATGAGTAACATAACAGTAATGCCACACAGACACACAACATAAAACGCATAGCAACCAAAAATGGCACGAAGCATTGTGCTCACTTCCAGTTCCAACAGCAACGACCATATTCCTCAGACTGACGACTTCCTGGTGGAGGTCCTGGTTTTCTTCTTCATCTGCTCCACCTCTCTCTGCAAGGTCAGGGACAGAGCTTCCTGTGAGCTGGTGCATGGCTGTGTCGCCTGCCTCGCCTCTCTCTGCATGGACATGGGCAACGATTCCTGTGGGGTGGTGCGTGTGGCTGTGTCGCCTGCCTCACCTCTCTCTGCATGGACATGGGCAACGATTCCTGTGGGGTGGTGCGTGACTGTTTCGCCTGCCTCGCCTCTCTCTGCACGGACATGGACGATGATTCCTGTGGGGTGCTGCTGCGTGACTGTTTCGCCTGCCTCGCCTCTCTCTGCATGGACATGGACGATGATTCCTGTGGGGTGGTGTGTGACTGTTTCGCCTGCCTCACCTCTCTCTGTAGGGACATGGACGATGATTCCTGTGGGGTGGCGCCGTGCTGTGTCACCTGCTCCACCTCTTTGGGTAGGGACGAGGGTGGAGCTTGCTTTGGGGTGGCGTTGCGCCTTGAGGATCCTGACCCTCCAGCTGGACAGGGTGAGTGACAGGTACCACACAGTCAGTCAGGAAAAAAAACAGTGGTGAGAAAGAGAGGGGAACGGCAAAAGAGACTCAATGAGAAAGAGAGAGAGAGACAGAGAGAGAGAAAAACACACACACACACACACACACACACACACACAACACACACACACAGAGTGAGAGAGGGAAAGAGGAGGAGAAGGAGGGAGAAGAGGAAGGAACAGAACAGATATGAAGACATGCAAAACAGAGAGAGAAGACTCTCAACAACAACAAAAGCGAACAAAGGAGGAAAGATAAACTGATACAGGCACAAATCTTAAAAGAAAAAAAAAGGCAAACTAGTCTTAAAGGTTTTCCAACAGCCCAATAAAGAAGATGTTCTAAGAAAAGAAATTGTTAACAGAGTGCTGACGACTAGTGTTATTTTGAGATTTAAAAAAGAAGGCTCAAATGACAGTCCTTTTGGTCTGAAAGAATTTTTTCTTTTCATGAGACATGGCATGAAATGCACAATGTATTAAACATCTGAAAACCTTCTTTTTTTCTTGCTTGGCGCAACTAATGTTCTTTTTGGCCGTTGTCATTATTATCAACTTGATTTAACTTTTGATCCCCTATATCGTGATATGAAAAGAACTTGCTGTCATTTCAAATTCATGCTGGCCATTACAAATAATGATTAAAAAAAAGATTGAATTGAACTGGTAGAATGCTTTTTGTGTAGTATGTCTTTAGTGTATATGTCTTCCTTCCTAGAAGACTTCAGAGACTGTTTTTTACACCAGCATGATCTGATCTTTACCAACGAAGAAGGTGTGGTGGATGAAGTGAACTTTGAGCCTCCCTTGGGGAAAAGTCATCACTCTACTTTGGTCTTTGAGGTGAACTGCTATATGCAGAAAGAGAGAAACCACATAAGCCTCGTCATGTTTATGACAAAGCTGATTGGAATAGTATCAAGAACGACCTTCGGTCAGTGGACTGGGAGAGATGTGGTCTGTGATCAGAGACAAGATACAGTGTAGCATGGACAGTTCTGTTCCCAAAAGCAGACCAGGCAGTAGCCCTAGAAAGCCACTGTGGATGAACGAGAGGGCCTTGACTAAGGTCAAGAAGCATTTTACCTTCATGAGGTATATGGAGACAAGGGAGGGAAAAGACTATGCTGTTTACGCACAAGCAAGGAACCAAGCCAAATGGGAGTGTCATAGGGCAGTGTGTGACCTTGAGAGAAAGGTATCCCACAAATCAAAACATGACCCTAAGGCTTTTTTCAGCTACGCCAAAAGTAAACTGAACACAAAATGCAGCATAGCAGATCTAGTCTGCGAGGATGGTAGCGTTGCTAGGTCTAATAAGGACAAGGCTGAGTTTTAAAACAATTTCTTCTGTTTCGGTCTTCACCACCAGGAAGATACTAGTGAAATACCCAAGTTTCAGGAGAGAACTGTTAGCTCTAATTTAGACAACATCGACAATACAGAAGAAGATGTGCTCAAGAAACTCTTGAAACTGAACCCCAACAAAGCTTCGGGTCTGGATGTATACCACCATCCATTCTCAAACACTGTGCTAGTGAGTTAGCTTCCCCCCTTGCAACGTTGATGAATAAGTCACTACGGGAAGGCATTACACCTTCTGAGTGGAAACTGGCTCATGTGTCACCCATCTTCGAAGAAGGTAAAAAGACAATCCCAGGCAACTATCGTCCAGTGTGCTTGACAAGTGTGATCTGTAAGGAGTTAGAATCCCTCATCAGAGACCACTTTATAGAACATTTCAGTCAGAACGACCTGTTCAGCAACTGCCAGCATGGGTTCACGAGTGGTAGGAGTTGTTCAACCAATTTGATCGCAGTGCTTGATCTTTGGACGTCAGTCTTGGAGGCTGACGGTTGTGTCGACACCATCTACCTTGACTCTGCAAAAGCATTCGACACTGTTCCACATGAGTGTTTGTTGAGAAAACTTCAAGGCTATGGTGTCGAAGGACAGGATCTCACATGGATGAGACTTTCTGACTGGTCGGAAACAACGTGTTGTGGTGAATGGCGCGAGGAGTCGTCTTGGGGGACCGTGCAGTCCCGGATTCCTCAGGGAAGTGTATTGGGGCCGTTTTTGTTCATGTGCTTCGTGAACGGCCTTCCTGACACTGTCTATTCTGCCACATTTCTATTTGCGGATGATACAAAAATTTTCGCCAGAGTACCCGACCACTAGGACACCCTCCAGGAGGGATTTAGACAGGCTTCAGCTCTGGTTTGACGTGTGGCAACTGAGGTTCAATGCGGAAAAGTGTAAAGTCATGCACATTGGGAAAAACAGTGACCCTTGTGAGTACAAGATGACATCAAAAGGCGAACATATCACTCCAGAAACTGTATTGCTAGAAAAAGACCTAGGTGTAAGTATTGACAGCATCTGCAGTTTAGCAAAGCATGTCAGCATTCAGGTCGAGAAAGCGAACAAACTCCTTGCACTCATCCGGAGAGGTTTTACTACTCTTTGACACTGTGTCACTCCCGACCCTGTACAAGTCCATCATTCGTCCTCACCTAGAGTACGGGAATGTAGTCTGGCACCCTCGTCTCAAAGGTGATGAGAAGCAGCTAGAGAAGCGTAGGGCAACCAGACTCATCCCAGAGCTCCAACACTTGGACTACTGTGAACGTCTCAGAAGACTGGATCTGCCATCACTGTACTTTCGGAGGGCTAGAGGTGACATGATTGAATGTTACAAGTACCTGACTGAGATCTATACTGTAACAGTGGACATCCTTCCGCGCGACCTCCCCACTCACACACTCGAGGCCACAGTCTTAAACTGAAAAAATCCTCAGTCAGAATGGCAGTCCGCAAAAATTTTTTCAGTGTCCGTGCAGTAAATGCCTGGAACTCTCTGCCTGAACAAGTGGTGTCTGCACCCTCACTCAACGTTTTCAAGAGCAGGATCGACAAAGTATATGGGCAGATTATAAGTTTTCCTTGGACTCCGACTGGTTTCAAGCGCCAAAAACCGCGCGCACTAACCTGTTACTAACTGAGTGAGCAAACAATGAAGAAGAAGGGACAAGCACTGACTGCAGCTGTACTACTAAAGTAAAGTAAAGTAAGTTATGTGTGTATGTCATTGTTTCTCTACTTCCCTCCCCTTCCCCCCTTCTCGATGTTGGATATATTCATTCATATGCATTTTGTTGATATTTCTTTGCTGTAACTATTGGAAAAACAATGGGAAAAAAGGAAAAAACAAAGAAAAAAAAAGAAAAAATACTGTCAGTTTTGATACGTCATACCAAACATTTCCTGTCATACCTGTCATCACATCATGGCTGACGTCTGTCATAGAATGTACCAGCTGACAAACTATTAATGGTAAAGTGTACAAACACACGCACATACACACACACACACACACACACACACACACACACACACACGCACTCATGCATGCACACACACACACACACACACACACACACACACACACACACACACACACACACACACACACACACACACACATGCAGTCATGCATATATGCGCTCACACACACATATACACACACACTTTTACTCTCATTCCTTTTGTAAGTCCATTAAATGACTGACAAGGTCAAATATTTGTAAGATCTGCCAGAAGACACTTTTTCGTGAAAAGAGGTTACAAAAGGCATCATGCGTGCGCACACACACACACACACACACACACACACACACACACACACACACACACACACACACACACACACACACACACGCACGCACACACACAAAATGATACATAGCTCTCACACATCTGACAAATAAGTTATTCATCACACTGAAGAAATGTAGACACTTTCATCAGGTGTGTTTCTGATGTCCGAAAACCTGTGCAAACAAGAATCAGTGATGTCAGCATCCTAGGCTTGCTCCCACCTCCACTTCTGACAGGGCCGGACATCTTCCTCTGGCCGACGACTTCCAGGTGCTGATTCTGTGGCTCCGCCTTCATCGGCTTGGTCTCATGCTCCAGAGGGAGGGAGGGAGCATCCCGGGGAGTGGCGCTGAACTGAGATGATGACACAGCTGCCGATCCCGACCCTGTGTCAGTGTGTGATTTTGATATTTCAGTCAGTTGTGGTGGAGAGATAAGGTGGGGAACGACAGGAGAAACACGTACAAAATTGAGATGGAAGCATGAGAGAGAGAGAAAGAGAGAGAGAGAGCATATGAGAGAGACTGAGGTAGACAGGGAAGAAGAAAAAGGTATAGAGGAGAGAATGCACATGGGAAAAAAAAGACTGAGTGGGAGGGATATAAGGTGGAAGAGGGGCTGGGGGGTGGGAGAGAGAGAGAGAGAGAGAGAGAGAGGGAGAGAACTCTTACATTCCCAGTTTCCATCCAACACAAGAGAAGTCACTGGACCCATAGTCCATTAGATCATCCATTTAGGCAGACTGTGAGTAACGTACAGTGGTTGGTTCATACATTACTGCCCTCTCTGGTTTAAAATTCCCAAACATGAGGAAGATCCTTAAAAATTGTGATGAGAATATCCTTTGCAAAAGGAATGATAATCTCCCACATAGTGCAAAAATATGAGCTGAAACAGCACTTTATGAGCATACATGTAGGTTCATGTCCACAGGAGAACAAAAAAAAAAGAAAAAAAAAAAAAAACACAGAGAAGTTCTAGCACAACAAAGAGGTAGCTTCTCACACTAGTTACAGCATTAATTGATCATCATGGGGAAATGCTGGACAATCCTTGTGAATGGACAAAAGTGACAGAAGAAGTGAGCCAGAAGTATGCAACATATCACCAACAGCTCTTGTAGAACGTGCCCAACTAGAACTAGTCTCTGTCACATTCTGGCTTTGTCTAACCCATACAGTGAGCCAGAAGTATGCAACATATCACCAACAGCTCTTGTAGAACGTGCCCAACTAGAACTAGTCTCTGTCACATTCTGGCTTTGTCTAACCCATACAGTGAGCCAGAAGTATGCAACATATCACCAACAGCTCTTGTAGAACGTGCCCAACTAGAACTAGTCTCTGTCACATTCTGGCTTTGTCTAACCCATACAGTGAGCCAGAAGTATGCACCATATCACCAACAGCTCTTGTAGAACGTGCCCAACTAGAACTAGTCTCTGTCACATTCTGGCTTTGTCTAACCCATACAGTGAGCCAGAAGAATGCACCATATCACCAACAGCTCTTGTAGAACGTGCCCAACTAGAACTAGTCTCTGTCACATTCTGGCTTTGTCTAACCCATACAAACATAACTGGCAAACAAAATGACCAATGCTGCCAGACGTCATTAGTCATACCACACACACATTGCTGACCTTTCCCAATCTGGGTGAAAGGGGGAGAAAAAGGATTTTTACGAATAAAAAACCTCAATATTGGAATAGGCCAGTTCGGCAGTAGCATGTATCACACTCTATGCGCAGCAAAACGTACAGAAGTACAGAGGGTTGGTGATGATGACAGCTGCTCATCTATGGTCAGCTTTGTTACAAGACAGCGCTGTGAACCTCAATAAATGGTTCCAGCTGGGGTGAAGCGGACAACAGCTGAGGACCCAGCAGGGTTGGTGATGGCCACAGACTGACAGAGGTGGCTATGGGCCTATCAGAACACATGGAGGATCACCAAGTCTGTAATCAAGTACTGTTTATGCTGAGATTGTGACTGGAGAAACCACAAGCTTCAGAGCCAGCCACTATATTCCAAATATGAACAAAAATTCAACGACATAAAGTGCAGCATCCGTAGAGTAAAGCATTAGTTGGTCAGTGAAGCAGACAATGGATGTAAGATGATGGTGTCAATTATCACCTAACTCACATCACATTTTGGCTCAGAGAAGTTATCAGCATCAAAGACAGCATTTGGCAATGTCTTTCCAGGAAGTAAACTTTGTCAACCACATGTTGAATAAGCAAGGCTCTCTTGCAGTGTGGTCAGCGACTCGCTCACCAAGCGCTCAGATCAATGGAAGAAGGTACTGGCTGAACCTGATTGGTTGATTTCAGTCAATCCCTGCTTCTGTTGAGTTCTGTCTGACAGTGGATGCAGGTGAGAGAAGGAGATAGAGAGAGAGAGAGAGACAAAGGCAAAACAACATTCTTATTTATGAGAATACTGGATAAGCAATGGTGTTTTTCTTTATGACAGAGAGAGAGGTGGGGGGGTAGAGGATGGGGGTGGGGTGGGGGACTGAGAGACTCCGAGAGAGAGACAAAACATAGACAGATGGGGGGGGAGTGAGGAGGGGGGGAAGGGAGGGTGATAGATCTAACTTCATTTGTGCAACAACAGCTCCTGCCACAATTTAAAACTGGTAGATCACATAGACATGCAGAGAAATAATTTGCCGTAATAAAACTTGTTACAACATAATGAAAAGAAAATGCCAGTGGAAATGAAACAAAGCAACAGTGCAAAATGAACTCAGGGACTTGACAACATCCAGAGCAAAGAGCAACAGAGGAAGGCAGAGTAACACTGAACATTGGTGGGGTTACTGTATACACCAACACACAACACAAAGGTTAGCTTTCTCAGTTCCAGTCTTGTGTGTACGTCCATGTAGTGTCATTGTTAGAGATAAGTAAGAATTAGGAAATGACAAAGAAAAACCAAGTGAAAATCAGCTGGGGATATGAAAAATCTTTCAATCTTTATGTGTGAGCTTAGACACACTTTCAAGAAAAGCATGTGGGAGTATGAAAATGCATTGAAAATGCAGTAATAAGTCTGATGTTTGTATGGAGCTTGAAAACTCTTGGCATTATGTAAAGGATACCTTGTTGATTTAAACGCTACACCGGGATATGAAATGCCCAGAAATATTATGTGAACAGAGCTCATCTTCTGACACTACCATAGTATCTGACATTTCAGTTGTGGTGCAAAAACCTTCTTACTTACTATTTTCATAGAATTTGCAGTTTTCTCATCAATTTCTTGAGACCTCTCTAGCCTTTAACCCTTTTTCCTTTGACAGGAATCTTTCTTCAAAACTCTTGTCGTCTTGCGTTTCCAGTTTCATGCATGCGTACAGATTTAACCCCCCCTCTATCATCTAATCAACCTGTGTGTTCTGTGGGCTGCTGTGTCATCAAACCTGCAGATCGCGGTGACTGAACCTCTTGTCTGGACGCCGCCACCATCACCTCCTTCACCTCGATCTGGGGCTCTGGCACTGTGCCTGCTACAGGGGCCTGTTTTCACGGTCACCTTTCTGACCGTCACCTTGTTCTCAGAGGCTGCTTCTGAAGACATCTCCGCCTCAGAGGCAGGTTGGGGTGATGATGCCTTTGCCTCTAAGGGAGGCTCATGGTCCACAGGGGGTGGTGGCAGCGGAGGGGGCTCCTCATCATCGCTATCTTCCTCATCATCATCATCTTCACAAACCATGCCAATGGGGAGCAGGAAGAAAAGAGGGTTAAATAAAGGTGGTGAAAAAAAGTGCACAACCACAACATCAACATGCAAGGAAAAGAAAATGAAAGGATAGCAGAAGTGATGTTAAGGTGTCAGATAAGAACAGGGTAGTGTGTGAGCTCAGAGCACACTGTGATTCTGCTTCAAAATAACTACAACTCAATGAATTCAGAGTTTGTCATGCAACAACAGAACTGCATGGAAAACAAACAGAACACTACACAATTCATTAATAGTTAACAGCGTGCTTTAAAATGTGTACACATGATAAAGTGCCACTTGTTTCCACAGTTTTCAATAACTCAAGGAAAGACTTTAATTGATAATTCCAGAAAAATTATAGGCACAAATGATATCATTTTTGTACCCAAAGAAAGGTTGTGAGTAAATTTCAATACATGGAGTCAATATCATAGAAAATGTATAGGACCACATGAGGTGAAGATGCAAATCACAGACAACACAGAGATACATGGGATGTATGTCATAGACAACATACAGAAAAACATGGAGTGCAGATGGCAGACAACACAAAGAAATGCATGGGATGCAGATCATGGACAACATACAGCAATACATCTCATGCAGTTCACAACACAACAAGACACAGAAACAGATCAGATCATGGACAATGTATAGCAATACATGTCACGCTGTTCACAACAAGACACAGAAACAGATCCAGATCATGGACAACATATAGCAATACATGTCACGCATTCACAACAAGACACAGAAACAGATCCAGATCATGGACAGCATATAGCAATTCACGTCACGCACCTCACAACAAGACACACAAACAGATGTCATGCAGTCCTCAGACAACTCATAAGAACACACTGTGGATGGAGGTCATGATTTGTACAGAGAAATACCAGTGGTTCCACACACAGCACACTGAACAGACACCATGAGGAGACAGAATGTAGGCGTCTCCTACCTTGCCACATCGTGCCTCGACCACTGCTAGAACCGAACTGGGGCTGAGTGGCCTGCCTGCTCTCTGCTAACGACATCATCTGCACACAGCACACACACTGTCAGCCTGTGAGCCACACACATGCAATCACACAGCAGATCACGGTGGGCTAACTCTCTCCATTCTGTCCCTCTCATCTCAACACCATGGAAGTCAGTCGCAGTTGACAGCAAAAGTCCATGATGCGAGATATGTGAACTGTCTTTCTCCACCTGTGTGATGCGCCCAGTGTGTGTGTGGGCATGACTCCAGAGTGGTTGTCACCTTTCCCTTTCCAACATCACTGCTGGTCAGCTCCCTGCCTGGCAGCACTGTGAAAAAAGACAGCAGAGTGTGCCGGCTTCTCCTGCCTGCAGGTTCCTCTCCACAGTACATTCCTCGCAGTGACCCCTCGCTGCCCACAGCTATCAACACAGCACTGCAAGGCTCCAGGCTTGACTGTAGAAAGCTTTGAGTTTTCATGCATGGCAATGGGTGTGAGGGTCTGCTCTAGTGCCACAAGCATAAAGACAGACCAGCAGTCAAGCCACAGTATTCCTGTTGGCACATGCTGTAAGAAAAGTGTGGACCTTTGCATTCTGAACACCCCATGTGACATCAAACAGACGTGATTTGCTTTAATGAAAATTGAAACCCAGTGATTGTGGGAGGGACTAAAACTGAAACTACAAAAAGCTGACAACTTCTTCTTGGCATCCTAATACACCTACTGATGTTATGATGATAATTTTGCACACCAAAATCCGATTTGAAATAACATCATCAATCATTTCTTTCCAGCTCATGTTATGTGATTTTCAGATCCGTACTTACTTGAATCCAACACAAAATCCCCCACATGATATCCCAACAGGCTAAGACCTGGTCTTATAGTAAACATAGAGTTACATCACCAATGACCTTTCTGAGAATGAAACAAGAGTAATCATCCTTTCATGCTTTTGTTTCTTTATATGCTGATGCTAGTACCCACTGTCCCCAATCTCTTTTAAGCTCTGGGCAAATAGCTCTAATGGCAGGTAGATACTTTGGGGTCTGGTAATACTAAGGGAATAAACCTAGGCAGTGGGGTGGAGCTCCTGGTGATAATACTTGTCATCTCTCAGTTCAATCATCATCACAATCAGGATGTTATGCTTCGTTTATAATCCGATATCGCGATGAGTGATTCAGGTCTCTGTGTAGCTCATGGTTTCTCCACACCTTGTACTGTCCAGAATTCTGTAATATCAGCTATCAAACCCTGTGGTAGTAGGCAAGTTGCCACAACAGCAGAGACTCCCTCACTACACATACACTTACATAAACACACACAAACATACTGTTATGTGCAAGTGTCACATTGCGTACGCACGTGTGCACACCACACACACATACACACACACAAATACGCATGCATGCTTGCAAACACACTGTTCAGTGCAAGTGTCAGCCTACCAACACACACACACACACACACACACACACACACACACACACACACACACACAAAATTAGGTGTGAATGCAGAATCATGAAATGACATAATTCACACAAACATGCTCAAATAAGAGTTAAAAAAACAATGAGAGATGACACACACATTCACACCCATGTTATGTGCAAGTGCTCCATAATTACACATTCACACACACACACACACACACACACACACACACACACACACACACACACACACACACACACACATACACACACACACACACACACACACACACACACACACACACACACACACACACACACACACACACACACACACAAAGACAGTGTTAATGGCAAGTGCTGACTTACCAGACTGAACTTAACCCATACCCCTCTTCAAATCATTTTTTGGCTGGCAACAAACACAAATCTGATTATTACAAAAATCCCTAGGAAAAAAAAACAATACAAACATCTTCACACATATTCATCTGCTTTAAAAAGCTTTCTGCACACAATATCGGAATCTATAGAAAACTCCAATATACCTTGCCGCCACCACCTCCCCTCTACCTCCCTTCCTTTCCTCCCCTACTGTGTATGGTAAACATATGTCAACGACATATGCAATGATATGATGAAATAACGTACGATGTGGCTATGCAATGTGGTATGGCACAAGGTGGCTTTTATGTGATGCGGTGTGATGTGAGAAATAACTGTTGTGATATGATATTGTCTAGAACAAGGTGATTATGAATGTCGTGAAGTGTTGTTTCTCTGGGGCTTCGTGTGACATTCAGTGT
>JADBJO010000203.1:192500-202500 GCA_016801955.1 Conus betulinus
TGGAAATAAAGCACTTTGCATTGCTGAAAGACATTCAGGATCTCCTGTTTCAGACAGCCACAAACATTGCACATCACTGATAAGCAGATGTTCTCTTGCCCCCAAGATGGTAAGACTAGAGTGATAGTATCATATCAATAGATGAAATCAAGCCAATCCAACAACTATCTTTGATCTGAATGGTCCCTATGTACAAAATTTGACTCATAAAGAAATATTGAAAAGAAGAATGAAGTGTAAAACCTAATGCAAATGAAAGATTGCAGCCTACAACTTGGAGCTGCTGTCCTAAATGTGTTTTTATACACTCAGAAACAAAGTAGAATATGTTTGTGGAGAAGTTGACAAGGTATAATCTGCCTAATTGGTTTTCTCACCATTAAGATCACCTAGGCAAGAATAAAAAAAAAATTTACTTGAAGACCTACATCTCTGCAAATGCTGATAATACCAGTCTTGATGGCGAAAGACCTGGAATTCTGAAAGACTTGGAGTATGAGATATTCCTAGTACTGAATCTGCTTTACCAATCCTTCATTAATGCTGGCATTGTTCCACAGGTCTGGGAGACTGGAAATGTCACACCACAACCTTAAAAAAGTGAGTGCCACATACCTGGGAACTTCCATTCAATCTCCTTCATAAATATACTATGTAAAAACTGAAATTCTGGAGAATTTCATGGCCAGCATGAAGATGAGATTTACCAAAGCTGAAAATATATCATATACAGAGCTGCACAGATTAAAAAAAAAAAGACCGGTTATACAGAAGCTAACTGTTGGCACTGCGGATGAACTTTCAGACAATATGGAGAAAGGAAAACATAAGGACGTCCCAGTGATGGGTTCCCTAAAGCAATCAACAAAGTTTTCAACACCCTCCTGATCAT
Source organism: Conus betulinus (assembly GCA_016801955.1). Taxonomy (NCBI): domain Eukaryota; kingdom Metazoa; phylum Mollusca; class Gastropoda; order Neogastropoda; family Conidae; genus Conus; species Conus betulinus. Next base: position 193,393 of record JADBJO010000203.1, read on the forward strand.
TAAACTCAGGGATCATCAAATCAGTGGCTGGGTGAACATCTGAATCTCCATCTTCCTGACAACTGGCAGTAGCTCATAGACCGCACTTTGCCTGAGGCTGTGTTGGTGGAGCTGTGCTGTTCCTCCTCTACATCAAGTACCGTGTCCTCAGCCACAAGACTCTCAACTGATGATACTCTCTGCATCAGCCACTCAAAAGAGCAAGAAATAATCTAGTGAGACTTCAATCAAATGGCAGGCTTGAAGTTCAGCTGGAAGAAGTCCTTCCAGCCTGAAAAATGCCAGACTCTCCATGTTACCAGGAACTGAAGTCCATAAAATTGGTACATACCATGTTCACAACAAGAAACTGAATGCAATGAAGGAGACAAAATACAAGGTATTACAATGTCACAAGACAAAAAAAAAAAAAGGGACAGGCACTTGTATTTCCAACAGCATCATTAAAGCTAGCGAGACACTTGGTTTTTTTCATTACGCTCTAAAAAGCTGGCTCACTTAACATCAGAGTCTGTTAAGTACTTGTATGAGTGGTGCTATAATATATATATTCAACACTCTAGGACTCTTTTGCAGTGAATCTGAAAGACATTGACAAAAGAGGAAAAGTACAGCACTGCCCTAACCACTGGGTGGGGCATCACCACCATCAAATAACAAGTGTAGAACTAGAAGTCAGGACTAGAAGTTCACATGCAATTTTCAGTTGTCTTGTGGACATGTAGATAACGAAAATCTGGTTTAGAACAAAGATTCAACTGCCCTTCCTAAGTTTTGAGACAGGTGCTAAACGTAACAGCCACAGTCACTTAAATGCATGCTAGAGATGGCATGCTCTGTACATGTGTGATGCTCATCTGAGAAGGAAAAAAATAAAAGGGGTAGATCTAGCGTTTCCAGACAGACCGAGGACAATGTAGGCATGCTGGTGATCAATCTTATCAATAGAATACCCCTTGTCTTAATGAGATTGAATTCTGTTGGGGTTCCATTCTGAGGTGACGACGGGAAGTAGGAGAGCCATCAGTTTGTACTGAAGTTGACTGCACAGTCATCTGTTCACTGACATAATCAAAAATGGGCTGCCCAACTGACAAATGTAGCAAGCATTTCCTCTTGTTTGTCTGAAGGGTTTATTTGTCTTGGACAATCAGATAGGTGGATTTTCCGAGTTCTGGAAGGTAGACTGGCAAACTGGGTACTACTGAAATACCACCAATACTCTGCCAGGCTGGCAAATGTTTCAAATTGTACCATAGTTATTTTGCTATGAACACAAATTTATACCCAAACCCAAAACTGGCCAGCAAAAACAGCCTCATGCTCCTGTCCCAGGACCTACCTCTGTCTTGAATGCAAGAGCAGCTGCAGCAGAAACTTTTACTTTACGCATACCAACACCAAATGGAATTGTCTTCCACTTGAGAGTCAGTTTCATTGTCCTTCATTGGAAGTTTCAAATCCCTTACCTGAAGCACCCACTCCTTCCCCAAGCCTAACACACTCACCACCATCCAAACTTTTTTCTACACCACCCCTGCCCCCTCTCTTCCCATTGAATGATGTTGATCATCCAAGACCAGGCAGCCAATCTGCTCTCCTTGTGTCCCAACTCCTTGTTTACACAATCTCAGGACCACTAATATGATGACGGTGTACATCATAAGAAATATGATAATGTGGGGAAGGGTCAAAAGTTTTGGATGTTACTCTTAACATTTCCCTGGTTCATGCTGCTAGACAGTGTGTGTGTGTGTGTGTGTGTGTGTGTGTGTGTGTGAAGCAGGAAGAGAGAGAGGGTGTGTGCATTTAAGAGAACGTCTAGAAGTGCTCTCCCTTTACCGTCGCCAAGAACGCTTTTACTACCGATTCATTTATTTCATTTTCTCTCAATCTCATTCACCAGGAACAGTTTTGTAAGGAGTCTGGCAAATCGTCTCAAAAAAATCTATATCTAATTTACCACAGTCAAGCAACAAAATAAAATCAAGGAGAGAACCGCAAAAGAAACTTAAGTCTCATAAACAAAAACGATTACTGTGACATCAATCGTCACAATCGTGAACCGGACGCGTTTTAACATGAAACTTCAAAGTGAGATGTTATCCCAGCAAAATAAGAAAGTCTTGAAAAAAAATAAAAACAAAAGTCTCAGGTGACTTCAAGATGGGGGACTGTTTTCCCAGAAAACTCACCAAATTTGAAAATGACTGACTTGATCTCCGCCTGCCTCTTCTAAACCGCGGCATGTTTATATTCCATCAAAATGGTACAAAGTTTTGGGCAATGCGCATGCGTAAAAAGAAATCGTCTGCATCAACTTCAAACGTAGCTTTAAAACAAAAAAAAAAAAGCAGTATATTTGTGATGATTACATAGGCAGAGCAGAAAAAAGTTGTTCTTACATATTTCAGGCATGCAACTTTTCATTATATTGGGAATGTAAGGAACAGGCAAGATTTTAATGTTCGAATAGTAAGAGTTCTCCACTAAAGGGGGGATAATTACTTCGGTTTTTGTTGTAATTCGGAAGAGTTGCTCCATCACGACCAATGAAAATCTTGTTTGCACAAGTAGTTGAGAATTGTTCAGTGCTGAAAGTGGAATGGCGGACTTTCAAACACGAACAGAATCAAAGGTTTGTTTTTAATTTTGTTTGTTCCATTGCATTAGAGGTAAAACTACAACAACATGACCATTTGTAACCATGAATGTAGAGATCATGTCAATATGTGCATACCTTGGAAAGTTATTCAACTTGCAGACTTAAGTCTTCACTCATTTTGATTCTGACTCGCACAGGAGAATCTCATAGGTGACATCTCGTGAGTGGACACTGATTGACTGAGATAGTGTCAATGTGGCAGAGACATTCATCTGTCTGGATCATCGCTTCAGATTGCGCCAACACTCACTGTCACAGTGAAATACATCTCTTTATGGTTCAATCCCAGTCACCCGAATATTTCCATTTTTCTTGGAGTAGGACTCTCGTCCAGAACCATGGACTCATATTAAGTTTGATGACTGGTCTCTCATTCATCGGGTCATCGAGTTCATGATCTTTGACAATGTTAAAATAAATGTTCATAATTTAATCATTTTTTACCCCCCATATTTTGTCTGTCATAAAATTCATCCGGGTGAGACAGTTTAGGCACAATGGTCAATGACCCATGCGTAGCCAGCAGGGCCATAGAGTTATTTTGTAAATTTAGGCAGTTTAAGCAGCAAATACAGTAAGAAAACTGTGCAGATGTATATAATCAGCTTGTAAAACAAGTGATTGATTTTGTGCTTGACACACAGCAGCCTTTGTTCAGATAAGAAGTTTCCCACTCAGGGTAAATATCGATACAAGTTTTTCAAAGCTGTGGACAGTCCATGTCCAGGACATTGAAATTTGAATGAGGAACAGTTTGTCCTCACTTTTTACAGCCTTAATAATATCCTGCTGTCAAAGATGAAGATGCAAATGATGGCAACTGGCAGAAATGTAGATGTGACAGATGAATAGCAGTAGGTTCACTGACCAATGCAGGTGTGCATCATTATGATCACATAACAATACATTATTTCGTCTGCCATAGGCTCATGCGACTGTTTTTGATCTTTGGAGCCACTATAGGAGCGACATTTTGACATGAGATGTGCACATATTCATGGACAGTGAAGTAATCTTTTCATTCTTATGTCAGCTGCTATTTTACTGCATGATATGACCATCAGGCCAGTATATTTGCTTTGAAGATGAACGTGCATCATAATAATGCACAGAATGATAATTCTATAGATGCAGAGATTTACTGCTGTGCTTCATTTAAGTATATATGTGTCTTTGGATACACTGAACATAAAGTGAAAATGCAAATTTTACGTAAACAACACCCTAATATTCACATCACCCATACCAAGGAGCAAATGTTAACATTTGTGGATGCCTACATGAGTCTATTCATGCCAGTGTGCTGATATTGGTGATTACTAGAGAGAATACTACAGACATCTTTTTTTAACTATGCCATGTGAATCGGCTTACCTGGAAAAAGTTAAAAAGCTGTGAACTAGTCTTACTATAACAGTATATGAGATATACAGGTTCCAGTGAAATGTGAAACCAATCATAACTGTTGTTATGAGGAATTTCAAACTGAAAGTACCTTGGTACTTAATGGCTACCAGACTAAACAGGTCACTCGGTTAAAGAAGGCTACTCACGGTGTGCGTAGCTTTCATCGGCAATCCGGCCGACTTCTTCAGCGCAACTGCTGGTACCTTGGTACTATTTGTCCTTTGTAACTCTCATCTTTTCTTTCCTTTTTCCAGCCATGAAAAGGCGGATGGTTTTTGTCACACACCACATTTGTAACACTCAATCACATACACAGCACGTTTACTGCTTACACGCGCTTGTACTCCATTCATCCAAAGAGAGAGACTGGGGAAACAAGAATTCAGCTTTTTGTTTTTTAGCTCCTTTTACCAAGATTGTCAACACAAAGAATTTTTACAATACATGCATACATAGATTTTTTTTCTGGTTTGTATGCGTACTCAAAACTTTTTAATTCATTACATTAGTAGCTGCATAACACCATACAGGCAGCTCACTTTTTCTTTAACAAAAACTACATACAGATATTACACTTCTTCTTTTAAATACTGCATTTTTCATTGTTCCTGCTTTCAAATATAGAAAAAGTTGCCAAATTTTCTATATATAAAATTCCTCCAACAGGAATTAAGTTTCCAGGAGGAAGGAACTTGTTGCCAATGGTTGGTTGTATTTCAGTGGTATGTATACTGTGTTGAAAAGAGCATAGTGTAACTCTGCTGATAATCACTTTCACAATTCTTGTAAAGAAAGAGATGGAGTCTCAAATTTGAAAGTCATGAAAAAGACCTTGAAGTTTTATCTGAAGGACCTGCGTGTATTTTAATTTTACATCGGAACTATACATTATTGAACAAGGTTGATTGTCTTATGTTGTTTTCCTTTGAAGTTGTGGAGGCAAGAGAATGAAACATAAGCAGAAGATGGGAGGCATGATTAATAATCTCATATCTAAAAAGGAAGTGTCTTTCCAATGTGTCTGCTGTCATATTTCAGAACTTTGGGTGTTGAGACGTACATGGATCTGTGGCCCACAAAGGTCTAACTTGTCACAATGGAAAAGGAGGCGTCACCATCAATCAGCAGTCAGGATGTGACCTTGGCAGCCCATGGCTTTGAGCAGAGGGTAGATGAGGAAACACTCTTCTGTACCCCAGACCCTCAGGCAGCCTCTACTGTGGTCAGGGAACTGAACAGGTAAACTGCCTGCATTCGTTTTCTCTATGGTGTTTATTTTATACTGTCTTATTAAACTCTTGCAATCTGTGCCAGTCCTGTTGTGGCCAACATTTCATTGCTAAAGCAGTAGACGACTGGTCCACCATCTGTTTGTAGCAGACAGCTGTTTGCTTCATTAGGTGCAAAGTCCCCATTTATTTATGTTTGAAAGATTGTATATTCAGTTCTGTTCTGTTCCCTTTTGCCGTGTGTGTGTGGTTTAGTCATTTTCTGCAGGTTTTATTTGTCCCCAGCACATGTGGATTTGCAAGCAAGATGACTATGTCTAACTTAGCAGACACAGACCAGTGCTTTTTTCTTTGAACTAATCTCTCTCTCTCTCTCTCTCTCTCTCTGTCTCTCTCTCTCTCTCTCTCTCTCTCTCTCTCTCTCTCTCTCTCTCTCTCTCTCTCTCTCTCTGTCTCTCTCTCTCTCTCTCTCTCTCTCTCTCTCTCTCACACACACACACACACACACACACACACACACACACACACACACACACACACACACACACACACACACACACACACACACACACACGTGCACGGAAGTAAATTTTTATTTATTTTAGCGTTTGTCCTATATATAAGTAGCACTGCCAAAGAGTGGCGTACTTTTTTTGAATCCTACAGTACTTCATTTATTCACTTGTTTTACTTATTATTTTGAATCCAATAGTACTTCATTTATTCACCTGTTCCAGGGTAAATGTATTTTTCTTCTTAATCTTGAAATGATTGTCATTGTTGGAGTCACAAGTATTGGTTTCCTTTCACTTTTTACTAACAACGTATTTCGGGCACTTTCTTACAGAATTCTCTGGTAGCATTTGTAAAAATTTGTAAATGATGTAAAATAGTCGATTTGTTGATTCTTACCTTCAAGTAAATTTTATGAGCATACTTGTGAAGTTCTTATTGTAATTTTGAACTGTAATTTACTGTTGGTTTTTTGTTTGTTTGTTTGTTTCGTTCTTTTGCACCAAGTAGCTTGGTTACGTCCTGGATTCTGTGTGTGGTGACAGACTGCAGGTACCCCCCACCTTTGCCACCAAAGGTTCGTTTCTGGACGACATGTCGAGATTGTCACTACAGTCAGTGTCAGGCCTGGACCTCACTCATCAGCTGAATTTCAACTTGACCTCTAAAGTATCCCCTCGAGAGAGGGGATGCAGTGGAAGACTCCGGCCCTGACCTCATCCAGTTCTCGGGGAATACTGAAGCAGGCAGCTCTGATCAGGACAAGTAGGTGGATTGGAATTTACCTATGCTGAGTGACTTGACATGCATCGTTAATGTAGTGTGAATACCAGTTATTTTACGCTAGCAGTTTAACCCTTTCACCGCCAGACGTTCTTTTTTGCATGAATCCCCATCGCCAGCCAGTTTTTGAGAAGAAGTATAATTTCATACCAGCATGTTTGAAACTCAGATATCTCAGGCACTAATTGATGGATTTACATTCTGTTTTTTTTTAAGTGGAGGGGAAACACTGTACTTTTGTAATATTATATTATATAAGTAATGATTTGTCAAGAACAATTTCTTTTTTTTTTTGTAATTTGAAGTAAAAAAAAATGCAAAACAAAATTTTGAATGTTATCTTTCATCTCAACATAAAAAAGAAGTAAGCATGCCAACAAAGTCTGAAAAAGGAAGGAAAAATAGTCCACTCAACAAATGAAGGCCATAAGGTATGTAATATCCATCAAAAGAATGAAATATACAGCCACAAAACCACATACTCCACATCACATCACCAGCAATTTTTTTAGAAAAACGATAATTCCATACCAGCATGTTTGAAATGCAAATATCTCAGGAACTAATTGATGGATTTACATTCTGTTTTTTTTTAAGTGGAGGGGAAACACTGTTCTTTTGTAATATTATAATAAATAAGTAATGGTTTGTCAAGAACAATTTCATTTTTTTTTTGTATTTTGAAGTTAAAAAAAAATGCAAAACAAAATTTTGAATGTTATCTTTCATCTCAACATGAAAAAGAAGTAAGCATGCCAACAAACTCTGAAAAAAAAGGAAGGAAAAATAGTCCACTCAACAAATGAAGGACATAAGGTATGTAATATCCATCAGAAGAATGAAAAATACAGCCTCAAAACCACATACTCCACATCACATCACCAGCAATTTTTTTTTAGAAAAAAAATGATAATTTCATACCAGCATGTGTGAAATGCAAATATCTCAGGAACTAATTGATGGATTTACATTCTGTTTTTTTTTAAGTGGAGGGGAAACACTGTTCTTTTGTATATTATTATAATAAATAAGTAATGGTTTGTCAAGAACAACAATTTCAATTTTTTTTTTTAATTTGAAGTAAAAAAAAAAAATGCAAACAAAATTTTGAATGTTATCTTTCATCTCAACATGAAAAAGAAGTAAGCATGCCAACAAACTCTGAAAAAGGAAGGGAAGGAAAAAATAGTCCACTCAACAAATGAAGGACATAAGGTATGTAATATCCATCAGAAGAATGAAAAATACAGCCTCAAAACCACATACCCCACATCACATCACCAGCAATTTTTTTTTTGAGGAAAACAATAATTTCATACCAGCATGTTTGAAATACAGATATCTCAGGACCTAACCGATGAATTTTCATTTTTTTTTTTTTTTAAGTGGAGGGGAAAAACTGTATTGCTTTATTAGTATAATATATAAGTAATGGTTAGTCACAAACAATTTCAAATTTTTCAGTAATTTGAAGTAAAAAAAAAAAAAAAATGCAAAATAAAATTTTGAATGTTTTCATTCATCTCAGCATAAAAAAAGAAGCAAGCATGCCAACAAACACTGAACAAGGAAGGGAAAATAGTCCACTCACCAAATGAAGGCCAGACAGTATGTAATATCCATCAGAAGAATGAAAAATACAGCCTCAAAAGCACATACTCCAAATCAGAAAACTGGTGATGGCATGGCACAATAGACCAAGTATCAAGTTTGTGAGTGTGTCCAGGGTTCAGTTTTCAGACAGAATGAAAAAAAAATTCTACTGCTACAAATGACACTATTTCTACTGTCTGTACTGTACACATGCTGACTGGGTCAAGGCATTAGTCCAGCCCATGGATCAGCTGACCGGCGGCCTTCCGGAAATCTTGTCGTGTATGATAGAGTTCAAAACACAACGTTGGGCACATGGGTAGCTCACATTTTCTGCATTTGAACCTGGTCTGCACTCTCTTCCACCCTCTCTGTGTTCTGGAGCTACAGACTGTGCAGTCAGGGCGGCTGCCATCCTCAATTTTTTCCAAAAAAAATGTCGCTCTGTCAAGCGTGCTGGTCTGGGCGTCTCCCTCTGGCTTCTGATCTGAACTAAAGGCCTGTAGTTTTCCAACAGCCCATCAGTGACCTTCTCCCTGAAAACCCTGGCTGGAAGGTGAGGTCTGGGAGTTGTCTTTTTGTAAATAATGTAGCCGTTTGTCAGAGCAACCTCTCTAAGGCGGTGGTAGACAGCATGGTACCATTTGGAGACTTTATGCGGGTAGGCATAAGTCCCCAAAAGCTGGTCCGTCAGGTCCACACCACCCATATTCTGATTATAATCCTCCGCAATGACCGGCTTCTCAAGCATACGGAACCCACCAGTGTGTTTCCCAGACTTCATCCTCTTATCAACGGTGTTGTCTGAATGCACCGAGGAAAGGAAGATGACAAATTTTACATCACGCCATGCACAGGCCACGATGTCAGTGGTAGATGACTTCATAAACACTGGGTCATCCCCTTTTGAAGTGGCAT
>JADBJO010000203.1:207500-310000 GCA_016801955.1 Conus betulinus
TCTTAGATCTCAGTTACTTCTGTTTTAGTTTGGTTTGGGGCTGCTGTCCTCCATCACATGTGTTACATGTGTTACATTCATTTACACGTTTAAAAACAGTGCACTGGCTCTTTCTCTTTCCTCTCATTCAAAGTTTATTGTCTTCTTGTTTTAGATCTCGGTGTGAATTTACATTGATTTTGTGATTCGAACAGATTGTGATCTCCTAAAATCTCTCTCTGGCACTGGTGAGCAGTTTTACGCTTGGTTCAGTCTATGCATTTCCTTTTCTGTACGGTTTTATTGTTTGATTCGATTGACCTGTGACATCTGTTAGTGCTGGTGATGATGGCATGTATGAGATGATAAGCCAGTGTGCATGCTTTTGTGTTTTGATTTGTATTGTTAATTTTGCTCCCTTTGTATTGAGTGAACTTTCCTTTGATAACTAGATCAAGTGCAGATCTGTGTATGTTTATGTTACTCTCAAATAGAATTGTTGAAGATTTTAAGTTTAATGTTAATTACAAGCATAGATTTCATAAATAAATTGTTAAAAAAAAAAAAAAAAAGATAATGGCAATAAGGTAACTGTGAGAATGATTCATTAGATTTGTGCGAAACTGGTCTATTTGAAGCATGAATAAAAAAAAAATTTTTTAAGTCAGATTTGAGGTCACATCAACATGTGTGGTACCTGTGCTGTTTGTGCAGATTTTAATGTAATTAAGGGTAATTGAACTTGAAAAAAAATTCTTTTCTACTGAAGACTGTTTTCCTAATTTAGCTTTCTTAATATACTTTCAGAAAACATCATGAAACGAAGTTCTATGGCTGTGCAGGTATAGATCTTAAACTCTGAATGATCATAAGAATGGTGTTGTTTGATTTCAGCTACTAAGAGTGTGGTTTTGGAAATTAGATTGAATAAGAAACAAAACAAAACCTGCCTCTGAAAAGAGAACAAAAAACAACATGTACTGGCATGTTTCCAAAGAGTGAATTGGTCTTGTTGCATAGTTCACTGGTTTGGTTGAATTTTGGAGATGCAGTTTTGTTTTTAGGTTATTGCCAGTCAGTTTCTTTTTTTTTCTACTTTTGTAATAAACACCTATTATTTTTCCCTTGTTAGAAATGATCATGTGTTAGCAATGTAGCGCTGTAAAACACTGATGATATGTTGCAGTAATATTGATAGTATGTTGTTATAATACTTAGGTGTTGGAAAGTGCTGTTCTTTTTTTTTTGTTTGAAAAAGTCTTATGTAGTTAACAATGCTGTGCTGTGAAAAATGAGCAACATATTGTTATACTACTTTTTTTCATACATGTTTAAAAAACTGTGTGCGATTTTTTTGTTTTTTCTCTGTTTGAAATAATCATGGGTTGTTAGAAGTGTAGTGCTACGAAGAATGAATGTTATTTTGTAGTGACACTTGCATGGTACAGTTTGAGTGTAGAATTGGGTCTGACTGTATTGGAGGTTAAGGATGCTCAGCTGCAGATTTCAGTGAGGGCGGTATGATTTACTGCTGCATGCAATATGGCGTGGACTGAAGAGGGGTGGGAGTTGGGGGTAGGGTAGGGATGGATAGTAACATGACCTTTCTTTTCAAGTTAGTTTGTGTTGTTTTCTCCAGGTAAGACCTATTTCGTATACTTCAGTCTTACGAATTGAATGTCTAGTCTGAAAGTGCTTTGATTTGACATGTTCTTGTTCTTGCATAAACCCTTGTAGAGGTGCTGAGTGTTCTGTCAGTGTAGAATGCTTTGTAGGTTCTTCCTCTTCTGTCTTTGACTCTGCATGTTGTACTGTTTTTTAACTTACATTATTGCCATCCACTGGATTTTTTGTTTTTGTTTTGGTTGTTTTTTGTTTGTTTTTGGCCTTCAAGTCCATTCATCTGTTTGTGTTACACTTTTTTTTCCCTCTTGTTAAACTTTATAACATGGTAGCTAGTGTCTGTGTATGTCGGTGACTGTATGTGTAACTGTAAGGGATGGGGGGTGGGGGGTGGGTGGGTACTCTGATGCCTATGTACTGAGTGATACAGTGGTAGCTAGTGTCTGTGTATGTCCATGTGTGTATGTGTAGGGGATGGGGGTGGGGGTACTCTGATGCCTATGTACTGAGTGATACAGTGGTAGCTGGTGTCTGTATGCCTGTGTCTGTATGTGTAAGGGATGGGGGGTATACTGATGCCTGAGTACTGAGTGATACAGTAAACACTATTCAGAATGGACTCTAGGCAGTCCATTCTACAGCATCTGTCTGTCCATTCAGCCTTTTCTGTGTGTTGTGATGCCCTTATCTTTTACTCTTTTTAAACCTGCAGAGGAACGGCTCTGAGCCCAGCCACATGTATCCAGCGTAAAAGGATGTCAGCAGTTTTGCTACCATATTGTGCATACTTTGTAGACAGCTCTGAGTCTCAAGTAGTTTTGTTTCTCTTTAATATGGGACTTATTTATTCTCCATGATGACAGCCCTGAAAGGTCATTGTGTGGTCATCTTACTTCCTAGAATGGTCAGCTTGCTACATAACACTGACATGGACACTGAAAAACATTCATGTCAAAATTCTGTGCTTGATTCAGCAGCATTGTAAAACATGTTCTGCTATATATAGTATTAATGTGATGATGATGATGATGATGATGTGTGTGTGTGTGTGTGTGTGTGTGTGTGTGTGTGTGTGTGTGTGTGTCTGTGTGCACTGTCACAAGCTGTCTTGTCTGGATGGATGTTTGTGTGTGGGGATAAGGCAATCTGGTGAGCAAGGAAAGAGAATGCAAGCAGATATCTCGGTGAGCACACCCACTCAACAGACGGCAAGACACAACACAAACATGACTGCACAAATTCCACGTACAGGGGAAATCAACTACATTCTCAGTCACTCTCATTTGTTCATGACAATCGGGAGAATGACTTGAAAGAGGATGAAAAGAGAGCAGGGGGTTGAAAAAAGCACTAACACTGAGTCCCTTTTTATGGCTGTAAATTATCCCTACACCCCCCTCCTCGCCTGCTTTTTTAATTGTTCGAAGATCAGAGAGGAGGAATGATCAGGATCAGTGACTGAAAATGTTATAAGGAATGTTTATCTGTGTCAGTAAGAACAGTTTGGCGTCATATACTGTACATGTCAGACCATAGCATTCAACGGCAGTCAGTCAGCTCTGTCATGCTGAATTTTTGTGGCAAATGCAGTCATAAGACAGTCACGTGACGTCCACCCCACTTCCGCCAACGGAAGAAGCCGATGTTAGCTTCCATTCAACTTCGGCCTGTCGCCCAAGCAAGATAAGTCTTGTGCTCTGTCTCGCCTATTCTTTGCCTTTGTGTAAAGATTGCTTGTGTTCGCATTCTTGGTTCATTTCACTTGTGGCTTGCGCTAAACCCTTAGTACACTTGCCGTGTGAGGCTATCGGTGGGCTAGCATTTCTATCTTCAATTCATTTTCGCGATTGTCGTTGTTGCGGTTCATGGTTTATCCACGTAACCCGGTTCGTCGTTTACCTGCGTTTTACCTACGCCAGTTTCTTGGTTTGGCGTTGTTGTTCTTCGGCACCCTCGAGATCCTGGGCTCTCTAGACCTCGTTCGCCTTCTCCTTAAGGCTCTCCTGCGGTTTATTTTCCAATTCACGCCACTACTTTGTGCGACGATTGTGTTGCCGGTCTCGCATCACGTGACTGTCTTATGACTGCATTTGCCACAAAAATTCAGCCTGACAGAGCTGACTGACTTCCGTTGAATGCTATGGTCTGACATGGTAAGTATACTAGCCAAACAGGGAGTATAATAAAAACTCCCCATTTTTGACAGAGAGAAGAAAGGATGGAAAATACAAACTAATGCGGAAATTCTGAATGTTTAACAATACTCTGGGCCATTCCCCGCACACTGCGCTCTAACCTGGAACCACCTGACAGGTAAAAGGTGACAACTGTGCCAGAGCTGAGAGTTGCAAATTAGTGTGTGTCCCCCACTGAACCATTGTCAGGGCCGAATGAAGTCGCAGCCTGATCAGTACGAATTACAGTGAAAAAGAAATAGCAGAAAGAGATCAGTAGGCCAAAAAAGGGGCAAACAGCATTTGCCTGACATGTGTGTTCAAAGCCATTGCACTTTTTGTTGGTCATTTTGTCTTTCAGAATTGCTTGAAGACCAGCTTTTATCATCAGAGATTTATCCTTTAGATCTGGGAGAACATATAGAAATGTTTTTTGTCAAAATATTGTAAATCTGAATCACATCTGAGAATGAAGTTAAAGAGGGGGTGATCTTTCGGGTATTTAGAAGACAGTTTTCAATCTTGTGTTCACTCAGCCCTGATATGGCCCCTTGTGGTCGGCTGGGCTATATAAACAACATTATATTATCTTATCTTGTGTTCACTGTTGCAGAGCTGTCAGCCAGCGTTTTACCCTTGTCCTCAAACCAAAATGGCAGAGCCATCATCGGAGGCCAGGTCCAAGGAAGTGGACTCCTCCCACTCTACATTGAGGGAGAAAACGGCCAACTCCAAGGACTGGTCAGACAGCTCCAAGCAGGACTCCAAGCAAGACTCCAAAGACATACCTTGGGAAGGAGCCAGATAGAGACTGTGAAGAAACGACCACAGCCCACAAACAACGGCAGGGAAGGAGGACCGCGGGGACTAGTGGCGCGGGGAGCCGTTGCCCTGTTTGCGGGCCATCTCCTGGACGACGTGGCTGAAGGCGAGGAGCTTGATCAGAGCATGCACAATGTGGAGCTGGGTGAGGACGACCTGAAACAGCTGGATGCTGACGTGGACTTCAGTGACCTGGAGGACGACCCCGTGCTGGATGGAGAAAGCGGCGACGAAGATTTTGACTTTGACGGACCCATGCTGAGTCTGCCCACCAGAGGGCGTGTGAGAGAAGGGAACAGAAAACCAGGAGGAAAAGACGCTGCAGGCAGAACTAGCGGAAGCTGAGAGTCGAGTTGGTGAAGGGCAGGAGTCTGAGGAGAATGGAGCAGTGGCACAACTGGCTGTTAGCTCTGCCAGTGGTAAGATTTTTTTTTCATGTCAGATCTCTGCCAGTGGTAAGATTTTTTTTTTTCTTGTCAGATCTGTCAGTGGAAAGATTTTTTTTTTTCTTGTCAGATCTGCCAGTGGTAAGATTTTTTTTTTCTTGTCAGATCTGTCAGTGGTAAGATTTTTTTTTTTCTTGTCAGATCTGTCAGTGGAAAGATTTTTTTTTCTTGTCAGATCTGTCAGTCGTAAGATTTTTTTTCTTGTCAGATCTGTCAGCGGTAAGATTTTTTTTTTTTTCTTCTCAGATCTGTCAGTGGAAAGATTTTTTTTTTCTTGTCAGATCTGCCAGGGGTAAGATTTTTGTTTCTTGTCAGATCTGTCAGGGGTAAGATTTTTTTTTTCCTTGTCAGATCTGTCAGGGGTAAGATTTTTTTTCTTGTCAGATCTGTCAGTGGTAAGATTTTTTTTTCTTGTCAGATCTGTCAGTGGTAAAAAATTTTTTCTTGTCAGATCTGTCAGGGGTAAGATTTTTTTTTCTTGTTAGATCTGTCAGTAGTAAGATTTTCTTCTTGTCAGATCTGTCGGTGGTAAGATTTTTTTTTCTTGTCAGATCTGTCAGTGGTAAGATTTTCTTCTTGTCAGATCTGTCGTGGTAAGATTTTTTTTTTCTTGTCAGATCTGTCAGTGGTAAGATTTTCTTCCTGTCAGATCTGTCAGTGGTAAGATTTTTTTTTTCTTGTCAGATCTGTCAGTGGTAAGATTTTCTTCTTGTCAGATCTGTCAGTGGTAAGATTTTTTTTCTTGTCAGATCTGTCAGTGGTAAGATTTTCTTGTCAGATCTGTCAGTGGTAAGATTTTCTTCTTGTCAGATCTGTCAGTGGTAAGATTTACGCCGTTGAAATGTTTGGATCAGCTCCAGTGATGGTGGGATGTTTACCAGTTGTAAGTTTTTCTGATTAGTTGTCCTAGTAGTAAGGCTTTTTGCTAAACTTTCTGGTTACCATTGACTTTTCTTTTCTTAGTTTTCTTCTTACCAGCAGTGATATTTTAGTAACATTTTCTAGTTAAGCTTATCTGTGGTCATTTTTGTTCCCAAAGGAATAATGCATACTTTAATGCATACTTTCTAGTCAGCTCTAACGAAGATAGGATTTTTTCTGGTGACTTTGCTGCTGCAGTATTTTGTAATTGTTGGTGAGTTTCATGTGTTATTTTGTTGTTTTATTTTAACCCATGGACAAAGCCATGATATCGTTAATCTCAGCTGTTTGTCAGTCATTGCAGATCAGGATTTTAGACTGCTGAGTACAGTAAACTGACCACTCTGCATACTAGACACTAAATCCCTTCAGACTGACAGATTCAGCATCATGAAAGTTATTCCCCATGAAAGTGTTCACCATACCAGGAGTGGATGAACCAGCAAGCTGTCACTGTTTCAGACCATGCCATTGACTCGCGCTACTTCCGCAAGACACCCATGTCATTTGCCGGAGATGGGGAAGACAGAGAGTTTGTGAACAGTGGAAGCAATCTATTTGACAGCAGTCAACAGAGAGGTCAGTTGTATTGTTTCTTACACCCTTTGTAAGCTTGAAACTAGACCAAAGACGGGTCAGACTGGTTTAATATGTTGGTGTCTTTTTCAAGCTGGTCGGGTTTGAGATGTGGATATATCATGGAATGACGTCATGAAGGATGCATAGTTAAACTGTAAAAGACCGGGAAAAAAAAATAACAAAGAGAAGAGACTCTTATTGGACTATTAGTAAGAGATATCACTATGTAAACTGGGTTTTAGTGGCAACACTAATGATCACATGTTTAATGTTGGTTTAGAGCGTTAACAGAACTTTCACAACTAAAGCTATGCATTTAATATTCTGACCTTCTTCTTTGAGGAGTGTTACATATGCTACATCAGAAGCGAATTGTTGATTTGTGCATGCAAACACTTATTGTGCATAAAACATTGTATCAGGTTCTTTTGTGATAGAAATATAATTTTTTTAGTATGGGAAGAAAAACGGGGGGGAAAAAAGAGGGTTGGTATGGAAAGTCTCCTAAGTCGTTCGTTTGGGGTATAGAAATACTTATTTGTTCTGTGTTGTAGACCTTGGTAAACTACAGTGAAGTATGGACTGTGCAGGTGCTGCAGAAGGGGAACATTTGTTGACCAAGCTTCGCCGACAGTTCATGGCTGGAGATGGAAGTGAAAACGAGGTTGACACCGATGATGAGCTGGAAGCGGTCAAGAAGGTGAGGCTTTGCAGGAGAAAAAAGTTACATGACATTTACATGGCTAGTATACGACAGCCAGGGGCAACAGCTGCCCAGAAACCGTCACAGTCATTGGCAGTCTTGACCTTTCCTCAACAGTGCTGAGAACATATGCAGCAGTAGTTCTTAGCTGACTGTGTGAGAAAGCACTCAGATCTAATGATTTCACAAGAGACCTAATACGGATAGGTTTTGACCTGGTATGATATAAAGGTTAAACTACACTGTATAAGGATGTGGTTTGGACAGGTTTTGACCTCGTGTGGTATAATGGTTTACCAGACTAGTGATGCAGTCTGACATATAACGATATGGTCTGGACAGATTTTGACTTTATGTGACATGACGGTTTAGCTGATTTGTGATGTAGAGTGACACAGTAGTTCATCAGACTAGTGAAGTGATTTTTACTTGCTACGACTCGGTGGTTTATCTGACTAGTGATTTGGTTAGGATAGATTTTGTCTTAATGTGGCCTAATAGTTTGAATGATCAGTGGACAAGTTATGACATAGTGTTGCACGGTGGTTTATCTGATTAGTGATGTGGTTTGGACAGTTCTGTCATGGTGTGGCCCATTGGTTTGTCATAACAGTGATGTGATTTGGATAGATGTTTCATTTGAACTTCTTGCTTACTTTTTGCCTTTTTAACAAAAATGCAGAGATACGTTGCTGTCTGTAGTCATTTTGTATGTGTGCATGTATGTGTGATTGGACTGTTCTTATGACAACATTTGGTTGTGTGTGTGTGGAAGTCGCTGGCACTGGCTACAAGGGAGAGAGGACAAGGGGCAGATGAAGAGGACAGTGATCGCAGTAATCTCCCTCTGCCAGGTATGACATTTTTATCTGTCAGATCCCATGTCTTCATTTTTAGAATGAAAAGGGAGAACTGGATGGAGTTAGAGGAAGCAAAATAGAGAGGAAGGGTATAGAGGGATGTGTGTTGTTTTTTTTTTTTTTTTTTTTTTTTTCCCATCAGAAACGGCCTGGTTCTGAAATTCCTCTGTGTTGCAGTTCAGTTTATATGAGTTTATAAACTAAGATTAAAGCTGTTACGTTGTTTGTGCGTAAAAGATGAAGAGACGGATACTTGCTGCTGTTACTGTAACTCATGATACTGCTGGGTGGCATTTTTAATGTACAGCAGGTTGCAAAAAGTCATGTCAAGTTTCTCCAGTCCTGTTTCCTATTGTTTATGCTGTGATGTCACAGATGACCTGTGTGTGTGCGTGTGCATGTGTGTGTGTGTGTGTGTGTGTTGTGTGTGTGTGTGTGTGTGTGTGTGTGTGTGTGTGTGTGGCAGTGGGCCTGGAAGATGTGAATTCATCAGACAGCCAAAGCCATAGCAGCAAAAGAAATGAGGGAAGGCATCCGAGTTCTTCATGACGCGTCAGCGTGCAGAGGGCAATGCCGCTTACTCCCCTGTTCCCTGGGATGGTGCCGGAGAGGGTGATGGAAGCAGTGAGGGTGACAGGTAACCTTATTACCGCGATAATTTTCACTTGTTAGGAGGATGAGGAGAAAAGCAGAGCAATTGCAGATTTCCGTCCCATAGCAGCTTCATCCAACGCTGCCTAGAAATAACAGAAACTCTAAAGACACACAGCTGTCTGTATGTTCCTCGTTTTTTGATGTGGCAACACAAATTCAAGCACATCTGTGTGATCCTGTCTTCTTTGATAGTTTCTTTGCAGTGGTATAGCTTGCTAGCCAGATCTGTTCATTGAATGATTTCTGTTCTGCTGTGCATGGCACATTTTGGATCATGTTTTTGAATATTCATTGCCTTCAAATCCAGTCATGTACTTTTTATGTTATGAAGCCCAGCTGAAAAGCGTCTTGCCTTGTATGTGCAGTGATGGAAGCAGGGGCAAGGTGTCCCAGTCTGCCGACAGACAACAATTTCGTTACGTCAGTGGAGCTTCCATGGATCCAAACCAGCCTGCAGCGACAGACCAGTCCATGGTAAGTGAGTGGTAGTGATTTTAGGAGTGTTTGGGGAAACCGTTTGGACAATGTTTAAAGGATTTACTGGAACTTTTCTTTTATCCAGAAAATGTGCTAGTTGTCATCATCACAAGTTTGCCCGTGTTCAGAAGAAATTTTTTGTCCAGTCTGGAGAATGGGAATCACTATTTATGAGAGGTCACAATCAGTGGAAATCGTCCACATGACATATTGCAAAACTCTTTGCTTTGCAGTCACACTCAAGACGGAAAGGCTGAAAACTGATGGAGTGAGCCAGTAAACTTGAACACATTCCTCAAGGAGGTATTTTGGGATGGAATGTAGACTAGAGGAAAATCCTTTTAATGCTTTTTCTAAGTTATGGGTACAGATTCACCTTACTTGACGATGAAAAAAATGCTCAGGGTGGTCAGGTAAATGAAAAGAAGTTTTGCTGGGGATCAGATTACGCAGGAGATGAACCTCCTCATGTTTTGTGCTTGAACACACTAAAAGGGGATCATGAAAAAGAGCAGATGTTGCCTTATACATAATGTTAATTGTTTGATTTCTTTTACCTGGAAGGGTTTATGTTACAATGAATGTTTTTTTACCCATCATCAGCAAAAAAAGAGATTCTTGCTAAAGAAAAGAAGGTTTTAGAAATATATGTCCAAACAAGTGCCTTTTTTGCTAATGGCGTGAACAGTACATAAACAAAGATTCCCCTTAAAAATTTTGAGATGGAGGGAGAGAAATCCATCACTAATTATCACATCAACAGGGCTAGGACTGATGGGCTAGGCAATGGTCAGAGCAGTGGTGACACTGAACAGGATAATTTTCTGCACTTGTTCAGACAGACAGTTAAGCATGAGAACAAATTTACACAGGTTTGTTATTTTCCGCACTTATTCAGACAAATGAGAAACAAATTACACAGGTTTGTTATTTTCCACACTAATTCAGACAATCATGAGACAAATTTACACAGGTTTGTTATTTTCCACACTTGTTCAGGCAGTTAAGCATGAGAACAAATTTATACCAGTTTGTTATTTTCCAAAGAGCGCATGCGGAAGAAATAAATCTAAATCATTCTTTGATGCTATGTTCATGCTGATTTGTTCTTTGTCAGATTCCACCTTCTGATCCAGCTGCAGAATCTGGTCTTCAACCCGAGTTCTTTTTGCCAACATCTTCCAACTCCCTGCTTCAAGACAGTGAGGTGATCTCCCCTCAGACCCTAGAAGGCAGCACTTTAATGTGGAAGACATTTTGAAGTCCGCAACAGAAGTCCTACCCAGTGTCGCCAAAGACAAGGGGAGGAATGCATCCAGAACTGATGCATCTGGATTCAGTGCAAAAGATGTACAGGAGAGATCTGTTTGAGGTAGGACTTACACTGAATACTGTGGTCAGCTCGTTTCCTGTCTTCACCTCCTTTCTGTATGTGTTCTCACTAGCCCCAAGTGATGAAAAAAGAAAAACAGGCACATAAAGTTTGTTGATGGTCATTGGGGCGTGTGTCAGGGTAGCCCAGTTTTTCAGCATGGAACGAAACGTACCATGTCATCGCTGCTGCCCACCTGTTAGGATGAATGAAAGCAACGGAGTAACTGTCTTTCTGTCAAGCATCTGAAAACAGAGGAGTTTGTTACTCTCTCAAAACTCCAAGGCTCCCGATTCACATCCTGCTGTGTGTATATCACACGTTGTGACCTAGAAATACTCACTGAAGATTTGTGGACTGCATGACTGCAGTTTCGGACTGCATTGTTTTCCAGGTATCATCGGCTGTGCTTCATTGGAGCCTGGCTATGAGGTGCTGTTTGTAGACCAACACCAGTTTGAAGTACATGTCAAGGAGTTGTAGATACTGGGCCCTGAAATCTCAAACTATCACCCTTAACTCTCGCCATGAGTTCCGCTGCAGAGTTTAAAACAATCACAGTATAGTTCCTTGAAACACTCACGTTTTTCTGTTCTGTACTTGAAACACTCAAGTCAATGGGAAATTATATATATGTTGAAATGGACCGTTTTGTAACAAACTTTTGAATTCTGTGTGTGTATATGTGAATAAAGAGACAGCCGAGCATAAATTATGGTTGAAAATGTAGGTTGACCTGAAGGTGGAAAAAAAAAAAAAGCTTGAAGAACCTTTTCCAAGTATTGCTGGGTACCCATTAAAAAATTGAGGCTGAGAGTGAAATTACTCTTTATAATGTCTAAGAAAAGGTGAGCCCACCCATTGCAACAGATTTGAATCAGGAGCCCTGAACCTCTATCCACTTTGTTGATGCTTGTTTTTGGCTTAGTTGATGCCCCCCAGCAACAGACAGGAACTAGTATTTATTGTTTTGTTTCTTGCCCTGATAAGCTTAGAATGTGTAAATTGGTGTCATCAAAAAAAGTGGGCGAATATTGTCAATAGCAGGATGGAAACATCCTGTCTCTTAAGTGAAATGCATAAGAAAGTTTCTGTTGACCATGAACTTTGGACCTGTGGGGAACTGATTGTAAGAGAATGTTGTCTGTTGCGTGATCAGTTTGCCGGTACTTTGGGATCAGGCTTTCTAGTGGCTTTACAGACCTCATGATATGACCAGACACTTTGAAATTCCAGAGGAAGGCCAAAAGGGTTTACATTTACATCAGGGCCATTACAAGTCTTTACACCAGCAAAAATCAATATCAAAACAACATTCAAAAAAATCGCGGTAGCAGCACTAAGTTCACACTCACCCACCCATTGTCTGACTCTCAGACAGCCGAAATGACAAAGGACACCAGAGCAGACGATGGTCTTACTTACTTAGAAATATCAATCCTTCCACAAGTCTGGTGCTCAGTCTTCATTGTCTCCTTTAGTAAAAAAGAATGATATCTACATCTGCCATGACCTGCGCTTGTTCAAGTAATTCAAAATGCCAGGGAAGTGCGTGTTTCAGGGTCATTGGCACAAAATGAAAGGATTGGATGCTGAAAGATTAAAAAGATAAGCATTACACATGGGTTGCAGTTTGTGATGTATCACTGTATTTGTGTTCAATGGGTGGAAGTATTCTTTAAGAAAAAAAAAAACCCTGCTTAGTGAACACATACAGGACAGGTTTGAAACTGCATCCTGAAGACAGGTGTCCATGTGTTCAAATTTTTTAAGAGCTCAGGTAGTGTGTATGGCGTTGATTCATCCAACTGTACATTGACAAACCTAGCCAGTACAGGTCTTTTAAAAAATGTGGAAATGATCCGTATTGGTCCTTTCGTTATCCTTATTTGCCATCAGCTGAAATCTAGGGAACTCGGGGATATTTCGAGCAGAATGATTCTGCAGGCAGGAGATTGTGTGAGTGTTGTTTGGTCAGTATGGGATCCTTTGGACGGAGGGTTACAACATTGTTCTTGCTTGGGTTCCTGGTCATGTTGGCATCAGGAAATATGAAATGGTTGATCATTTGGCCAAGAACGCCACAACAAGGAAACTTGTCTAACATATCTATCCCCAACTCGGATTTAAAACCGAAAGTTAATGATCCTGACAGCCTGGCAGGAGGACTGGAATACACAGATGGATAACAAACTTTTCCAGATCCATCCAAACCTAAAAGAGTTCCTCTCAGAGGTAGATGAGAGGAACTCTTTTAGGTTTGGATGGATCTGGAAAAGAAGAAATGGTTTTATGCCGGCTGCACATTTTCGTTTTTAACTCATTTGCACCTTTTAAAGAGTGAAGAAGCTCTGTGGAACATTCCATGTCATGTACCACTCACAATGAAACATTTTCTTTTAGAGTGTTGAGACTTGCGTGATATGAGACATAAACATTTTACAGCAGACTTCATGAAAACCTTGTTCAGAGATTTCCACATGATGTGATCTTTGAATATCTGAAAGGGATTAACATTTTTTATCTGATCTGAGATTTTACAGTGGAAGGATTTTTAACAAAATTTCGGGTGTGTTTTTAGATGTAATTTAAAGGGTTGTGTGAATGAATGACTTGTGAGCTGACTTCAGTGCAGTGAAAGCCCTGATATGGCCATTTACGGTCGGCTGGGCTATAAGCAGCATTACCTTACTTGGATGGAGTGGTTCTACAGACAGAATGTGATGCATGTTACAGGGCCAGTTCGCCATCAGTTTGGGTCCTTTGGCTTGGGACCAGAGGAAGAGGAAGTGGACAGTGGTGCAACTGGAGGGTGAGTTGGTCTGACCTTGTTGCTGTCATGGTAATAGCTGTGCTGGTTTTAGGCCCAGTCTGATCCCAGTGGTGGGGTAGGGTTAGGGGTGGGGGATATTTAAATCTGATGGAAAACCTCTCGTGCTTTTACATGTATTTGAAGAACTGAATCCAGTATGTGATACAGTGAGTTAGGAATCCATCAGTGTCAGGTTGGCCTTTTTCCCCTCAACTTTGGTGAACTGTCAGTGGTACTGTTACCCCAGTGGTTATCATTTTGGCTCCCATACACAGCTATTGACTATTTGTATCTGTAAATCAGGTGATCTTTTATCAGTGTGCAGTCTTGTAAACACATGGCTAATGCCTCTCTGGACTCTGAAATGCTGTGATTCAAAGATACTGTGTTACCTTATTGAATGTAAGCAGCCGTCATTGGTCTTCACTCCCACGCATTGATAAGTGGCTGCATCTTTGTTCTTTTCCTTTTTTTTTTTTAAAAATAAGTTCAGTTCAGTTTTGATTATTTTTTGGAAATTTGCTATGAATTGGCAGTAACATAGTCTTGCATGGTTTCTTAGGCTGTAAATATGACTTAATGGTATGAATTTGAATTTGTAATTTATAGCAAATGAGGAAGATTTTTACTGTTTGGTGTATCATACAGGATTCGTACGCTCCTTGAAACTCCTTGAATTCTGAGAGCCAATTTCAAGGCCTTGAAAACCCTTGAAAATCAATAAAATGGGTTTCTGTTGATCAAACCTCCTAGAAAACCTTTGAAAATCAAGCCATCCGCTCCAAAGATTTTTGATGTGACATAAAAAATGGCAGTTTGATTTTTCTGCGTTCAGGGTGATGAAAAATTATTTAAAAACAAATTTTTATAAGCTTCCTGCTTGTTCAATTCTTCCTGACTGCTGGTTCGTGAACGAAGCTGAAAATGCTGGGGGGAAAGACTGCTTTCAAACGTGTGTGGTTGGATAAACCCGAGTTTTCTGACTAGGCGAGAGAAGACAAAACAAATAGATATGCCTGCTAAAGCACAGTCTGCAAAAAAAAAGTTCCAGTGTGCGAGCAATGGGCCAGAGTGCCGTGGTTAGCCACAGCAAAACGTTTTCAGATAGTCAAATCCCCAAAGGATTTCAGCGTGGTAGGGGGAAATCCAGGTATTTGGCATTGCACCTCACTTTCATTCATTGTTAAAAAAAAAAAAAAAAAAAAAGAACACAAGAAGAATCAAACTACGTATTATCATTTGATGAAAGTCTAAACAAAGAACTGAAGCTGAAACAGCTTGAAAATAAACATGCACATTTGACTTTCCAGACTTTTAGCTGTTCTTTTGTGTAAAATGACTTTTCAGTTAGTACAAATAGTACTTCTGCTGTGTAAAGTAACAGCTGATCAAGTCGATGGAAGGGCAGAAAACAGGTAACAAATCTTGGAAAACTCCTTGAATTTTGTTTTTGGGAGTCTGTAGGAACCCTGTCATATATTTGATATGTTGATCAGCATGATCTGAATTACTTTGTGTACTTGAACAAAATAACATGTCATCTTGCTTGTTTAGTATGTAGTTGTGTGCTTGGCCGTGCATCAACAGCAGCGTTCAGATTCAGTGCGATGCATCCGATAGAAAGTCAGCTGTGTTGAACAGAGAAACCTTTCCCTGAACAAACTGGTCAAGTGCAGAGAACATTCCAGCTGACTCCAGTTGATAGGAAAGTGTTCTAACCTTTGATGCGAACTACTCCCAGGCTGCCAGTATGTGGTACACTGGTCTGACTGCTGTTGCCTCAGGTCCATGGAGAAGAGCAGTGGGGGAGCAGAACTGTCCAGAAGCACAGGTGAAGAAACCCCGTCTCCTGCAGCAGAAGTATCGGCGAAGAATGCTGTGGGAGGACTTCCATCCAAGGGCAGTGGTTCCTTTGACGGGCCCTTCAGAAAGCCGCGTGCCCCTGCACCACCCAGGAAGAAAACCTTCACCAGTCAGTGGTTTGGATTTCACGTAACTACTTTTCTGCTTTATGCTTAGAGAAAACGCAGTGATTATGTCATCACTTTGTAATGGTGATGACTGACTTTTTCTGTAATGCTTTCAGACTATTCAGAGCTCGCTACACTGATGAAGTGGACACTGTCATGCCTGGAGTTGGACACAAAAAGAAACATTGGCATGCTCTCTTCTCTCACCTCCTCCATCTCATCACCACCTTCCTAGCACTCTTTCACAAACACCTCCCCCTGACTTCCAGCTAACAAATAAACAGATATGTGCATCTCCCACAAGAGGCAGTAGCAGTGATTTTTCATCTGTGTTTTTTTGTTTGTTTTTTGGTGAGGAGCAACAACAGCATGAAAATAGCTTTAAACATCGTTTTAAACTTGTCTTTTATTTTTTCAGCATAGATATATAATACAAAATATGTGTGTTGATTGGGGTAAAAAGATGTGTGACATTGTTAACCTTTTGATTGATGAACCTTCTCAAGAGCACATGGCTGTGTACGGACTGGAAGAAGAATGTCTGTTCTGTGTATAGGTTATAAAGTGCCCATGCTTTGCCTACTTAAACCTGTCCTGTCCTGCGTGGAAGAGGTCACTTGGTACTTGGTGACCCAGGCTGTAGGCCACACCCATCAGTAAGACACTGTAGTCATTCACAATGAGTATATTGACGAGAAGCAGTCATTAGGTTAACAGCCATATTGTATAACTATAGTGTCAGCAGATTCAGTATGTTACATTCAGCTTCTCTGTCAAGGGAATTGGCTGTAGAACAATTATGTCAGCACATTTTTCAGTGTGACATTTAGGTTTCCCCTGGGTAGATATTGTGTCAACAGATTTTTTTTTTTTTCCTGTCCCATCTGTGCCACCTTAGTGGCAGTGCACCCATGCCGCACATTCTGACACCCGGTCCACAGCCGCAGCCTGGTCAGTCCGGCCACAGCTCCAGCACCGGCAGTCTACAGGGAGCAGTTGATGTCAAGCCATCAAGAGGCAACCCATGAGAGGAGACACTGCACTGCTGCCGAGTCACTTCGGTAGTGTTCAGTGGCGCCTTTTCTGATCCAACATATGCAGCACACCACCTACTAAGCCTCCTGCTGATGACAATAGCTGCGTAGTGGCGGAGCCAGCATGAGTGAGCTCTCCCTCTGGAGGGTACCACCTCCGTCCAACGACAGCCCCCATGAACTCTCCGATACCAGTGACCCGGACAGAACCAAAGTAAGGCCACAGACGTGGAGAGGACATCAAAACTGAGGTCACCATGAGAGCAGGGCATGAAGGGCTACAGAATTTGAGACTTTTTTTTTATGCTGTTCGATGATAATGAGGATGATTAAGATGATGCTATGGATTTCCATTCTGGTCTGAGACTACATGATATGGCTCTACTCTACACCTCCTCTCATAATATATCCCGGTGTCAACCAGCCCTGAGAGATACAGACATCAGCAGTGTTGGTTAGGAAATTTGTGCAACACACAGAGACGCATCCATTAAGTGGATGAAATTTGACTGTGTGGTTTCAGTCTTCCCAACTAAGCCCCTAGCAAACTCGGCTCTGGATAGGAGCCAGTCGGGGCGGAAAAATCCCACATGACTCTGATGGGAATCGAACCCGCGACCTCCCAGTCAGGAGTCGGTGATGCAAACCACGGCAGCTGGTTGTGTCAACAAATTTTGTTTCTGTTTGACTTTCAGGTCCCACTTCCCAGGGGGTGTTGTTTGATGATTAGGTCAACAGCACACAACTCATGTGCTGTACTTATTCTCTAAGCTAGAAGGATTACAAGGATTAAATCTGGAGACTGTAAATTTCCATGTGAGCTTCCAAGGACTGTTGGTGCTGTGGGACTCTGGAGAGGAGCCCTGATCATTATTGTTATAGTGTGTGTGTATTTTGTATCATAACTAGAACTTGGAAGGAGTGTGAAAGGAAATCTTTTGGGGATGTCTCTTTTGTTTGTTCTGTGTGCTCTGTGTTGGTATTTCTGGTGGTGATGTGGTGTTGAAAGCAGTATTTGCCTGGAGTTATGGGCATGTAGGCATCTCATTTTGGGAGCAAGAGTTGTCCTACTAGTCCATTATTTATAGAACTTGGGCATGTGTGTGTAATTATAACTTGTAGTCTCTCTCCTTAAATGAAAGTGGAAGGCACAATCCAAGAGGGACAGACCTGGTAAAAGTCAGTAGAAACAATTGGCGTTAGACAAATGTTGTTATAAACATTTTGTCAGACTCTGTGTAACTGTGTTCCAGAAGAAGCAGAACCAGGGGAGAGAAGTGAGACCTGGAAAAATGCTGTGTTCCAAGGAACAGACGGTACTAAAATCATACATTTCTCTTTGCAGAGACTATACATCAGGCATGGTTTTTTTTTTTTCTGCCATTTGGCAGATATCTGCTGCGCATATATAAAATTTCATTAAACTTTTGGTTTTCTCCACTCCCATGATTGACAGTGCTCAAGATCAGAGCACAAGCGTTGCAGATGACCCCTACTTTGTTTCAGCGTTACTTTAAGGTACCTTATTTGCCGCAGTCTGTGCTCAGTGAGGTGGTGTCTCATTAGGATGTAAATGGAAATGAGGTCACAATCATGACGAGAAGTAAAGAAAAATGTAGTCAAGCAGAGGTAGCCTTCCTGTCACAACCTTTTTGTCTGTCGGTTATAGGACAAGTGTCACAACCTTTTGTCTGTCGGCTATAGGACAAGTGTCACAACCTTTTGTCTGTCGGCTATAGGACAAGTAACGAATGATGAAATAAGGGGCGTTATGAGTACGCAGCTTACATTTGATGGTTCTGTTAAAGGAAAATCCCCAAAAGACAATAATTTTCCAGTAATGTATCATTTGCACAGAGAAGTTCTGCTTGATGTGATTTTTTAAATGAAAAAAAAAATTAAAGAGTTCAGATCAATGATGAATACTGTTAGATTTTTCAGGGAACACCATTTCAGATTTATAAGTATTGAGGTTGTTCTATTTTTCTACCAGAATTTGTGGAAGTTTCTGTAGAACAATAACTATACAGAGAACCAAATGCATTGTGTGTAAAAAAATAAAAAGGAGAGAGTAGAGAGCAAGACAAAGAAGAGAGAGAAGATGGACAGAGGTTTTAGAAGGGGGAGGGGGTAGGGAAGAGATCTTTTGATTCACTGCAATGATAGTTTATGTATTCCTTTATCATGACTGTGGCATTGCCAAAAAGAAAAAAATGGAGGTGGGTGGGTTAACCATCTGTATAACCACAAATGTAGATGAATGCAGTGTATAAAACATACTCTTTTATTATGTCCATGGGCAAAGTAAAAGATCTGAAGCTGATACTAGTGACAGATTCTCCAAACTATTCAAATTTTGTACACTTCAGCAATTTTTCTGATGTAGTGTGTAGATGAAAATGGATACTCTATCACTACCCTAAAAATAAAAAAGTAAAGGAAGAATGAATAACTGATGTAGAAGAAATGAACAGGAAGAGATATCTGGCCAGGAAATATAACACTTGAAGGCTGCTCTCTCTCTCTCTCTCTCTCTCTCTCTCTCTCTCTCTCTCTCTCTCTCTCTTTTCATGTGTACAACTGATAGGGAAAGTATGTTTATTCTGAACAAATAGTGAACAGTTCCTTACTCGTGTGTGGGCTTCTCATTAAAGGTGTCTGGTGCATGAAAAAAAAGTTTTTTAAATTCAAGGAGAGGCCATTTTTTTTTGCTTTCAAATGTTGGATTTTCTTTAGCTGTGTGTGGGGGGGGTGATGGAGAGGAGGAGGCAACACTATCCAGATCCCCCAGCAAGACTTTGCCCCTAAATACAAAGCTGAATCATACATACAGGCTTTCTTTCCCCTTTAATGTGTATGAGGGGAAAGTGGGTGAAGGGCTGGAACATTTTTTTTTTTGTGAACATGATGTCTGTACATTTACTTCCAAAAATGTGAGATAAAAGTTTATATTGGCTACAGTTTTTTATCCGCTATTAAAGCAAAGTATGAAGACACTCTTTGTGAAAGGAGTACATCACACTGAAGGTTTTCAGTGAGGAGAGAGAGAATACAAACAACAGTTGTCTTTAGCCTGATGACCATGTGGGTTGCAGTGTAGGAGAGAGTCACATGGACAGAGAGCTTCGAGAACTGGGAATCCATCTGGACGATGATGAGTTTAAAACAGGCGGTAAGTTTACGATCTGGTTGCTGAATATACTTTCTATTATCATTACAGATATGTTTTCATTCATACACAGCATGCATAATTCACTTACTGATATATACTGTAACGTTCACATTTTCTGAGAATTGCATTCACTGACCAGCCATATTCCAGGTGTTTGTAACAAGTTTCTGATAGATTATGGGTAAACAAGATAAATGGCACTTCTTCTCTTGAGACTGAAAATGCTGGACCTTACATTATTACTGTTCTCATATTTTCACCCCAGAGATAAATTGCTTATAATTCCGAATTGTGATATGTATTATTTTAAAATCAGGTTGATTTGAAAGCGAAACATACAGTTTTTAGTATCTTTTTGCTATAATGAAGATGTTTTTTGTTCTTAAATAAGTAACAAAACCATCATAAATGCTAGTTAGGTCATTATGAGTGGTTGGTTTTCATTACTGGAATTGTGTGGGGAGCCTGTTAGAATTATCTAGTAACGGGGGGGGGAAAAAAGGTATCCATGTATAGGCTCCTACCAGAGGGTAATGCTGCTGATGTGTTGGTGATATTTTGAAGGATACCTGACAGAGTAGACTTCGGATGATGTACATGTGATGGTTCAACATATACCTGAGAGAGCAGAATGTAACTGATGTGTCAGTGATGGTTGAAAGGAAACACGACAAGAGGAGAAAGCTGGAAGCGTGTTTTATTCATTGTTCCAAAAGAAACACGTCATTGGGAAATGCTGGTGATGAGTTTATGATGTTTCAAAGGACACGTGTCAGAGTAGAATGTTAAAACTGTGTTGGTGATGGTTCAAGGGACACATGAAGATGGGGAATGCTGGAGATGATTTTTCAAATTCCGCATTAGAGGGGAAAGTTGGAAGTGTATTGGTGATGTTTCCAAGGACCAGATGGGGATGTTGGAGGTGTATTGGTGGCATTTCAGAGGACACCGAGCAGATTGGGATGTTGGAGATGTGTTGGTGATGTTTCAAAGGTCACAGGGCAGATGGGGATGTTGGAGATGTGTTGATGGCATTTCAAGACACAGGGCAGATATGGGTGTTGGAGATGTGTTGGTGATGTTTCCAAGGACCAAAGACACAGGGCAGATGGGGATGTTGGAGATGTGTTGGTGATGTTTCCAGGGACCAAAGACATATGACAGATGCGGATGTTGGAAGTCTGGTGGTGATGTTTCAAAAGACACATGACAGATGGGGATGTTGTTAGTCTGGTGGTGATGTTTCAAAAAAACACATGACAGATGGGGATGTTGTTAGTCTGGTGGTGATGTTTCAAAAAACACATGACAGATGGGGATGTTGGAAGTCTGGTGGTGATGTTTCAAAAAACACATGACAGATGGGGATGTTGGAAGTCTGGTGGTGATGTTTCAAAAAACACATGACAGATGGGGATGTTGGAAGTCTGGTGGTGATGTTTCAAAAAACACATGACAGATGGGGATGTTGGAAGTCTGGTGGTGATGTTTCAAAAAACACATGACAGATGGGGATGTTGTTAGTCTGGTGGTGATGTTTCAAAAACACATGACAGATGGGGATGTTGTTAGTCTGGTGGTGATGTTTCAAAAAACACATGACAGATGGGGATGTTGGAAGTCTGGTGGTGATGTTTCAAAAAACACATGACAGATGGGGATGTTGGAAGTCTGGTGGTGATGTTTCAAAACATACAGGACAGATGGGGATGTTGGAGGTGTGTTGGTGACATTTCAAATGACGCATGACACATGGGGATGTTGGAGGTATGGTAGTGATGTTTCAAAAGACAGGACGGATGGGGACAGTGGAGGTGCGTTGGTGATATTTCATTAGACACAGAGCAGATTGGGATGGTGGAGGTGTGTTGGTGATGTTTCATTAGACACAGAGCAGATTGGGGATGGTGGAGGTGCGTTGGTGATATTTCATTAGACACAGAGCAGACTGGGATGGTGGAGGTGTGTTGGTGATATTTCAAAGACACACATTGGGAGCAGGTGCGATTGGGATGGTGGAGGTGCGTTGGTGATATTTCATAAGACACAGAGCAGATGGGATGGTGGAGGTGCGTTGGTGATATTTCATAAGACACAGACACAGAGCAGACTGGGATGGTGGAGGTGCGTTGGTGATATTTCATAAGACACAGACACAGAGCAGATTGGGATGGTGGAGGTGTGTTGGTGATATTTCATAAGACACAGACACAGAGCAGATCTGGGATGGATGGTGGTGGTGTGTGTTGGTGATATTTCATAAGACACAGACACAGAGCAGATTGGGATGGTGGAGGTGTGTTGGCGATATTTCATAAGACACAGACACAGAGCAGACTGGGATGGTGGAGGTGTGTTGGTGATATATCATAAGACACAGACACAGAGCAGATTGGGATGGTGGAGGTGTGTTGGTGATATTTCATAAGACACAGACACAGAGCAGATTGGGATGGTGGAGGTGTGTTGGCGATGATTCAAAAGACACATGATAGATGGGGATGGTGGAGGTGTGTTGGTGATGTTTCAGAGGGAGCCATGGCCATGTTGGATGCTGATGAGAAGGAGTTTGAAGAGGACAACACAAGTTCAGCCAGGTAGGATCTCTGGTCTCCTGGTATGGTTCTCCCTACAGAAGAGCAATGTTATTTGAAACATGTCGTTTAGACATGTCTTTACCTTTTTAACTGTCTGTCCACCTGTCGGCCATTGCTTGGTCACTGTGGGTCAACCCATCAAAGGGGGTCAGTTTCCGCTCCTTCTGTATCATGCATGCCCTCCTCTACTGCAGGTCCTTGTTTGACCTAAAAAAAATGAAAAATGGTCGTGGGATCCTGGAAATGCAAAGATTTCCGAGAAATGGAAACAAACCAACATTATTTGTGTGGAAGATGATCTCTGAGAAAGACATTAAATCAGAAGTGGAGTTTGACACAACGATGGTGCCGACTTGATCTCTTCACTGGGTGTGTGCAGAGCAGATTAGTGATTTTGAATACCAGCTGGTGTCGGAGACAACTGTTGGAGACAGTTTCATGCAGGATCTTCCCTACCCCCCCCCCCCCCCCCCCCTCCCCCCAGCCAGAATACAGAAAAACGATTCCACTCCTTTTCAAAGGTGTTCACCAAACAGAGGCCTTGTATAAAACCCAAACCCAACTTGGTGATCATTTATTATTGATTCTGATGATGGAAAGTGGGATATTAATTAATGACTTCATTATGTTTGATCATTTTTTGTTGATTCTGATGATGGGAAGTTGGATATTAATTATTAAGGACTGCATATATTGTATGCCTGTTGCGCTTATGCCTTGTACTGGTTTAGCACACTGGATGGTCATGCTGTAAGTTGAATGCTTCTATAGATCATATGGATGGTGTCCAAGCCCGTTGGGTACACCAGCTCATCTTGCCATAGGTAGAGCATTTGCTAAAATGAGGAACCTTACACAGAAGTGGAGAAGAAAATATTGCTTTGGCATCAGCAAACAGTGAGTGATAAACACTTTAGTCCACACTAGCACTGCTTACGGTATCTGTTCACTTAGCAGACATCTACTCAGGAGGTACACACAGCAAACAAGTACGTTCCAAACTTGTCTCTATTTCCTGACCATGCATACAGCGACAGTGAAGGAAAGGTCTGCTCTGTAAACAGCTGTCTCAAGCATGTTATTTGGAAATACGTTCCTTTGAAATGTTTCAAACCGGGAGCCACAGCGATCTTCCATGTTTGGCACTGGCTGTTTTCTGACTGTGGCTGTTGGCTGTGTGATTGTCCAGCACCATCATCTGGCCCTGGCGGCAGAGGGTCTGGCCTGGGAGGGGGAGCAGAGCTGCTTCTCAGGCTTTTTAGGGGGAGAGGAAAGCCCTGACAACACCGAGACCTCCATCGGCGCCTACATGGCTGCCAGGACAGAACCTCTGGGAACCTTGGGAGGGGATCCTAGTATTCCTCGGGTGTGAGCATGCTGCTTCATACACTGGTAGCAGTGGTCGTGCTTGAAGTCTTGATTTATTTCTGCCCTGGAGAAGGCCGTAGGCAGTTATTTCATCCTGTTTAGCTGATCATTCCATATTTGCTGGACGTCTTTTTTTTTTTCTTAGTGAAAGTCTGTCCAGTGTTTGAGGTATTAACTTTACAGACTATTCCAGTTCACTCCATTTTCCTCTGTGTATAAAGGATATGAGGCAGTGATCCTGGTTTATATTATGGTGTTCTGATATGAGACCCCACACAGTTCTGTGAAAGTGCTGTTACTTTATTTTCACTTATTTATTTATGTTTAAGTGAATAAGTTCAATCGTTCTCACTGAACTTGTATAAGGATGTGTGTAGGTGTGTTTATTCAAAATCAAAAAAAGGATGTGTATAGGTGTGTAAACTCAAAAAGGATGTGTGTAGATATGTATATTCATTTACATATGGGTTGAGCAGATCTGTCCTATGTATACATTGTGTGTGTGTGTGTGTGTGCAGCCTGAATTTGGGAAATCATTGAGCAGCCCTCCTCAACGTACTAACCCAATGAAACTGATGTCTCCTCCCTCCACCTACTCCTCTATGCTCAGCTGTCGCACTGAAGGGGAGGGGGATGAAAAAGGTATTGTAATCCTCATTATGATCAGCAGTACTTTTTGCTCCAGTACACTGTTTCCCACAGTGCACGTATGTGCAGAATTGATGTGCAAAATGACAGTGTGACTCAATTTTTTTTTTTTTATCCTGTATTTTTTTTTGGGTTTTTTTCACAGTCATTTAATACCATAGAAAGTGTTCCTAGAAGTCAGACCTCGGTCACCATATAGTAAATGACAGGAAGTTACGTTCTACCGTGCTACAGTCCCCAGAGAAAGACGAAAACCATTCCATCTTTGCATTGCTATCATTAAAATGATAGCAGTTTTCACCGTTAATGTGTTCATCCAGAACAAAGACCAGTCTTCCAGAAATAATGTGCCCGGCAATATAGAACAGTCATTTTGTGAATCTCCCAAAATCATAAAGCGACGTCACTGTTGGCATCTTTGCCTGAAATGGGCAAGCCAGTTTCAGCTAAAATTTAGTAGGATATCTGATGCAAACAATGTGAATGATGTCATTTCTTTAACGAAAGGAAAGGCTCTGTGCATCAAAAAGAAAGAAAGAAAGAAGAGGAAAATTCATGGAAATGTTGTTCACTTAAAAGCAAATAGAGTAACTTTTTTTTTTTTGCTCAGTAGATGATCTGTGTGTGTGTGTGTGTGTGTGTGTGTGTGTGTGTGTGTGTGTGCATACATTTTGTCAGCAATATTGGATATCTTTTGGATTTCATACCTTATTCACTTTTTAAATTTCTTTTCAAGTTTGGGGGGGAGGGGGGGGTTGTTGTTTTTTGGCTGTTCCATCTTTTGTGCCACCTCAGTGGCATTGTACACACACTGCTCATTCCGACGTCACAGCCCCACCCGGCCTGCAGTATCCCCGACACAGGCAATCCACAGGGAGCCATCAATGTCAAGCCGTCGAGAGACAGCCCACCCGAGGAGACACTGCACTGCTGCTTAGTATTTTTGGTGGTGTCAGTGGCTCCAGTTTTGATCCAGCATATGCAGGACACCTCATACTAAGCCCCTACTGACCACAATAATTGATTGGTTGTGGAGCCGGTGTGTGTTTTTTTTCCCTCTGGAAGGTACCACCATGCCTGTCCAGCAACAGCCCCCATGAACTCTCCGATTCTTATGACCCTGATGGAATCAAATCAAGGCCACACATAGAGAGGACATCAAAACTGAGGTCACCATGAGAGCTGGGCGTGATGGGCCACAGGGTTTGAGACCTTTTTTAATGCTGATCAATGGGAAGATGATGCTGCCGATTTCCATTCTGGATTGAGGCTGCATGACACGGCTGTACTTTTACTTTCATAGTATTTCCGGGCATCAACCAGGCCCGGGAGATAAAGACACCTGCAGTGTTGGTCAGGAAGTTTGAGCAACAGTCTCAGAGAAGCATCTATTAAGTGGATGAGACTCAACTGTGTGTGTCCCAGTCTTCCCAATTGAGCCTGTAACAAACTTAACTCTGAATAGGAGCTGGTCAGGGCAGAAAAATCCCACATGACTGATGGAACCCATGACCTTCCAGCCAAGAGTCCACAACGCTAACCACTTTGCCATGGTGGCTGGTCCTTATTCATTTTCATATGAGCACATACTCAGCACCCATTTCACTGAATGACTGATTCACAGTCCTCACTTGCATGTATGCATGCTCACACTTGCACTTGCACACAGTCATATATACATGTTATTTTTGTCAAACCTGCCTGACCAAGTAATGTAGATTCTTTTTTTTTTTTTCTTTTTTTTTTGTGAGAACATCCCCTTGTCAGTATGGATTCTGTATAAAAATTCATGGGAGAAGGACGCTAAATCTGATCCTCAGTATTACCGACTTCTTCGATTTACATGTCATTTGTATGAGTTGTTTGTTTCCTTTTGGTGCTTGATTTGATTTGTAACTGTCCTGCTGTATAAGAATTTTGCCACGCATAAATGACAAGTTAAAGCTGAAGCATGTTATTTTGACTGGCAGCTGACAAAACCATGGTGTGCGGGGATTCCACCCTCCATTCTGCAGAGTCTCCGGATCATCTGTGTCCCAAGAAGCTCCAAAGCCGGAGAGCACAGAAACATGTGAAGACAGAGCTGCAGCTGAACCGACCCTGAGACTAGGGAGCTGTCGTCCATGCTGCTTGACCTGACCCAGGGGGGCGGAGACATCACGATGGAGGATGTGCTGAGCAACAGCGCAGTGCTAGACTTTGTGAAAAACAACAGCTACAGCAACCCCCTGGACTTTGTCTCCGCCATCATGAAGCTGAGCCACACCAAGAAGCAGCAGCAGCAAGGCTGTGGAGGTGGCAGTGACAGTGTATCGAAGGAACAGCTCATTCCAGGTGCTGAGGACTCAAGGAAAAGAAATGGAAAACAGGTGACCGCAGTTCAGGAGATAAAGCCAGAAGGGAAGGCTTGCCTGCTCACTCTTCTTCATCCACTGGCATGTCAAAACCTGCCTCTGCCTCTTCAGTGTCACAGCGTGGGCGGGGCTCAAGGCTGCCAGTATGTGCTGGAAGGACTTCATCCGCAGGTGAAAAAGGATCCGGAAAAAAGGGCGACATCAAAGTTGACAAAAATAGAAGTCGTAATTCAGTGTCTGGGGGTAGTGCTGCTCCCGGAAGGAGGAGCCAGTCGGAACAAAGACAGGATGGTGACTCTGCAAAGAGAGACATGGGCAAGCAGAGGGTTGACCAGATACCAAAGGGGGCTGCTTCTGGTGATGTGCCCTTGGCTGTGTCTTTGAGTGGAGACAGGAGGAGTAAGCAGTTTTCTTCGAGAGAATCTGTGTCAGGAAGTTTGCAGAGACCGCGTCTTGTGAAGACTGATGCCTTGAGTAAAAAGACAAGTCGGACTCATTTTGAAAAAGACCAGCGGCATGTTTCCGGTTCACAGAAATCTGATGATGACCTCACATCGCAGATACAGTCTAAACCACAAAGAGAGAGAGATCCAGGACTAAACGTTTCGAATCAGGATCAACGTTCTGATGACAGCAGGCAAGACTTGGGTGGCAATCTGAACATGAATTCAATGAACGCTGTGGATAGTGCATGTCATCTGAACCTCCCTGTCAAAGCTGGTAAGGACACGGAAGGAACAGAGTTGAGGGGAAAGTTCATGTCACAACAGGACAGTGCATTGCATACAGGCGAAGGAGAGCGTGAGGAAGGAGAAAAGTGGAAGGACTCTGACCAGCCATCCATGTTACTGACACCCACACAGAGACTGTCCGCCAGCAGTGCGGCTGCCATTTCAGCTGGCACATCACAGCCAGAAGCGCTACGACCAGGAAGCCTCCATCCTGTTCCCTTCACATACCCCTCCTCCACAGGTCAGCTGACTCTGCAGCCTGCTGGGGACCCGGCATTGGCAGTCCCTGGCAGCACTGGGCCCCTGGATTTCACAGCCACAGACTCCAGACCCCAGGACGTCAGCTCCATAACCAAGGGTAGCCAACCTCCGCTCCCACTGGTGTCACAAGATGCAGCACAGAGATTGGATGCTTCTCTCCACTCGTTTCCTGTGACCTCACAGCCTCAGGGGCAACAACTCTTCTCACGGGCAGTTCACTGCTGAGGACAGAGTTTGCACAGAAGTATTTGACGCCAGCTGGGAGGGGTCAGGGAGGAGCTGAGCCGGGCCAACACATTGGTCATCCTGGTGGAACGAATGTCACATCTAGTCACCTGCCCTCAGAGAGAAGAGTTGTTCCCATGCTCAGTACATACACTTCTTCCCAGTCAGCTCAGGTGTACGGCAGTCACACCCAACTTCAGCCAAACAGCGTCCCAGGTCAGAGAGGTCAGCTTCCCAGCAGCACAGCTCCAGCAGTGGACGAGTTGGCCAAGAGCGTGTACTACGAGCTGAATGAGGACCTTGAACAAAGCACGATGCTAGGGGTGGAGGGTTCGGCACTGGGCAGTTTCTGGGGCAAGAGTCCGCTGTACCAAAGCACCCCTGCCCTGGAGCTGGGCAGAATGGCCGCTGTCAGCATGACGGGGTCACGCCTTGATGAACGAGGTGAGGCATGAGGTGACGAAGGTGTATAGTTTGGGTCAGGGTTGACATGGTACAGGATTCCTTAATGATCTGTATTATCAATGTGACTGAACACAGATGAAAAAACTCAGTAGCTCTGTCCCATATGTATTAAAGGTAAACCAACTATGATAAGCATTTTTTTTTTTTCTTGTAGTTTCACATTTTTTTCTCCCTTAGAGAGAAAAGGTCCCACAAGTTCAGGTTCTGTCTGTACCCTACAGTTTGATCCTTGATTACATAGTTTAAAGTGAATGATGGGATTCTCGCAGTTTTCAGTTTGTATAGAAAGTTCGTTGGAGAGGTTTTATCGTTGATCATATTGTGTAGTGCTGTGCAACTGCAAGTAAACAGACTATGCACGCAGGTATAATGACATCCCTCCCAAACTATGGACAGAAAACATGCAGGAAATTGTTATCTCATCTGGGAAATGGACACAGACATGTGGGAGGGGGGGAGGTTGTATAATTGACGTCTTATATGGGGAATGGACACAGATATTCAGGGGGATGGAGGTGGGGATAAAGATATCACATCAGGGGAGTGGGTTAAAATGTGTACGTGAGGGGGGGAGGGGTTGTAACTGACATCTCGTCTGGGGAATGGACTGACATGTGTGTGCAGGAATGTGGGGCAGATATAACTGGCATCTCACTTCAGGTATTGGGGTAGTAGATGAAACATGCATGAGGGTATAACTGACATCTCATCGGGGGGGGAGGGGGGGGTGGACACAGCATACAGGAGGGTATAACTGACATCTCATCGGGGGAGTGGACACAAATGTAATGGGAGGGTATAGGTGACGTCTGATCTGGTGAGTGGACAGAAACAAACAGGAGATTGTAACAGACAAATCACCTGTGGAGTGTACTCAACACACAGGAGGGTATAACTGATATCTCACCTGGTGAGTGGACACAACACACAGGAGGGTATAACTGACATCTCACCTGGTGAGTGGACACAACGTACAGGAGGGTATAACTGACATCTCACCTGGTGAGTGGACACAACATACAGGAAGAGGGTATAACCGACATCTCACCAGGTGAGTGGACTCAACATGCAGGTGGAGGGTATAACTGATATCTCATCTGGGGAGTGTACACAACACACAGGAGGTATAACATGACAGAAGGATACAGTTGACATCTCACCTGGGGAATGTACTCAGCACACAGTAGGGTATAACTGACATCTCACCCAGAGAGATGGACTAACACATTACAGGAGGAGGGTGTAGCCAACATCTAATCAGGGGAGTGGACAAAAGCATTCAGGAGGGTATGACTCGCACCTTATTTGGGGAGTGACCTCAAACATGAAAGATGGTGTAACCGACATCTTACATGGGGAATTAACAAGAACACATTGGAGGGTTTAACTTGCGTCTCGCCTTGAGAGTGGGCATGAAACACAGCCCTATTTCCTCTGTGGGGACCAGTGGCTCTATGCCCCTCAGAGGGACCAGTGGCTTAGAGCAGACCAAAAAAACCAGCTCCATGGTCGCATGTGGCATCCAGCCTCCTCGTGCTGGTTCGACCTCAGTCTTCCTCCCTCTCAGGCGCTGTCCGATCGGCAGGGCGGACTTCCTTCCCATGGTCCGGCTGCCGATCATAGAGCCACCAGGGACCCTCCCTCGCGCCTTCCCACTGCCAAGCTAGGGCAGGACCCTCACGCATCCCTGCCATTGCCTCCTCAAGAAGGTTCGTCGTAACTTCTTCAGGAACCTGACGCTCCCGATTCTAAGGATAAGGTAGAGGACTCCTTCTCCTCATCATGCGACTTGTCTATCATTGAGCAGTGGCGCCTGGATCTGGTTCTTTTAGGTGTCCAAATACACCGCGGCCACACCAACCAAGCGGGCTCGCCCCAGACTTGTCGCCGCACTGACTCTTACGTCCATTTGGGAGCGCAGGTCGTCCCTCCTCCAGGGAATGAATCCGAGCGCAATGAGTTGACCCCAAGAATTGCGCCATATAAAATCCATACATCATTGTTATTATTATCCATCTCGGCCCCGGATGGCCCCTGTAGGCACGTTCCTCAGGGGACCCCCGAAGGCCCACATCTCCTCCCTGTTCTCCAAGGACAGTCCGGTGACCAGGGAAATTGCCATTTCCCTGGCCGACTGCCGGTTGAACCCCTATCTGGCCCCTCACAATTCCACCAGGATCTCTATCGTGGATCGCATAGCCAGATCGGGGATCCAACACACCACTGCTGGCCATGTCTTTTTCGACATGCTCTTGCAGCGGGTGGAGGAGATCTGGCCGGAGGAAGACGACTCGGTCTCTGTGTCCTCAGACGTTCAGGATTCTGAGACTGAATCTCGCTTGTTCAGCAACCCCTTGGTGCGACTCCTAGTCAGGATCTCGCATGACCTTTCGGCTGCAGCGGACAGCGCAGCCAGGAGCCACTACAATTTCTTACTGGCCTGCAGAGATGCCATACTGTCACAGGCTAA
Source organism: Conus betulinus (assembly GCA_016801955.1). Classification (NCBI taxonomy): domain Eukaryota; kingdom Metazoa; phylum Mollusca; class Gastropoda; order Neogastropoda; family Conidae; genus Conus; species Conus betulinus. The sequence continues at coordinate 238,218 of JADBJO010000203.1, forward strand.
TCTCGCCCCGGCGCTTAAGGCGGCCTTGCGGTGCATTCCGGGTCAGGAGCAGTTGCCCTTCGGTGACTATTCGGCTGCCTTCATTGCCCATTCAGTTGCAGAGCATAAACAGGCAGCTTCAAATGCGGCCAGGCCCCCCCCCTCATCAGCCTTGCCCTTTAGACCCTCCTTTCGTTCCTCCACTCGCCTTACCAGACCCCAACCCTATCCCAAGCAGAACCCATCCCGCACAGCACAGCTTGCCAAGCGCTCTAAAACCCTCTCTCAGCCAAAGACGAAACTTCCACAGCAGAATTTTCGTTTTGGCCAGCAGGGACGGCCCCAGAGGTGACTGGAGAACTCACCTACTACGGGGGATGCTGGAGCAGGGAGAACTCAGACTGCTACCTCTCTATCCTTCCCGCTCGCCTCCCTTCCTCCCCGGCCCCTCGGTCCCTCTGGCAGGCAGCTTATCCCAGCATGCCCACCAGTGGAGACGTATGGGCCTCAACCATGGATAGTAGCGGTCGTAGAGGAGGGGTTCCATCTGTCTTGGGCCCATGAACGCCCTCCCCTGATGCATTCTCCCCCTCCCTCTCCCAGCGACCCCTCCACGGGCCAAGCAGAGGCTCTTCACCAGAAAGACACGGAACTCCTAAAGGGGGCCATCACAGAGATCTCCCATCCCAACTCGGGGTTCTACTCCCACCTCTTTGTCATCCCCAAGCCATCAGGAGGATGGAGGCCCTTCCTTGACCTCTCTCCCCTCAACAAGTTCCTCAGAGCCATCAAGTTCAAAATGGACACTCCGACTCCGATCAGAGACTCCATCCACCGCCAGGATTGGGTAACCTCAGTAGATCTGAAGGATGCTCTCAGATTCTCATACACCCATCCCGCAGACGATACCTACAGTTTGTCAGGCAGGGTCGCGTGTTCCAGTTCAAGGCGCTCTCCTTCGGCCTCTCCCTGGCACCCTTCCTCTTCATGAAGGTGGTCAAGGAGATGGCCTCCCTGGCCAGACAGGAGGGCATTTGCCTCCTGATGTACCTGGACTGGCTCATCCTGGCTCCGTCCCGGGCCCGGTGTCAGTCCCACACCAACCACCTTCTGCGCCTCTGTTCCAAGCTAGGGTTTGTCACCAACCCCAACAGTGTGAACTCAACCCCAGTCAGCAGTTCTTCTTTCTGGGCATGAGATTCGACACACTCTCCATGATGGTCTCCCCACCCCAGAGAGGTCCACCTGCATTGTGGACCTCATCTCCCACCTCTGCCTATCCACCCACACCCCAGCCAGAACCCTTACTTCTCTCCTGGGGAGTCCCTCTCATCCCTCATTCCTCTAGGCCGGGTCCCCAAGCGCCAACTCCAAAGGGAGTTCCATCATCGATGGTCTCAGACCTCCGACCGCTGGGATCAGTCCTGGGTCCTTGATTCCAGTGCGTACGGAAGAGTGGCTCGACCCCGCCACTCTGACCCCCGGTGTTCCCATCTCCCTCCCAACCCAACCCATGGAACTCTACACAGATGCCTCCAACTCGGGCTGGGGTTTCCACTTGGAGAACCTTCATGCCTTGGGAGTGTGGGACGCACAGACTGCCCATCTTCACATCAGTGTTTGGGAATTGGAAGCGGTCAGGCTTGCCCTCCTCCACTTCCAACCCCAGGTCTCTCACCGACAGCTCTCCCTTCCCTGGTCGGGCCTCGTAGCATACGCCTTCCCTCCATTCCCGATCCTCCACAAGGTGATCAGGAAGGCGAGACTGGAAAGACCCAGGCTCAACCTCATCACCCCGTTGTGGCCGACCCAGTCCTGGTTTCCAGACCTGAAGTCCCTCTCCCATGTTCCCCCTCTCAGTCCAGTTGAGCACTCGTTGGGACATGCTCAGACAGCCTCGCTCGGGTTGCTCCCCACTCCAGCCCACAGATGCTCCGCCTGCACGCTGGCTGCTGTGCTAGCCCAATTGCGAGCATCTGCCCTTCCCTCCCAGACGAACAGATCCCAGTCCGTCCTAGACATACTCGCTGGGGCAGGGCCTCAGAAGACCTATGGGACTTCGCAACGGCCTCACGTAGAGCCAGCACTGAGTCTCTCTACAATTACCAATGGGAGAGATGGGTCTCCTGGTGCTCAGATAACTCTGTTCCCCATGATCACCCTTCCAGTATCCAAATAGGCAACTTCCTATCTCACATATCTTCTTCGTTAAGGCTTTCGGCTAGCTCCATTCGGAGCTATAGGTCAGCCATCTGTACCACTATTCACCAACTCGGCGGTCCCTCTTTTGAGAATGACTTCCTTCTCAGAGAGGTATCTAGGGGGGTGGCTCTACATAAGTCTCAGTCCCCTAGGCACATCCCCCTTTGGGACCTCTTCATTGTCCTTGACGCTCTCAGAAAACCCCCTTTCGAGCCTGTCGCCACACTTTCCTTTGACCTTCTTTCTCTCAAGACCACATTTCTCCTCGCCCTTGCCTCAGCCAGGAGGCGCAGCGAAATTCATGCCCTCAGTGGGGACCCCAGAGACATTGCCTTCCACAGAAACGGTTCTGTCTCGCTCAAGTTTTTCCCCAAATTCTTAGCTAAGAATCAGGAACTGGGCACAGCCTCTCTCTCCCTCGTCATTCGCTCCCTTGCGGATATCTTGGGAAAAGGGGAAAGCGGGGGGGGACATGGACCTGTGCCCTTCTAGATGTCTGAGACAGAGACGTCTCCTCATTTCCATCAACCCCAATAACCATAAGGACATCTCAGCTGGCACTGTCTCTAGGTGGCTTTCCAAGACAGACAAATCTGCCTATGCCCAGGCGTATAAGGATCTCCCCATCTTACCTCCCCAGGCCCATGAGGTCAGAGCGCTGGCCACTTCCGCAGCATCCTGTACGGACTTGTTTACCATATTTTCCGTTGTGTACGTTTTTCATTTTATTTTGTGTGCGCACGGTCGATCGATTGCCCTAGTTATTCCCCTCGATCGACCGTCGTGACTTTCTCGCTTACGATCGTGTGCTCCGGTTTCGCTCGGCGCCATCGCCCAATATGGTGAAGGACTCGGCTGGGTCGAGCAACAACTCTGACGTGCAGGGTTCGCGCTCTTTCCCGGAGGACCCACGAGTTGGTTCCAACCCCGAGCGAACCGTTCTCTCCTTGGGAGAACGGACGGCCGCGGTAGTTGGAGATGACCCTCCCGCGGAGGGGACGCGGGAATCTCCCTCCTCTACCCGACCGACGGACGCACGACCGTTGCGTTCGAAAGCTAGAAGGCAACCGGCGGCTATTGCTAAGTGCCTTTCCTTCGACATGCCCAGGAAATCTAAGGGCAAGGCCCCACTTAGGGACCCCCCCTAGCCAAAACATCCCAGCGGGAGTCCGCTTCGCCCCCAGCCACCCTGCCTTCTAGCTTTCCTGCGCTTACTCACTCATCACCTTACTATGCCGAGTCACGCGACCCCCGCCCCCCGGGGACCCTTGCCGGGCCGCGGACAGGCACGGGTGACGGCCTTGGGCTGGAACCCCCACCCGTCACTCGCATTTATGAGACAGGCGGGTCCACTTCTTCCCCCCATCTGGACTCGCCGTCTCACGACGCTCTCCCCCTCCGTGCACAGGTGCAGCCAACACCCCTGCACGAGGAGCGTCCCCTTAGCTCCGGATGCAGTGTTATGGGCCGTCTTGGCACGACGACCATGCACATGTCCATAACTCTGGGCGTATGGGAACACCGAGTGCATCCACCGGTTGTGATCATACACAAAGACGGCCGACCAACCCCGCTCGCCCGTCGCAGGTTCCCCTAGGGGTTCAGGACGTTGGGGGCCCGACCTACTCGGCCCCCCACTGGGGCAACGTCCTCTCGGTCCCGTTCCTCCGGGGGGAGGATCTACCAGCGGGACCACGGGTAACCTGCCCCATTCCTCTGGCCCGGCATGCTCCCGGGGGGGGACCACATACCACGGTCGATTATTATTCCCCCCCTGCTGCCCCAGGTTACCCCGGTCCCCGGCGAGTCCCTGCACAGTACTCTGGGCCGCCACAGCCGCCCTTATCTCCCCGGGGACCAGTGGCTCTATGCCCCCGAGAGGGACCAGTGGCTTAATACCCACACCCAACCTGAACAACTATTTGGTCGATTGTGGCACCCAACCTCACAGACTTGGGTCGACCTGGGTCTCCCACCTCGGGCGCTGTCCGATCGGCAGTCCCGGGCTCTCCCACCCTAGCCCGTCTGCCGAGTATATAGAGCCACACGAGGGTCCCCCCCCCCCCCCCCCCCCCCCCCCACCACCCTACCAGGGCGGGACCCTCGCGCACCCGCGCACTTGCCCTCCTGAGGAAGACCTCCCTTCCCAGGAATTAGACTCCCCACAGCCTGAGGAGGACTACGATGAGGACCTCTTCTCATCACTTTATGACATCAACACCATTGAACGGTTTCGACCGGACTTGGTGTCGAGGGACGCCCCTCCCTCTGCCGATATCTTGGCCTTTCCTGAGATCGTTGGGCCGCCCCCAGCCAACACTCAAGACTCAGGATTGTAGCTCCTCAGTCCCCTCACTTCACTGTGGGAGAGTCCGGCGAAACGCGCCAGGGGTGCAGACGCCGTCCCCACGCCGGGTCAAGACCTTCCCCCGGCACCCAATGCGGCCCCTTTCGGCGCCCTACTTGGGACCCCCGCAGGAAGCACCCTGTTACCTCCCTCTTTGCTGACAATCCGGCCACCAGGGAGTGGGCCATCTCCCAATCGGATTGTCGCCTGATACCCACCGGGCCCCCCCCCTACTTCGGCCACTGTCTCCTTTAAGGCGTTAAAGGACTGGGACCGAGTAGCCCGGATGGGCATCTTACACACCACTGCAGGGCATGCCTACCTTAGCATGCTCTTGCAGAGGGCGGAGGTACTCTGGCCTGGGGATGACGGCGCCGTCCCAGGGCCTTCGGATATACAACTCCGAACCCCACCAGGACGAACTTCGCTTGTTCAGCGATCCCTTCATGCGACACCTAGTCAACAGGATATCGCATCACTTGTCGGCTGCGGCGGACAGCGCAGCAACAACCCATTTTAATTGTCTGCTTGTGGCTAGAGACGCGGTGCTTGCACGCTCCTCACTCTCCCCGGCACTCAGGGGCATCCCTACGATGTGTCCCGGGCCAGGATCACTCGCTCTTTGGCGAGTACTCCACCTCGGCTATGTCTCTCTCTCTCGAGGAACGCAAGCAGGCGGCGTCCTTCGCCCCCCCGGCCTCAGCCACGCCCTTCCAGACCCCCCCTTTCGGTCTTACCCCAGGGCCAACAGGCCCACTCCGTACCCCCGTCCGTCAGCCCCATTCTCACACCGCCGGGCCGGCCAAGCGCCCACTTAACTCGCAGAGGCCTAAACCAAAACCTCGCCAGAATTTTCGGTTCGGCCAGCAAGCACGGCCCCGCAGGTGACTGGAGGACACTCCCGTAGGGGGCATGGAACTGGCACAACCTGCCCAGCAAGACACCGGCCCACTGTACCCCTTCCCCCCGGGACCATCGGCTCCCCTGGCGGGCAACCTCTCCCGGCATGCCCGCCAGTGGCGATATGGGCCTCAGCCCCTGGGTAGTGTCGGTGCTTCAGGATGGGTTTCGCCTACCCTGGGCTCACGGTCGCCCTCCCCTCATGCCTCTCCCCTCATGCGTTTTCCTCCTCCTCCCCCCAGACCCCCCCACCTGCCCAGGCGGAGGCCCTCCGCCTGGAAGTCCTCGAACTCCTACAGAAGGGGGCCATCGCAGAAGTTTTTCCAGCCCACCCCCGGGTTTTACTCCCACCTGTTCGTGATCCCCAAACCTTCGGGGGGATGGAGGCCCATCCTCGACCTTTCTCCCCTCAACAAGTTCCTAAGACATACCAAGTTCAAGATGGACACACCCCTCCCAGATCAGAGACTCCATTCACCACCTAGATTGGGCGACCTCCATAGATCTGAAAGATGCGTATTTCCAGATCCTTATTCACCCGGCGCACAGACGTTACCTCCGGTTCGTCTGGCAAGCTCGGGTGTTCCAGTTCAAAGCTCTCCCCTTTGGCCTCTCCCTGGCACCCTTCCTCTTCACGAAGGTTGTCAAGGAGATGGCCGCCCTGGCCAGGCAGGAGGACATTCGCCTCCTGGTTTACCTCGACGACTGGCTTGTCCTAGCCTCCTCCCAGGCTCAGTGCCCAGCCCCCACACCCCGCCTCCTCAGCCTTTGTTCCACCTTGGGGTTTGTAATCAACCCCCTCAAGTGCGAACTTATTCCCCAGTCAGAGGTTCTCTTTCCTGGGCATGAGTTTCGACACGATTACCATGAAGGTCGCCCCGACCCGGAGAGGTCCGCCCGGATTGTGGACCTCATCGTGCGCCTCCGAGAAGCCTCGCACACCTCGGCCAGAACTCTGTCCTCCCTCTTAGGGATGATGGAGTCCCTTTTCTGCCCTCATTCCGCTGGGTCGGGTCCCCAAACGCCAGCTGCAGAGGGAGTTCCGTCGTCGTTGGTCCCAGACCTCGGACCGCTGGGACCTGACCATTCCCCTCGGCCCCTGGTTCTCGGGCGCCACGGAGGAATGGCTCAATCCGTCCACCCTGATCACGGCGGCGTTCCGATCTCTCTCCCAACTCAGTCCCTCGAGCTATACACGGACGCCTCCAACTCGGGGCTGGGGGCCCACTTGGGGGGACAGTCATGCCTCGGGGATGTGGGACACACAGATGGCTCGCCTCCACATCATATTAGAGTTGGAAGCGGTCAGACTGGCCCTCCTCCACTTCCAGCATCTAATCTCGCACCGACTGGTTCTCCTCCTCACGGACAACACGTCGGTAGCCCATTACGTCAACAAGGGGGGGGGGGGGGGGGGGGGGCTCACTCCATCGGCCTCTCTCTCCGGACAGAGGCCCTCCTTCGCTGGTGCCACGCACGGGGAACCACCCTCCGTGCGAGACACATAGCGGGGACACGGAACATCCTGGCAGACACTCTCAGCCGGTCAGGGACCCTTCTGCACACAGAGTGGACCCTGAACAAGCTGACACTAACCACTGTCTGGGATCACTGGTTCAAGCCCATGGTCGACCTATTTGCGACACGGTTCAACCATCGACTCCCCCCATGTATGTCTCTCCAGTCCCGGACCCCCGAGCGTACGCGGTCGATGCGCTCTCCCTCCCCTGGACGGGACTTGTCGCCTACGCCTTTCCCCCCCCTTCCCCATACTTCACAAAGTGATCAGGAAGGCCAGGCTGGAGAGACCCAAACTCATCCTCATAACCCCATGGTGGCCGACTCAGTCGTGGTTCCCGGACCTCAGGTCCCTAACTCACGTTCCCCGTTCCCCCTCTCCAGCTAGCCCCTCGGTGGGACTTGCTCAGACAACCTCGCTCGGGCCTCCCTCACTCCAATCCCCAGATGCTTCGCCTACACGCTTGGCTTCTATGCCAGCCAAATTGCGACCCACCGTCCCCCGCCGCCCCCCCCGACCGACAGACCCCGGTCTGTCCTAGAGACCCTGACAGAAGCGGGAGCATCGCAGGGACTACGAGACTTGGCCTCGGCCTCTCGTAGGGCTAGCACAGAGTCCCTCTATAATTACAGATGGGAGAGATGGGTCACGTGGTGCACGGCTACGGCTAACGGTCCCCTACCTACACCCCTCCAACATCCAGCTAGGCAATTTCCTATCCCACCTTTCGTCCTCCTTAAAACTCTCGGCTAGCTCCATTCGGGGCTACCGATCGGCCGTATGCACCACCATCCGACAGCTCGGCGGCCCATCTTTCGACAATGACTTTCTACTCAGAGAACTATCACGGGGGGTTGCCCTACGGGAAGCTCAATCCCCTAGCGCGCCCCCTTGTGGGACCTCTTTCTGGTGTTAGGCGCCCTCAGAAAACCCCCTTTCGAGCCCCTCCGCTCCATTCCCTTTGACCTCCTCTCCTTCAAGACCACCTTCCTTCTCTCCCTGGCCTCAGCCAGAAGGCGAAGTGAGAGATTCATGCCCTCAGCGGGGACCCTCGGGACATCGCCTTTCACAGAGACGGCTCGGTCTCACTTAAGTTCCTACCTGAGTTCTTAGCGAAGAACCAGGAACCGGGCACAGCCTCTCCTTCCCTCCTGATCCGCTCTCTAGCGGATATCTTAGGCAACGAGCGGGGTGGGGACATGGACCTGTGCCCCTCTAGGTGCCTCAGATACTACTGGGAGCGTTCCCGCCCCAGGCGTTCCTCGCAGCGACGCCTTCTTATCTCCATCAACCCCAACAACAAGAAGGACATATCGGCGGGCACTATCTCTAGGTGGCTATCCAATACTATCAGATCTGCCTATGCCCAGGCGTACAAAGACCTCCCAGCCCTGTCACCCCGAGCCCATGAGGTCAGAGCGCTGGCCACGTCCTCAGCGTTCCAGCACTCTGTCCCCGTGCGCCATCTCCTGGGCAGCCTACTGGCGTTCGGAGAACCCTTTCATAAACTTTTATTTAAGGGACATCCGCATGACCAGGGCTGATGGTTCTAAAGGGATTTCATTTGTGGCGGCCAATGCAGCCATATCGGTCTACCCCAGGGAACCATTAGGGCGCTCGGCCCTCCTCCTATTACTTTAAATTCTGCTATGGTCTGACATGGTATAGTATACGACGCCAAAATGGGGAGTTTGTGTTATACTCCCTGTTTGGCTAAGTATACTTACCATGTCAGACTCTAATGCCCGCCCTACCTTCCCCTCTAGCGCCAAAGTTCCCTGGGGGTTTGCCTTGCGCGCAGGCCTCATTGAATGACGTACAGTGACGCGCCAAAATGGGGAGTTTGTATTATGCTCCCTGTTTGGCTAGTATACTTACCATGTCAGACTCTAATGCCTGCCCTACCTTCCCATCTAGCGCCAAGGTTCTCGGGGGGTTACTTGTGCATATGCCTCACTGAATGAGGAACAGGAAGCTGACACCAGCTTTCTTCCTATGGCGGAAGTAGGGTGGGCGTCACATGACTGTCTTATCACTGCATTAGCCACAAAAATTCGCCCTTTCAAAGCTAACTGCCGTTGAATGCTATGGTCTGACATGGTAAGTGTACTAGCCAAACCGGGAGTATAATACAAACTCCCCATACCTGGGGTGTGGACGGAATATACTGGAGGATATAATTAATATCCCACCTGAGGAATTGATTCAAACATAGAAGTTGGTATAAATGATGTCTCACCTGGGAATTGGGAGTCCTAGATCACACACCCTTCATTAGAGATCCAGATGTTCACTTCAGCAATCTTGTGTACTCCTAACCTTTTGTCCATTGTCTGCATGCTAGTAATATCTGCTCCTGTAGTTAGTGAAGGTTAGCTGTGTTTTCATGCCCCTCTTTTTGTGAGGTTTGTGTTTGTGATTCTTTTTTCCCCAGGGGAAGAAGGGTGGTGATGGTGGTGGTTTAACTCGAAACTGCAAAATGGCCTTTATGCTTGCGTGTGAGAGTGTATATGATTTAGGTTCATTTGATAGAGGCACTGAATGCTTCTGTGTGCTCTGCTTCAGGTTGGTGTCACTTTTGTTAGTTTTGAGTAGCAACATTTTGTGAACTGTTATTTGAACTCTAGTTGTTTATGATAAACGTCATGGACCAGCAGTCACAGAAAAATGGGTGCCATTTGGCGCTTGCAGACTCTGTTACATTTGAACATTAAGTAACGATAAGTATCATGTCATCTTCCAGAGCTGACTACACCTGGTACCAACATGGTGAGCCCTAGGGTTCAGCGGCAGCTGATTCAGATACAGCGTACCTTGGACTTCCCAGAATTCTGCTGCTTGGGAGTATCCCAGAAAACAGTTCTGCCTGTGACCAACCGTACGTCCTATGGTGTCACATGTCGCTTTCGTTTGGTTCGGCTGCTTCACCAAGGCAACCCTATCAAGATGGACCAGCAGACTCCATTTGAACTGAAGCCCAAGATTTCGATTAGTGCTGGCGCCAATGAAATGTTCCAGTAAGTTTATGGTCAGATGAGTGACAGTTATATGTGTAGAGCTTCAGGTTGTTGGTGCGCCAGCGTCATTAGTGCAAACAAATTTTAAGTGACACATGGTGGTTTGACAGATATACTCCTTGTGCTTACTTATCAGCCAATGTCAGCCCGTTAGGTGAGCCACAGTTGGGAGGTCGGAGATACAAAATGAGAAGCCTTTCGAGTGGAAGTGCATTACATCATGTGTCAAGTGGCTCTTGTAAGTTCTAATAGCCAGTCAGCATTGATTTTATTAGCGAAGAAAACACTTCTGCAAATCCTTTCAACATTCCTCCAAAGATGAGCATGCAGAACTTGGTCACACTAGACTGGCCTTCTCAACCAGTAAAGTAGTCAAGTGTGCATTTGTCAGGTCACAGTTGCTTCAGTTACATGTCATAATGTGTGTTAAATGTCTTGACTAATACAGCATAAGCAATGACGTCAGTTGCAAAAGGTTGAGTCAGAGGAGCGAAGCTCGTTCTCAGAATTTGCAAAACTTAAAAAGTAATGTTCATGGGAAAATTGAGGTTCTTTTTTGTTCTGTTCTACTTTATGTTCAGGCAAAGGTTGAGTTAGGCATCCTCCACCCCTCTTCCCCTCCCTCCCCCCCAAGCTCCCTCCTACACTTCTTAAGATGCAATTTCCTATCATAGGACATTGAGCTTTTACAAGGTCTTGGTGCACCCATCCCCCTTCACCCCCCACCCCCCATCATCCCCTTCAACACCACATTTGAAATCAGTGAGATTTGGCATATCAGATTGAACGTCGGCTCCTCTGTTCACCAGCAATGGGTCATTTGATCCCATATGCCTCAAAACAATCTGAAGCTCTTATATATTAGCGTGACGTGTCGAAAGTTCGAAAATTGACTGTTATAGAGAAATGCAGTACGTATCATCTGACTTTATTTTTTGTATTTTTATTCATTAAGCAGATTCTTTGTATGGTTTGTGTTTTCTTGACTTGGAATGTAGTGAATGTATATAAAATGTGTTAAAATCAAGTAATCTGTGTGCATGTGTACACATGCATGCATTCATATGTGTTCAGTTACATCATCATGGATGCTTGGCTAAAGGGGAAATGTATGGTGTAGCAACCTCTTCATTTTTTCCAGGTGTTGTTTGTTCCTAAGCAGTCAGGTGAGCATGTGTGCCAGATAGAGGTGTACGCTCAATCTATGAACCCCAGCCTTGAGCCCACGGTCTCTGTGGTGCAGCTGACGGCCACGGCTGAGATCCCTAACATCCAGGTGAGTAGTGGCAGATGACCCATGAAGGCCATCTGTTGGTTTATGTGAGGCCAGGACTGTGCGTTTCTGTCCTTTGTGTGAGTGTAGAACAGTATCTGTTGTGTCATAAGAGTTCAGTCTGATGTGGTGTATGGAGCCAGGCGTGCGTGTGTGTGTGTGTGTGTGTCTGTCTGTCTGTCTGTCAGTGTCCAACAATATATGTTGTATGGAACCAGGGTTTTATGTGTCTATATAAATTCATGTTTATATAGATGTACCACAGTATGTGTCATATAAGTCCAGGGTTGAATGTGTCTGTGGTCTGTATAAATGTACAACAGTATATGTCATATGAATCCAGGGTTGTATGTGTCTGTTGTCTGCATAAATGTACGACAGTATATGTCATATGACTTCAAGGTAGTATGTATCTGTTGTCTGTATAAATGTACAACAGTATCTGATATATGAACACAGGGTTGTGTTTCTGTTATCTCTGTGAATGTCCAGTAGTACCAGTTATATGAATCCAGTGTTTTGCTTGTTGCCTGTGTGGAAGCAGAAAACCATCTCCTATGTCTTGTACAAGGCCAGGGTTGTGTGTATTTGTCATAAGAGTGAAGGTTCAACATTGTCTTTTTTTTTTTTTTTTTTTTTTTTTTTTACAAGACTATTGAGTGTGTTTGCCATCTTTGGGAAGGTTCATCAGCATCTGTTGTCAATTACATAGCCCAGATAGTGTTGTGTGTGTGATCTGTTGTGTGAAGGTATAGCAGTATCTGTTGTCTTTGCAGGGCTTGGGTTGCTTGTGTCATCTGTGTGAAGGCGTAACAATATCTTTTGTCTTGTATGTGGACCAGGGTGTGTGTGTGTGTGCGTGCTTGCATATGTGTGTGTGTGTGTGTGTGTGTGTGTGTGTGTGTGTGTGTGTGTGTGTGTGTGTGTGTGATATGACTGTGTGAAGGTTTGACAGTATTGTCTTGTACAAGGCAAGGGTTTGTGCGTGATTCATGTGAAGGCTCAACAGTGTCTCCTGCACAAAGGGGAGGGAAAGTAAACATCTCCAGTGGATAACCGTTTCCCTCAACAAGAACAAAATGTTTATAACTGACTGCCTATTGTCACCAACGTTTGGTGTAACAGCACAAAAATTGTTTCTCGGTTGTGTGGCTAGAGCTCCACGTTCCATTTGTCCAAAAACAGCAACAATTTTAATTCTTTCAGATGACAGTGGTGTAGATAAAAGAAAATGCTGTTTTGTCATTTGTCTTTTTTAATTTCATCCTTGTTTTAAAAATATATTTTAGGGTTTACAGCCAGGAAAAATGTACAGATATAAAGAGAATCTGTCTTTGATGGGAAATGACAATGTACTCATGACATACATATTTCAGCAATAAGAAGTAATGTATCTGGTGGATGTGGGAAAATGAATGGATGTTTTCTAGCATGCTGCAAGCATCCCTGAACAGTTGGTTTCATAGCATGTTTGACAAGCCTGTCGTCCAGTCAGTGAGGAACAGGCAAGAGAGGTGACCAGCCAAATGCTAGGGTGAACAGGGCGAATTTTTTTACAAGATGAATTATTCTGGAGGTGGAAGTTCAGTGTAGGTGGAGCGACAGAACTGATGTGGGTGGACACCATGTCACCATGGTGTTGACTGTACCACAGCAGTGACTCGGTCATGTAAAACCTGCCGTCTTTCCCATGTCTGAGGGGTGCTGGGATGGATGGTGAGCAGTGACTCGGTCATGTAAAACCCAGTCTTTCCCATGTCTGAGGGGTGCTGGGATGGATGGTGAGCAGTGACTCGGCATGTAAAACCCAGTCTTTCCCATGTCTGAGGGGTGCTGGGGTGGATGGTGAGCAGTGACTTGGTCATGTAAAACCTGCCGTCTTTCCCATGTCTGAGGGGTGCTGGGGTGGATGGTGCAGGTGTCCCCTTCATTGGAGGTGCTGGACCTGGGAGAGGTGACTTGGGGAAGCTGCCAGTCCAGAACCATCAGAATGCGCAATACCAAGAAGGCCTCCCTGCCTGTGCGCCTGTCCATATGGTCGGTGAGTACATCGCCATGTCGGGCTCTGTTGGACGCTGCTGTGTAGCAGGAACACTTCAACACATAGCCCACACCCCCTATGGGATTGGTGTGGCAGTTACTGTGATGATTGTTTGAGGATTATTGTGTTGGATGTTGTGATGATTGCTGCGAGGATGTTGAGGATGGCTGTGGTGGTGACTGTTGGCCCTGTGTGATCAGCTGGGCTGTACCAGAAACTGGACCTGTTGTGATGGCGGTTGTTGAACGGTTGTCTGATGATTGCAGAGAAAGATTGTGATCTCCCCATTTTTTGAACATGCCATTTATTGTTGTGAATGGATTTGTTTAATGTTGTTGTTTTCAGCTAGTTTTCGTGAGGATTGCTATGGTACCTATTGTGATGGTTGGTTGAGAGAAAAAATTGTGTGGTTGTTGTGATGATTACTGTAAGGATGTTGAAGATTACTGTGGTGGTGATTGTTGGTCCTGCTGGTCAGCTGGGCGATACTAGAAACAGAAACTGTTGTAATGGTTGTTGTGGAACATGATGCTTGCTTTGATGATTGAGGTGAAAGATTATTACAATGATTGTTGTGATGGTTGTGGAATATGATAGTTGCTTTGATGATTTAGGTGAAAGATTATTATGACGATTGTGATGGTGATTGTGGAATATGAGGCTTGCTGTGGTGATTGAGGTGAAAGATTATTATGATGATTGTGGTGGTTGTGGAATATGCTTGCTTTGATGATTGAGGTGAAAGATTATGACGATGAGTGTTGTGATGGTGGTTATGGAATATGATGCTTGCTTTGGTGATTGAGATGAAAGATTATTATGATGATTGTGTGGTGGTGGTGGTGGTGGATTTATGCTGCTTGCTTTGATGATTGTGGTGAAAGATTATGATGATGATTGTTGTGGTGGTGGTTGTGGATTATGCTGCTTGCTTTGATGATTGTGGTGAAAGATTATTATGATGATTGTTGTGGTGGTGTGTGGATTATGCTGCTTGCTTTGATGATTGTGGTGAAAGATTATGACAATGATTGTGGGTGGTGGTGGTTGTGGAATATAATGCTTGCTTTGATGTTGATGGTAGGATGATTTTGTGGTGGTGGTTGTGGAATATGATGCTTGCTTTTTGATTGATGGTAGGATGATTGTTGTGGTGGTGGTTGTGGAATATGATGCTTGCTTTGATGATTGAGGTGAAAATATTACATTGATTGTTGTGGTGGTGGTTGTGGATTATGATGCTTGCTTTGATGATTGATGGTAGGATGATTGTTGTGGTGGTGGTTGTGGAATATGATGCTTGCTTTGATGATTGATGGTAGGATGATTGTTGTGGTGGTGGTTGTGGAATATGATGCTTGCTTTGATGATTGAGGTGAAATATTATTAATAAAAAGATAAAGGGAAAAGATGGTAAAAAGAGTACCTGGAGAGGGGATGACTGACGTTTCGTGTCGTAGACACTTCATCAGGGAATGACAGCAGTGGGAAGATGTTGATGGTGGTTGACTTGGGTCACTGAGCGCAGTTCATCATGGTTTGAAAGGGGTGGAAAGGGCAGAGGTGGGAGTGGTGGGCAATACTGAATGTAGGGGTGATCATGGTTCACAATAGAAATGGGGAGTGTTGATGGACAGCAAAGAAGAGAACAAAGGAAGGGGGAGGGGAAAAAAAAGAGGGGAGGGGGGGGGGGAGAAAGAAGAAAGGGAGGGGGAAGGAGGGGGAGGGAAAAGGGGGGGGGGGGGGGGGGGGAAGAAAAGAGGAGAGGAGAGGAGGGCTGATGATTCGGGGTGAGGTATTATTCCCTGACATTGAGCCCATGTGGGCCCAAGGTGCCAAGGCGCTGTATTAACTGGCTCTCCATGTATTTCCTGTAGTTACCTTCTTGACGACCATTTCTCCAAAGGGCTGCCACTCTGATGTGGGAAAGATGGTGATGGTCCGAATTGAAGTGGTTTGCCACAGGAGTGTCTTTTCCTGTGAGGATGCTGTCTCTATGCTCTTTAAAACATTCATTCAGAGATCTGTATGTTTCACCCACATACATCTTGGGACAAAGGGTACAGCTAAGAATATAGACTATATTTTGAGTCTGGCAGGTGAAGTGGGACCTCATGTGGAAGCTGCGTCCGGATGGGCCTTGCACAGTAGTTGTTGGATTAAGAAAGTCACAGGTTTTACATTTGGGTTTCTTGCACTGGAAATTGCCTGGTTGGGTTGAAGGGGATGAAGGGTGGAAGGTAGAGTGCATCAGGTGGTCACCAAGGTTTTTGTCCCTTTTGAATGCCACCATAGGTGGTAGACTGAAAATGCTTTGGAGAGCTGGATCCTCCTTCAGGATAGTGAAGTTGCGGAGCAGAACGTTTTTCACAAATAGATTGTGTGGATGGTAGGTCAGAGTGGCAATGCATCGGTCATTGTCTGTAGTCTTTTCCTTGTCTTGTAGGAGCTGGTGTCTGGGGATGGACTGTGCTCGTTCAAGGGCCATCTGAACTGCAGCTTGTGGGTAGCCTCTAGTGGTGAAGAAGGTAGTCATGGCAACTCCTTCTTTGGTGTAATCATCATCGGTGCTACATAGTCTGCGAAGTCGAAGGAATTGGGAATACGGGGATGCTTTTTTTCATGATTGATGGCACGATGATTGTTGTGGTGGTGGTTGTGGAATATGATGCTTGCTTTGATGATTGATGGCACGATGACTGTTGTGGTGGTGGTTTCAGGGCAATTCAGTGTGGCACTGCTTCACCTTTGACAGTTGTGACAACAGCAGTGACCGCTCCATCATCTCCATGACCAGCCGCCAGAGTCTCTGGGTCGCAATGTGGTCACCATCACTCTGCCGGGGTGTGACAGCCCTGATGCTGCCGAGGTTGTGGAGTTCACCCTCTACTGCAGGCCTCCAAAGAAAGACCACAGCAGAGGTACATGTCAAATTTCCACCTTCCCACACACCCTCATTCCCCTCCTTTACCCAACCCATGCCCTCCTTGCCACCCCAGCTGCTATGCTTTTCATGTTCTTTCCAGCTCATTAACGCTGTAGCTGGAATACACTTCTTCCAGACATGCCTGCCATTACAGAACGCTATATTTGTGTGAAAAAATGTGAAAAATCAGTGATCACATTTGACAGTAAGGCTGTGAATCATGTGTTACTGACAAAAAAAAAAAAAAAAAAAAAAACTAGCGTGTACACCTGCTTTAGGAATGAAGTTGACAGCTGATGAGGAAGTACATCTCAGACTCTGTGTGCAAACACAGAAGTCCAAAACCTGCTGCTGAAGAGACTGAACTGAATGGAAGGGAACAGTAAACAGTGAACTGATAGCTAGCTGGAGCAAGCAAATCAGAATGTTACACTGATGAAGATGACAGTCAGTAAATCCCACTACAAGAAAAAAAAAAAGTATGTAAAAATCGTCTTCTTCCCTCCGTGCCTGTTCTGTGAAGACAGCGACTGCAGAGCATTGGCCAGCTGTAATAATTCCTTAGAGTTTTCTGCTTGAGAGGATGCGTCTCTTCCTGACCAGGAAAGACTAAGTCGCAGGAATGCTTCTGAGCATCTATCATAGAACACTCAGGTCAAGAGAGTGCGTGCTTCCTCATCAAGGAAAAGGAGAAAACTGAATTATGGCGAGGGGAACGAGTTGATTATGTGTCTACCAGGGGAGACCACTCTTGTATTCCTGGTAGGTTGCATAAGTTGGCTCCTTGCTCTCCATTTCAATTTGTTTGAGAGATTCCTGATGTATAGCGTGTTCCATGCCTAGTGAGATAAGGCATTTATTTGGATAGGTGAGTATATTATAAAACTACTTTTAGTAGTAAAATTCATTTTTTATTTGGTCTAGCTTGCAGAAAAATTTGCAGTAGTCTGTTCTGTTTAAAAAAAAAATAGTTTCATCTTGTTCCATCTTTATTTAAGCTCACTCTGATATGGCCACATTCTCATTTAGTATATTACATGGCAAGAGGGAGGCATTGCTCCAATTTGACAAAAATGAGAAAGACAGAACAGGCAGCTAGATTTATCTAATTACAGCCAGTCTGTTACAGCTGATCGCAGAACAAACCTGTTTGGGTCGAGTTTTCACTTTAGTTTTCAGTTGTGAACTGAATGGACCTCCAAATGGAAATGTGTTTGGACATGTAGCTAGATCAGACTACCCACTGTACAAGATGCTGCCGCCCAGTTTGAAAAACACCACTTGCACTTTCCGAGCTTTCTCGGAATACTACACTACAGGCTCCTTGGAACAGCAAGACTGTCTTCTTGTATGATAAATCCTTGGCCATAAACATGGGAGGAAGCTAAATTGCTTCATATTCTAGTTAGGAAACTACAACAGTCTGCATGATGCTGGAGTTCTGTGTTGGTGAGAAACCTGGCCAAACAGAGCTAGCAGACTTTAGTGTGCAAGACTTGACCTGATGAGTATATCTAGCCAAACATGGAGTGCAAGTGAAAATTCTCCGTCTTTGATCCATTGTAGGTACAGTGATTGTGGGGGGGGGGGGAGTGCAAATGATTTTTTTGTGAGTGTGTTTTGATGTGTGTGTGTGTTTTTTTTTTTAATTGTTTGTCCCTCAGCGGTGGCAGAGCGGCCGGCAGATCAGATTGATGCCAAAATCGACATTGAAGTGGACACCCCAGTGAAGTGCCTCCCTCCCCTCTTCTCCATCTTCCTGAAGGCCACGGTGGGCATGCCTCGCCTCCTCATCCCCACCAGTCACATGGTAAAAGCATGGGAACTATGTAGATGAGTTTAGGCATTGGGAGAAGGAGGGGCGGGGGGAGGAGTTGCATGCCAGCCCAATGAATATAGGATGATTGATGTGCATCACGTCATCCCTTGAGAAACGCATGGTTGAATGGCAGTTATGGTGAGGATAGGGCCTGGTTGGCCTTATAGCGCCAAGGTTTCTGGGTTCAATCCTAGTTGGAGATGGTCAGATTAGGAAAGATTACTCATTCTTTTGAGTCGATGTGCATCTACTCTTCAGCCACATTCAACTCATTTGGATGAGACTAGGAAAAAACATACACTAAATCACATTCTCTGTTTCGTAAAAAAAAATTTGGCCCTCATGGGATGGATGATGCATGCAAACACACTAATATGCTGCTGTGGTCAGTTGGGCTGCAAGCAGCATGACCCTTTGAATATCACATCTGGATCCCACAAATCACATGGTTAACTGACATGGTTGAATATTATTTTGTTAGCATGTTTGCTTCTGGTTTCAATATCACACATTTTAAATGAGGGAGGTCATGTTGGCAGCAGTCATAAATTGCATTGCCTGACTGCCGCCATGTCATGGTAAATGCAATCCTTGTGGTATTGACATGCCAAGCAGTGCTAGGACCAACTTTCCCTGATCGTAGCAGAAGTCTTACCTGACAAAAAGTGAAAACAACCGGTGATGTTGGTACATCCAGCATGGGCTCTCACCGATCCTAATGTAACAGTTCTTGGGGTCACAACATCCAATAGGAAGTGATCATAACTATGCCCAGCACTGTGACTGATCTTGGATCTTGGTGAAGGTGCTTGTGGTCACACCTGACAGGTGAAAATAACCATTGGTGTTGGTATGTCTGACACTGACTGATTGTCCCTGATGGTAATGTCATGTGGCACAGGTACTGTTGGGTATGCCAGACCTGTAACTGTTCATGGGGAATGATCATCAGAGTGATAATGATCGCGTGACAGGATCCCATGGTGATGATCACATAGGTTCACAAATGAATGGTCTCCCACATTAGCTTTAAGCACAGACCTGTTTTGGTCTTTACAGTTGATTAAAAAAGACCAAAAAAAATGCTTTTTTTTTTACAAATTAGATATCAGTAAAATGGAATTAAAAGTTTAGTATTTACCTTATGTACATAAATGGTTTTGTTTGTTTGGGTTTGTTTTTGTACAGTTGATTTATGATTTGTTGGTACATCCAGCACGGGCTCTCACCGATCCTAATGTAACAGTTCTTGGGTCACAACATCCAATAGGAAGTGATCGTAACTATGCCCAGCACTGTGACTGATCTTGGTGGTGAAGGGGCTCAAAGATTGTCCCCTACATTTATACTGTTTGCATAATGCTTTTATTGGAAATGAAATGAGGCAGGGAACAGCAAACAATAAACAGTAAACAAGTGGGGTAGTCTTTGCTCCCATAAGGAAACCTAACACAGAGTAACTTTTATTCAAGACTGGCACAGCCTTTTAAACTTGAATAAAGTCAGACAAAATACAAAGACGAACAATCTAATAGTGGGGAAAAAAACAAGCGCAGGCCAACAACTAAATTGTCTTCATGGTAATGACTTGGCAGAACTTTGAACTGGGGGGGGGGGGGGGGGGGGGGGGGGGGGGGGGGCAGGAGGTTGAAGATGTAAAAAGTGGGAACATGAAATTAAGAAAAAATATGAAAACTCTTCACTGGCTGCATAAGGGAACCATCGCAATCCCTCTTAAAGGCAGATATATTTGTATTGCCTGCTCCGAGGCCTTTCGTCTGCTGGGTCGGAAACTCATCAGGGAGACACGACGGGAGCGCAGATAACAGCCAGCCGTGTCTCCCTGATGAGTTTCCGACCCAGCAGACGAAAGGCCTCGGAGCAGGCAATACAAATATATCTGCCTTTAAGAGGGATTGCGATGGTTCCCTTATGCAGCCAGTGAAGAGTTTTCATATTTTCTTAATTTCATGTTCCCACTTTTTTTTTTACATCTTCAACCTCCTGCCCCCCCCCCCCCCCCCCCCCCCCCCCCACCCCTCCTTCAGTTCAAAGTTCTGCCAAGTCATTACCATGAAGACAATTTAGTTGTTGGCCTGCGCTTGTTTTTCCCCTATTAGATTGTTCGTCTTTGTATTTTGTCTGACTTTATTCAAGTTTAAAAGGCTGTGCCAGTCTTGAATAAAAGTTACTCTGTGTTAGGTTTCCTTATGGGAGCAAAGACTACCCCACTTGTTTACTATTTATAATGCTTTTAGTTTTTCAGTAACTTTTACCTCTCCACACTTTCGTTTTATTTTATTTACTATCCTTCACTGGCTGCTTTGGGGGTGCTGTTGGTTTCTTTTTTGAACCCCTTGGTGGTGAGAATACCGCAGAATTATGGACTGTGGTGTGTCTCCATTTGACACTAGGAGCGCAGACACAATCGGCCGTGTCACCCTGATGAGTCCGATCCAGCAGACGAAAGGCTAGGAGCAGGCAATACAAATAGATCTGCCTTCAGAAGGGATCACGACGGTTCCCTCAGGCAGCTAGTGAAGGGTTTCTCATATTTATAATATATTTCCCCGTTTTCTTCATCTTCATTTTTTTTCTTTAAAAGTTCAAATCTTTGCAAAGTCATTATTATAATGACTGAAGAATTGTTAGCCTGCATTTGTTTTCCCCCACTACTTAATTGTTCAGCATTGATTTATGATTTGGGGGAAAAAATGTTTTATGATTTAAGCTTTGGGACATGTTCTTGCAGATTTACAATTATTTGAGGTTTACTGCTGTCCTACCTCTTGTCATTTTGTGTGTATGGGCGAAAGTGCATGATTCTTTTGTTGCTTTTTTTTTTTAAAGGAGGGGAGGAGGATGTAGTTACATGTATTGGGCACAGCCTTGTTTTGTTTTTTTTTTTTTTGTTTTTGTTTTTAATGGGGTTATATTTAACTCTGCTGTCTTTTTTTTTCGTCCTGACAGAGAGTAAGATATAAAACCAGCAGCGATGACAAGTAATGACTGTGTGTGTATCTGTTGTATGTTTTGCTTTTTTGGGGGGGTCACGCTCACCTCTGTTCCTGCTGTGTCTTCTGCACGTGTGACACTGTGCCTGTGTGAAGAGGTTTCAAGTGTGGAAGCATGGATTTGTGTATGCACATGTGCTGGGTGGGACATTGAAATGGGGAGGTGGGTGGAGAAGGGATTTATTAAGAGGAAGAATGCTTGTTGTTGGTAAGTGCTTGCATTTGAACATCCTTAATTTAACATTCATGAGTAGCAAATGGAATTTTAATGCTGAGGTGTGGTAGCTGTAGTCAGTTTCTGTTCCTTTGAAGTTGAAGATGTTAAAGAACAGAAACTTGTTGCCCTTTGCCTTCACAGTGTCATACTGTTTTTTTTGCTTCTTCTGGATCATGTTACTGTGATTAAGAACTAAATTACATAATTCAAATTTTTGTTTTTGTATGACTCGGTCTTTCTCTCAGTCAGTTGCCTTGTCATTTTATGTTTTCTGATTCTGTTTGTAGAGGTTTCTGCATTACAGGAACAGATTAATGAAAGAACTAGTGTCGTACACCGTGGCTTTTCCTTGCTTGCATTTGTGTATGAAACTGTATGGTTTTGTTTGAATGTATAAATCATAGATATTTGTTGTTTTGCCACTTTCATATGGGTCAGTGTTCACATCTTAAAGATGAATGGAGATATCATCAGACTTCCCGGATAGTCAGTATTATTATGATATTATTATTATTATTATTATTATTAAGGTGCTTATTCATACCTTGTCAGAGAAGACAAGAAGCCTTGGAAGCATTATGAGGATTGGAAAATGAAATTTGAAAAAAAAACTCATTATGTCAATTAACAGAAAGAAAAAGATGTTATTCAAGGTACAAGGGGGGGGCCAGAGAAGCGCTGTCTTCAACTGCCAAACCAGACTGCTGGTTGGTTTGATAACTGAAGACAGTACTTCTCTGGTCCAGCTGTCACCTTCGGGTATATCTTTTTCTGTATAACAATCAACATGAATGAAATAACAATAAAAAGAGAAAAAAAAATTAGGTGGTTGAGAATCCCTTAGAATGAAGCATGGTATGGTACTTGTTGAAAGGGGAACTAGAGGGAGTAGAAACATCAAGTAAGTGTACAAAGGATACCATTTCTTTGACCTCAGATAAAACTTGCGGATCTGCTTTGGGATCATTGATAGTGGGTATGATGACAAGACTCTTGACTGTTAATGGGCAAATTGATCCTTTCCTTTGTTGTACCTATTGTGCATAAACACAGTTACGTTCACACTTCATGGGTAAAACACGATATAAACTTATACCTCTCAGCTGAATGTCCGGTGTGTGATTTTTATGAGCTCTCTGCAGTGTTAATAGACTGTCAGGCACTTTGAAATGTTACTGGGTGCCACAATTAGTGATAGTGGGGTTGAATGAGTCGTCAGATGGGTTGGTTGTTGCTGTTAATTATTTTTTTTTATTTTCATTTATTTTCATGTTGTTCCTCATTTTTCTTTATGCAACAGCTCCTTTCCATGGTAGCAGTAGTAGCAAGTTTAAACAACAACAACAACAACAAAAACATTTAATGTATGCTGTGTGGTGGGGTCAGTCCTTGACCTTCAGAACAAAGCCAAACAAGAGCATGCAGGAGAGCATCAGGATCAACAACGCTGGCAACATCACCTTGAACCTGGCGCTGAGTTTGTCCAATTACCTGGAGTGCTTTGAGATCTCCGCATCCTGTCTGACCATCAAGCCTGGAGCCAGCGAACAGGTGGCTGTGGTGTTTTCACCTCAAGGGCGTGACGTCTCTCACTACCAGAGGTGAGTCACTGGGGTCGGAGAACGTAACGCAACCGCCATTTTGTTTTGACATAAAGTGCAGCGCATGGCCACATTCACTTTCTGAAGTGCCAGACTAACATGGATATTGCTTTCAAAAATAAATTTAAAAAAAAAGAAACTTTAGAATTTTGTGTAAGAATCTCATACTGTACCAGTGGACATAGTTTGATGTGCCTGTATCCGTTTCTGTTGCTGACGTACATGACAGACCTTGTGGCCTCGTACAAGCTCTGTGAAAATTTGTTATATCAGTATTGACTCGAATTGTCTGGGTCACCTCAGTCATTGTGGCCTGTGTTTGTATTGATTTGAATCATTGTTTGTATGGTTTAAGCTGAGGTCTGCTGGTAATTCCTGGACTGATAAATCATCCATAATATCATATGCACTAGCTTTGTCTCGGTCACTTAACTGATATCAGTCACACCGGATACAAGGAGACGTTTTTTTTCCCAAGGTAATTTATAAGGCAGTGCAAATAGTTCCTGCAAAAACCAAAGGTATCTGGTCAAAATGCCTCCTCACCTTGACGCTCATCTCTTCCTTAATGTCCAGAATGGTAACAGCAGATAAGCTGTCCCTGAACAGCCTGATAGATGCAGACTGGATGTAACTGAGCAGTGATGAGTGCAGGCAGATCAGTGGGGAAAAAAAATGAGCAAGTTGGGTTACTCTTGCTCCCATGATGGAGAAGCAAGAGTTACCCCACTTGTTCATTAATTACTGTTATTTCATCAAGAGAGAAAGTTACCCGATTTGTTCATTAATTACTGTTTACTGTTCCCTGTCTCATTTAAGATTTCCTTTCAGTCAGTAAAAAGTTTGAGGTCAGCCATTGAAACTATTTTCAGGCACGGTGAACATGTGGTACAGCTTATTGATATTAGTGCCCATGGTAAAGATCATGCAAATGCCATGTTGCATGCACATGTAAGCGTAATGACATTCTCACACACACTCACACATTCATTCACACAGACACACACATACAATTTGTCTTTAAAGATTAAAACTAATAAAACAAGACGCTTCATCTGTGGTAAGTCTTATTTCAACGTGTTGGTTTTTAATCCTAGGATTGGTTGTTTTAATCTGTTTTTAATGGGTTGGGAGAGGTTTTGCTTTTAATCTTTTTTTTTAACATATATACGTGGTAGTTTGGAAGGTGGTGACAGTCCTGAGATAACCTCTGCTGTTGACGGGACTATATTTTAATCTTAATCTTAATCTTTAATCTGTGGTAAGTTGTTCTCTTGCAGTAAGCAACCTGAATATCACGTCTTGTTTGCACTAAAGCAAGTCACAAGAACATGCACATATCCACCATATTTCACACATGATTGCACTCACACACATGCAAATGTAGGTAGAGTATTTGTAAAGACTGACGTGACAAAATTATTTTGCTGAGTTGTTTTCCTTGCTGTGAACAACCTGATGAGCAAAGGGAGGAACTAGTGGTGACAAGTCACCAGCAGTGAATTCTTTGGTTTGTTCCCATTCTAAATGCAGTATTTCAGTTGTTCCTTGGACAAATTTGAAGTGAGATGCTGTCAGTGTGATTGGAGTTGAACAAGGCCAATGCTGATGTTTGCAGCCTCCTCCAGCTGGACGTGGAGCCTGAGGGCCCGTCCTATGAGATCCCCCTGGAGGGTCAGGTGGCGGGGCTGAGGGCACAGTGCAGGGCAGCGCTCAACTTGATGGCCAGCACCTCCTTCCTGTCCTTCCACGGGGTGTCCCTCAACCAGACCAGGTCAGCACCATTTTTTTTCCTTTTATTTTTAATTTGCTGCTCTGTCTTCTTCCCTGCTCCCTCGGTGGTGTAATTTCCACGCAGCTCATTCCATATGCCCCGTACACTGCCGCACCCCAGTTTGTCCTGTGGCTGCCCAGTACCACAGGAAGCTGTCAGATGAAGTTGCCATGAGGCAACCCACCCAAGGAGACAATGCATTACTGCCATAGAGCCTCAGTGGTTTTCAGAAATGCCTGTTCTTATTCCAAATATGCAGGACACGATCTGCTAAGTCCTAGAGTGACAAACAAAATGGCTTGGTGACAGAAGCAGCATGCGTGAGAGTCCCCCTCTGAATGATGCCACGAGGTCCATCCAGAAACCGTCCCATGAAGTTTGCCAGTACTAATGGTTTGGCGTCATATACTATACCCTGTCAGACCATAGCATTCTACAGCAGTTAGTCAGCTCTGCCAGGCCGAAGTTTTTGTGGGCTAATGCAGTAATATGAACGTCACGTGACGCCCACCCTACTTCCGCCGAAGGATGAAGCCGGTGTCAGCTTCGTGTACCTCATTCAGCGAGGCCTGCATGCAAGGTAACCCCGAGAACCCTGGCGCTAGAGGTAATTTAGTAACATACAAATTCTCACTGTCTTTACTGCATTACTAAAAAAACAAATCGTTGGTTTAAATGTTAGAATAAGATCATTGTTACTGTAAAGATTTCTGGATCACGATCATCATCACAGAAAAATTCAGGATTGCTGTACGACCACAGTTGAGTTTCAGGATTGAGGACTGTACCCAGGTTATACCTCTGTAATTATGATGCTCCAAAGGGAAGTTTGAGAGATGATATTGTCAGTGTTCTACGAGAAATGAGAAGGCATTGTGTGTGTGTGTGTTATGGTAACAGGAGTCTGACAGTACGACTGTATAACAAGGACCACACCTGTGCGGAGCATGCCTGCGTGGAGATTCGTCGTTCCTCAGATGCTTCAAGGTAAACGTCAGGAAATGACATGTGCAAATGCATCATCACCGCTTCAGGCTTGACTCCTGGCTAAGTGTGGGATTTTTGTTGGTTTGTTTTTTTGTTTTTGTGGTAAGGGAGGAAGATGGAGAGGGTGGGAGGGCTGATGGTATCTGTTGAAGTTTATATTCTTTGGTTGTGTACTGTGCCTGCTCATTCATCCAATCTGTAATGTGTGAAGTGTGCTTTTTACACAGAGTTGGAGAAGGTAGTGAGCAGGGACACAGTGCCTGGTCAGTAGTTCAGTAACCACTGTTGACATGGTAACAGGGAAAGCTATCAATAAAGGTGATGAGTGTATTTAGGATTATTGCTGTTTTCAAAGACCATGGTACTATGCAGTTAACTGATGACAACAGACTTGCAATTGTGTGTGTGTGTGTGTGTGTGTGTGTGAGCGACTGAAGCAGATTGTATGTTGTGAAACTGCTCAGTTTGAAGAAGATAGTTTTGGTAGTTTGCAGCACTTTAAGCACTATGTCACAGTCAACATGTGGTGACAAACACAAATCAAATATAACTATGATGATGATGCAGTTGGTGTCGACCAGTGGCGAGTGGCAGCAGGAATGCGATGTGGTCATTGAACCAAAGCAGACAGTCACGCTGACGGTCATTTTCTGCCCTACTGCTGTACAAGGTTACTCAGGCAAACTGGTCATTAGGAAGCCAGATGCACACTCCACCAAATACTCGGTGAGTTGACATTGCTGGATGTTGTGGGATTGGGGGCATTGCTGGTAATCTTTGGAACAGTACTTTGCTGTTGAATCTCCTGTGTGTTTGTGAACAATGTAGTCTAGGAGATATGTTAATAAGAGTATGCTGTGTTCCTATTGGCCATTTTGGTTTGAAGCAGACAGCTCTACTGATCATTTATTCATCAGTAGTATTATCCCATAAATGATCTTTCATGATTAGGTATGAAACAGTGTTTCTTCATCCAGTACTGGGTGTTGTAATGTTGCAGTGCTCCTCTCCAGCTGACTTTGAATTGTTAATAGTTTCCACAGACTGGGTTGGTGTCTTGTTTTTTGTAACCAAACAAGTGACTTTTGACAGGATGTGTTCAAGGATTCGTCATAAAGGTCATAGATATTTTCCTTCTAATGTTGCTATAGAGTGAATTCTTGAAGTAACTGTGTTGAGTACCAGTGACACACGCAGAGGTATGCACTATGTTATGTTGTAGTAAAGAAGGCACATTTCAGACAGAATGTTTCTGAGTTCTACTGAGCTTCAAGTGCCTGTATTAGCTTCTCAGAACAGACGTCGTTGGTGTGATATATAGACATGCTTATTTGCAAATATTTTGTTGTGTGTTTCTACCCACAGTTTGAAATTTTGAAGTGTATTTGTATGAGGAGCCAGTGATAGTATTGGTGCAAATGCATGGGTGAAACTTCTTAAGTCTGAGGGTGGAATCCGTTTTATTAAATTATTCAAGATGGAAATTTCCATTTTTCATAAAGGGGGGGGGGGGGGGGGGGGGGGGGGGGGGGGGGGGGGGGGGGGGGGGGAGTTTTTCAGTTTTTCAAAACACAGTTTCTAAAATTGCACAAATTACGTATCAAGTGCGTCCTACCATAAAATGGCAGTGCCGAAACAGAAGTACTGTTTATTTTAGGGAACAAAGATAAAGCACCATTTGCCGAAATATAGATTTCGAGTTTGGAGTTCGTTGGAAACCTTGAGAATGTCCTATCTTAAAGAAGATGATTCAATTGAGTTGATCAACGCTGGCATCTTTAATAAGTGGCGATGGGCTTGGCTGAATGAAATAGATGATGAAAAAACAACAACATCGTGTTTGGTGTTTGAAAATGAACAAACCTGGTTTAGAGCTTTGCCGCGTGTGCAACTCAGACCTCAAGTATGGATCCAGTGGAAAATCTCGGCTAGCAAAGCATGCCAGAAGTCCAGACCACATTAAAAGCATGAAGGTAAGAATTTCAGTAACATCTTTTTCAGCAGCCCTCCATGTTCCCCCCCACTCCCACCCCCCAGTGACACACACACACGCGCACACACACACAAAGATGGATGTAAGGCACAGAGAGAGAGACATAATAGTATGAAAAAAACATTTAAAGAAAGAAAAAAAAAAATATAAAAGAAAAATAGATATGAGGTTTAGTTTTCTGGGAAAAGGATGGGGAAAACTACTAAAGGATGTATTTCTTCCGTGTAATAAAATGGGTTAGTTTTGGAAGTACAGTGGAAACTTTCTATTAAGACCTTAGAAAATGCACAGATTTGTGATCTTAACATGAAACATGGATTTTTTTTTTTTTTTTAAGAAGATAGGTAATTTAACAGACAGTTAGATGGAACCGTCACAGAATTTATAGTCACTTTAGAGAGGAAGTCTTATTAGAGAAGGTCTAAATAGAGAGGTTTCACTACACTGTATTTCACACACACACACAAAAAAAAAAAAAAAACAAAAAAAAAAAAAAAAAAACCTTTTGTATGGGAAACTATCATAATAAGCAATAAGTATGTGTTTCAAACAAGGCCTCAGTTCCAAATTTCCTTTCACCAGAAGCCACGAAAACTGTCTGAATTTTTCATAAAATCAATTTCGGACCCTGCCAGGGGCTAGGCGGCCCCTGGACCCCGACCTTTCAGTTTTCCTTTTTTTTTTTTTTTTTTTCCAGTTTCACCCATGCAAATGACAGGTCTGTCTGTATGGTGTCCTATGAAATCCTCGGTAAGCAAAGAAATTCCCCCCATAGGTGATGGCTCCTGTGTTCCCTGACAGTCTTTGGTGCAGTGCTAGCTGGGGTTTATTCTCCTGGTAGGGCCAGGCAAGCAAGCTGGACAGGTGTGTGCAGGGAAGGGATGAGACAAGATGCCATCTACTGGGTAGTTTGAGCTCGCAAGCCTTGGAAGGTAGTCTCGGGAAGGAACCTGTAAGCTGCATTAGCGGCCTGAGACATAGCAGCAGGACCCATAGGTTCCTAACTTCCACGTCACGCAGTTTCATGCCATTATGGTGTAGTGTACAGAAATGAACATGAAATGTGTGTTTTAGACACTTGAGTGTTAAGGTTTGGGAAGTAGTTAAGCACAAAAAAGTGTGGGAGAGTATGAAAGAAATTATTGTTCTGTTTTGAGATTGTTTTCTGGTTCTGAGAGATGAAGAAATGGCTGACCTAGTCATCATCAGTGGCACCGTTTTGAAGTTCCCAGTCAGGCTAGAACAGGCTGGCAACAGACCTGTTACCCTTAAGATTTCACCACAGTTTGTATGTATTTTTGGTAAAAATAGGTTGAGTAAGAGGACTAAGGGGGAAAAAAGAGTCTGGGGGAAAAAAATTTGGAGATAAAGTTCTGGGGGAGTAACTGCATTTGTGGAGGTAAACATGGTGATGTCTTCGCATGCTTGACCAGAGTGCAGCGATGCTTGTTAACTGGCTTCCACATATTCACGATTGACTGTGTCTGTTTCTTCAACCACCATGCCAATACATAGGAACAGTAGCAGCAACTATATTCCATGAAATATTGAACAAACTAGCAAAGGGGGCATAAATGTGTGCCAAACTGTGCTGATGAATCAGTTTTGAAAGTAATCTGTTGGAAGAACCGGTTTGTATTGTAGTTGCTATGATATCAGATCTGTCTGTGGTACCAGCACTGTGGGATCGCAGATGAAAACAGACCCCTCCACACACACACACGCCCCCAGCTTTTACAAAACTTTGGAAGATCTTTAAACACTTTCTATAGAGAAATATACTCTTTTTGTTGAAAAGAACACCAATAGCATTTTGGCGTGAACAGGTCTGTGGCAATGGCATTGTTTTCAAAACACTTCTCACTGTACATTCTGTTTCACCCATGCTCATTTTGTTAAATTTGTGATTGCCTGTGTGTGTGCGTGTGCATGTGTATTAGATTGGTTTGGCAGGGGTACGGGGGTCGCAGTGTGCTTGCCCTTTCGGGGGCCTGCTTGACCAACAGTGGTCAGCGATGGCTGGAGTTGGGTCCCCTGTCAATGTCGTGCAATATCATGCGGGAGATAGTGCTGACCAACACCGGAGTGCGGGCCGCCTTCGTCAGGGCCTCTGCCTTCTATGGGTAATGTGGTGTGTGTGTGTATGTGTGTGTGTGTTGAAAAGCCTGTCATTGTGAGTCCATTTTATCATGAGATACTATATGGCCATCCCTCAAAATGCAATAGAATGGAAACTGAGCTACACAGCAATCTGTCTGCATTTTCCTGACCTTGAAAGTTTTGTGCTAAAAGTGTCCCCGTTGAAGTGACTGTCTCTTTCTCTGATTGTCTTCTGTACTGGCCGTCATTTTTACTGGCTTTGTGGGGAACTCACTTTTGCTATAGACAATCCTCACCCGTTGTGACCAGTTCACCTGTCTGTCCTCCTGAGACTTTTGACCAGTTTACCCATTTTTGATCCTAAGATTTTATTGCTAATTCATTGTTTTTTGTTTTAGAAAGTCCTGATGTTTTGTGACATTCACGTGTCTTTGTTCTAAAAAGTTCTAACGTTTTGTGACCAGTTCACCCGTCTTCTAGAAAGCTGTAATATTTTGTAACCATTCCTCTTTCTTTGTTCTTGAAAGTCTTGTGCCGGTAATGGATTTTTTTAATGGCTTATGATTAATCAAGTGGAAAGAGTTACACACTCAGCTTAGCCTTATCTTGTGTTTTTTGGATTTTTTTTTTCGTGCTTATCTGTCCCAAAAAAGCATTGTATTCCTACTCATGGGTGATCAGCTTATCTAGTCAGGATTCCTTCCAAATTTCTTGGAGATAAGGGAGCTAAATCCATCCCTCCTATCCAAGAATCCCAGAGTGATCTGTCGTGAGCAGTCAGTCAGTTCCCCATTCTAACTTGGCAAGAGAATGTGCTTTCCTTTTAGTTCTTGATCTTCGTCAGTCTTCAGCTTGAGCAGTGGCACCCTTCAAGAAACATTACAATCCCACATTTGTCTCTCATTTCCAGACTTCATTTGCTGTGCCCTTGCAAGAGATGGGAATTTCAAATGAAGATGTGTGAAGAGTCAGGAGTAGCCTCGCTCAGAACTTGGTCAGCTTTGACACCTTTCTGTTGAATGTCCTCCGTTGCATCAACATCAAGAGAAAACAACTGTGCCATCATAGTGTCTGATTGTTGACTTTCTCATTAAAAAAAAAAAAAAAAGAAACAGCTATCTATGCAGCATTGCCAGTTCGCATCTTCCATTATTGAATTCCATTCTCCCCTGCCCCCACCTTCCCCATTTCTCTGTCTCTTTTGCTCCGCCACACTGTGGCAGCAGCGGCAGCAAGATCACTTCATGGCAGTTTACTTTTAAAGAATTCCCTTATCTGCCTTTGTGCACTACGATCGAGTGTTGAGAACACACAAATTGTATGCAAGGTTCAGTAGCTTGAATGTCACGTGAGACTTTTTCTTTCATTCTTTCTTTCTTTTTCCTTTTCTTTTTTTTTTTTTACTTGGTTGACTTTAAAGTATATTTGGCGTCGTATACTATACCATGTCAGACCATAGCATTAAACGGCTGTCAGTCAGCTCTGTCAGGCCGAAGTTTTGTGGCAAATGCAGTCATAAGATAGTCACGTGACGCCCACCCTACTTCCGCCTACGGAAGATGCCGAAGATTGTGTACTGTTCGTCATTCTACTTCGGCCTGTCGCCCAAGCAAGATAAGTCTTGTGCTCTGTCTCGCCTATACTTTGCCTTTGTGTAAAGATTGCTGTGTTTGCACTCTGTACTCATTTATCTGTGGCTTCCGCTTATATCTTGACGTGTGAGGTTATCGGATGGGCTAGCATTCTAACCTTATTTACTGAAATTTTCTCGCGATCGTGGTGGTGCTCCGGTTCTTGTCTATTTGCGTAACCGGTTCGAGGTTGATCGGCCTTTTCCATCGCCACGTCCATCGCGTTTTCTCTGCCTCCCTGTGTCCATCGGCCTTGCATTCTCACTCGCCTTTACGGCCTTTTCGCCCCTAAATTCCGATTTCTAATCTCGCCGTTACTTGTACCACGATTCCACTATCTCATCTGCGACGATCGCGGGTCGGTTTCGTCGCCATCTTGTTTTGCGCCGGTCTCCATTCCTTGTCGCACCAGCTTTCTAGCCCACGCTATTACACGTGGTTTGTCGTTCGGAATTTGCTTCCTACACTTGTTTACACCCCTCCCATTCATTTGCCGCATTTTTCGATCGGCTTCGTGTGCGTGGCGATCGCATCGCCCTTCGGCATTGCTGTTACACGTGGCGTTACTCAGCACTTTTTGTTCACGCCACTGCCGTTGCTCACGCACGGTTTCGTTCATCGCTACTGCGTTTTCTGTCACTGCGAGCTTGTTTACTTTTATATTTCCATTGTGTTATATTGCTATTGTGTGCGCGCATGGTCGATCGACCTGTATACCCTCCTCGATCGACCGTCGTGTTACGATCGTGTGCTCCGGTTTTGCTCGGTGCCATTGCCCAAAATGGTGAAGGACTCGGTTGGGCCGAGCAGCTCTGACGTTCAGAGTTCGCTCGCTTTCCCGGAGGACCAACGAGTTGGTTCCAACTCCGAGCAGACCGTTCTCCCGCGGGAGAACGGACGGCCGCGGCGGTTGGAGACGACCTTCCCGCGAAGGGGACGCGGGACTCTCCCTCCTCTACCCGACCCGCCGGACGCACGACCGTTGCGTTCGAAAGCTACTAGGCAATTGGCTGCTATTTCAAATGCTTATCGTTCACCCTGCCCAGAAAATCAAAGGGCAAGGCCCCCCTTAAGGGACCCACTCAAGTCTAAGCATCCAAGGGATTCCGCTTCTCCTCCAGCCACCCTGCCTTCTAGCTTTCCGGTGCATAGTCAGACATCCGTTACTATGCCCAGTCACGCGACCCTCGGCCCCCGGGGACCTTTGCCGGGGGCGGACAGGCACGGGTGACGGTTTTGGACTGGAACCTCCACCCGTCACTCGCATTTATGAGACGCGCGGGTCCACGTCTCCTCCCCCATGTGGACTCGCCGTCTCACGACGCTCTTCCCCACCGTGCACAGGTGCAGCCAACACCCCTGCACGAGGAGCGTCCCGTTATCTCCGGACGCAGTTTTATGGCCACGTCATGGCAAGACCATGCACATGACCATAACTCTGGGGGCGTATGGGAACACCGAGTGCCTCCACCGGTTGTGAACATACACAAGGACGCCGATCTACCCCACTCGCCCGTCGCAGGTTCCCCTAGGGTTCAGGACGCTGGGGGTCCGACCTACTCGGCCCCCTTTTGGGCAAACGTCCTCGGTCCCGTTCCTCCGGGGGGAGGATCTACCAGCGGGACCACGGGTAACCGGCCCTATTCCCCTGGGTCCCAGCGCACTCCCAGGGGGGGGGACGACATACCATGGTCGAACACTACTACCCCCCCCCCCCTGCTCTGCTGCTCAAGGTTACCCCGGTCCCCGGGGAGTCCCTGCACAGTACCTGGGGCCGCCACAGCCCGCTTATCTCCCCGGGGACCAGTGGCTCTATGCCCCCGAGAGAGACCAGTGACTTTACACCCACTCCCAACCGGAACAGCTATATGGTCGCTTGTGGCACCCAATCTCACAGACCTGGGTCGACCTTGGTCTCCCACCTCGGGCGCTGTCCGATCGGCAGTCCGGGCTCTCCCACCCTAGCCCATCTGCCGAGCACAGAGCCACGAGGGGCCCGCCCTCCCCCCCCCCACCCCCCACGCCACCATCCAACGAGGGGGCGGGACCCTCACGCACCCGCACAGATGCCCCTGAGGAGGACAACCTTCCCAGGAATTCGACTCCCCACACCCGGAGGACGACGACGATGAGGACTTCTTCTCATCCCTTTACGATATCCGCACCATTGACCGGTTTCGACCGGACTTGGAGTCGAGGGAAGCCCCTCCCTCTGCCGATATCTTGGCCTTCCCTGACATCGTCGGGCCGCCCCAGCCCAACGCAAACTCAGGCTCGTCGCTCCTCAGTCCCTCACTTTGCTGTGGAGAGTCCGGCAATCTGCGCCAGGGGTGCAGACGCCGTCCCCCTGCCGGGTCTCCCTCCTCGGGACCCGCAGGAAGCACCCAGTGACCTCCCTCTTTGCAGACAATCCGGCGACCAGGGAGTGGGCCATCTCCCAGTCTGATTGTCGCCTGATGCCCAACCGGGCCCCCCTACTTCGGGCACCATCTCCTTTAAAGCATTAAAGGACTTGGACCGAGTAGCCCGGATGGGCATCTTACACACCATTGCAGGGCATGCTACCTTACCATGCTCTTGCAGAGGGCGGAGGTACTCTGGCCTGGGGATGACGGCGCCGTCCCAGTGCCTTCGGACATACCTCCGAACCACACCATGAGGACGAATCTCGCTTATTCAGCGATCCCTTTATGCGACACCTAGTCAACAGGATATCGCATCACTTGTCGGCTGCGGCGGACAGCGCAGCAACAAGCCACTTCTATTGCCTGCTAGTGGCCAGAGATGCGGTGCTTACACGCTCTTCACACCCCGGCACTCAAGGCTTCCCTTCGGTGTCCCGGGCCAGGATCACTCGCACTTTGGCGAGTACTCCACCTCGGCTATGTCCCTTTTGGTCGAGGAACGCAAGCAGGCGGCGTCCTTTGCCCCCCGGCCTCAGCCACGCCCTTCCAGGCCCCCCTATTGGTCTTACCCCAGGTCCATCAGGCCCACTCCGTATCCCCGACAAGCCCCATCTCCCTACGCCGGGCCGGCTAAGCGCCCTCTAAATTCGCAGAGGTTGAAATCGAAACCTCGCCAGCAACTCCATTTTCGGTTTGGCAACACAGGGCCCTCGCCAGTGACTAGGGGACACACCCGCGGTGGGCATGGAACAGGGACAACCCGCCCACCAGGCCAACCCCGGGTTTTACTCCCACCTGTTCGTGATACCCAAACCCTCGGGGAGATGGAGGCCCATCCTCGACCTCTCTCCCCTCAACAAGTTCCTCAGACATTCCAAGTTCAAGATGGACATGCCCTCCCAGATCAGGGACTCCATTCACCACCTAGATTGGGCCACCTCCATAGATCTGAAGGATGCGTACTTCCAGATCCTCCTTTACCCGGGCTCACAGACGTTACCTCCGGTTCGTCTGGCAGGGTCGGGTGTTCCGGTTCAAAGCTCCCCTTTGGGTCTCCCTGGCACCTTCCTCTTCACGAAGGTTGTCAAGGAGATGGACGTCCTAGCCAGACAGGAGAGAACATGCGCCTCCTGGTGTACCTCGACGACTGGCTTGTCCTGGCCTCCTCCCGGGCTCAGTGCTGAGCCCACACCACGCGCCTCCTCAGGCTCTGTTCCACCCTGGGTTTTGTAACCAACCCCCTCAGATGCGAACTCATTCCCAGTCAGAGGTTCTCTTTCCTGGGCATGAGTTTCGACACGATTGCATGAAGGTCGCCCCCGACCCTGAGAGGTCCGCTGGGATAGTGGACCTCATCTTTCGCCTCGGAGGAGCTTCACATACCTCGGCCAGAACTCTGTCCTCCCTCTTAGGGATGCTGAAGTCCCTTTCAGCCCTCATTCCGCTAGGCCGGGTCCCCAAACGCCAGCTGCAGAGGGAGTTCCGTCGTCGTTGGTCCCAGACCTCGGACCGCTGGGACCTGACCATTCCCCTCGGCCACTGGTTCTCTGGCGCCACGGACGAATGGCTCAATCCGTCCACTTTGACCACCGGCGTTCCAATCTCTCTCCCAACTCAGTCCCTCAAACTGTACACGGACGCCTCCAACTCGGGCTGGGGGGGCCCACTTGGGGGACAGTCATGCCTCGGGGGTGTGGGACTCACAGATGGCACGCCTCCACATCAAGATATTAGAATTGGAAGCGCTCAGGCTGGCCTTCCTCCACTTCCAACACCTAATCTCGCCCAACTGGTTCTCCTCCTCACGGACAACACGTCGGTAGCCCATTACATCAACAAGGGGGGGGGGGGGGCTCACTCCATCGGCCTCTCCTACGGACAGAGGCCCTCCTTCGCTGGTGCCACGCACGGGGAACCACCCTCCGTGCGAGACATATAGCGGGGACACGCAACATCCTGGCAGACTCTCTCAGCGCGCTCAGGGACCCTTCTGCACACAGAGTGGACCCTGAACAAGCTGACGCTAATCACAGTATGGGAGCACTGGTTCAAGCCCATGGTTGACCTCTTGGCGACCCGCTTCAACCATCGCCTTCCCATGTATGTCTCTCCCGTCCCGGATCTCCGAGCGTACGCGGTCGATGCGCTCTCCCTCCCCTGGACGGGACTCATCGCGTACACCTTCCCCCTTCCCAATACTTCACAAAGTGATCAGGAAGGCCAGGCTGGGAGAGACCCAAACTCATCATCTTATAACCCCGTGGTGGCCGACCCAGTCGTGGTTCCCAGACCTCAGGTCCCTTACTCACGTTCCCCCTCTCCAGCTAGCCCCTCGGTGGGACTTGCTCAGACAACCTCGCTCGGGCCTCCCTCACTCCAACCCCCAGATGCTCTCGCCTACACGCTTGGCTGATATGCCAACCAATTTGCGACCACCAGTCCCCGCCATCCCCGCGGACAGACCCCCGGTCTGTCCTAGATACCCTGACAGAAGCGGGGGCATCGCAGAGTTTACGGGACTTGGCCTTGGCCTCGCATAGGACCAGCACCGAGTCCCTCAACAATTACCGATGGGAGAGATGGGTCACGTGGTGCACGGCTAACCCAGTCCCCTACCTCCTCCCCTCCAACATCCAGATAGGCAATTTCCTATCCCATCTTTCGTCTCTCGAAAGCGCTCTGCTAGTTCCATTCGGGGCTACAGATCGGCCGTATGCACCTCCATCCGACAGCTGGGCGGCCCATCATTCGACAATGACTTTCTCCTTAGAGAACTATCTCGGGGGGGGGCCCTACGGGAAGCTCAGTCCCCTAGGCGCGCTCCCATGTGGGACCTCTCTCTGGTTCTTGACTCCCTCAGAAAACCCCCTTTTCGAGCCCCTCCGCGCTATTCCCTTTGACATTCTCTCCTTCAAGACCACCTTCCTTCTCTCCCTGGCCTCAGCCAGGAGAAGAAGTGGGATTCATGCCCTCAGTGGTACCCTCGGGACATCGCCTTTCACAGAGACGGCTCGGTCTCGCTTAAGTTCCTGCCTGAGTTCTTAGCGAAGAACCAGGAACCAGGCACGACCTCTCCTTCCCTGGTTATCCGCTCCCTAGCGGATATCTTAGGCAGCGAAGGCGGCGGGGACATGGACCTGTGTCCCTCTAGGTGCCTCAGATACTACTGGGAGCGTTCCCGCCCCATGTGTTCCTCTCAGAGAAGCCTCCTTATTTCCATCAACCCAACAACAACAAGAAAGACATCTCGCGGGCTCGATTTCTAGGTGGCTATCCAATACTATCAAATCTGCCTATGCCCAGGCCCACAAGACCTCCCAGCCCTTTCCCCTTGAGCCCACGAGGTCAGAGCGCTGGCCACATCCACAGCGTTCCAGCCCTCTGTCCCCGTGCGCCATCTCCTGGAGGCAGCCTACTGGCGTTCGGAGAACCCTTTCATAAACTTTTATCTAAGGGACATCCGCATGACCAGGGCTGATGGTTCTAAAGGGGTTTCATTTGTGGCGGCCAATGCAGCCATAACAGTTAACCCAGGAACCATTAGGGCGCTCGGCCCTCCTCCTATTCCTTTAAATTCTGCTATGGTCTGACATGGTATAGTATACGACGCCAAAATGGGGAGTTGTATTATACTCCCTGTTTGGCTAAGTATACTTACCATGTCAGACTCTAATGCCCGCCCTACCTTCCCCGCTAGCGCCAAGGTTCCCTGGGGTTGCCTTGCGCGCAGGCCTCGTTGAATGACGAACAGTACACAATCTTCGGCATCTTCCGTAGGCGGAAGTAGGGTGGGCGTCACGTGACTATCTTATGACTGCATTTGCCACAAAACTTCGGCCTGACAGAGCTGACTGACAGCCGTTTAATGCTATGGTCTGACATGGTAAGTATACTTAGCCAAACAGGGAGTATAATACAAACTCCCCATTTCATTGCTACCAGTACTTTTCCACAGGGTAAACAGCCAGTTTTTTTTTTAGAACTTTTAGGGTACAGCACCAAAAAAAAGTGACAGTGATGTGTTTCTTTGTTGACAGACATGCCCTGTCAACAGCCTGTGGCTCCGGGTCATGTTGCCATGGAACCCAACAACTTTGTTTTGGCTCCTGGATGCTCTATGGTAAATTTGTCCATTCTTTAGGTGGGAGGACCATGGTGGTGTTGAGGGAGGGGGTGGGGGGAGGGGTGACAGGGGCTGACCTGCTGTCTGTGTAAGGGAAAAACAGGTTTTGGGTTTGTTTGTTTTTTTTTTGGGGGGGGGGGGGATGTACAAGAAATAGTTCTCTTTTTTTTTCCAGGCCTGTGTATGAGAGAAAAAGAGAATTTTAGGGAAGGGGGGGAGGTGTATTGCCTTGTTTCTCTTCTGTGCTGGAGAGAGAAACTCTGCGTGGCAGCAGTGTGTTGAGTCTCTGTGACTCTCATTGTTAAAATTTCTTGCTCATTTGTTGTTTAACCATGTAATCTTGTGGAACAAAAGTTTAATCCTGGACTGAGTGTGACATAACTGGAGATACCCCCCACCCCCCCCACCCACCCCCTTTTAGTGTGATGCCTATGTGACTCTGCATAGGAGTTTAGGGAAAAGCAGTAGAAGCGCGTGAGGTATCGATCTTGCATATAAGCATAAATACATACATATTTACACGTGTTTGTTGTGTGTGATTTGTTTCTTTCCCTCCATGGTCTGCAGAAAGTGGTGGTAGCCATAAGCCCGTCCCAGCGTGAAGTGGACCTGGTCAAGGTCAGAAAGGAAGTGGTGGCAGTGGTTCGGTTCCAGCATGGAGACGAGGTCGTGAGGCAGAAATATCTCAGGTATGTAGGTTTCAGACTTTTTTTTTTTTTTTTTTTTTTAACATGTGAATTGAGCAGAAAGATCAAACGCATGTTGGTTGTTAGATTAACGGAGGGGGGGGGGGGGGGGGGGGGGGGGGGGGGGGGGGGGGGCTGATGAGCAGGCCTGTATGATTTCACCGCTATTTGTTACTGTATTCCTCTGAAGGAAGTAGATTCTGTAAAGAACAAAAACAAAAGCAAAAGGATTATAAGATAATGATGCCATGATCCTGCCCTAATCTGTGTTGATTGTCTCCAGCACATGCTCACACACACATGCGCGCGCAAGAACGTGGGCACACATGCGCAAATGTTCACACACACACATGCACACACACACACACACACACACGTACGCAGATCTAGTTATCTGTATGATTTTAGCATAAGCTGCACATGTCAAGAAAAATACACCAAAAGAGAGATATAAATCACACTTGAATAGAGTCACCATGGAATTGTTGATCTGCCAGTTCAAGTGCTTTGACCAATGAGCAGCAAGTCTCTCTAACTCATGCTCTCAGTTTGCTTCTTCCCTGGTAAAATCTGGCCGCCGCCCCCTATTTCCCCCTGCTTTTACAAGTTTGGACCCATTTTTACAAGTTCTTTTTTACAGGAAAAATAATTTTTGTGAAAAGTTTGAAATAGCCTGTTTTAGGTAATTTATTCGTTTGGTGATGTTTTTATTATATGCAGTAGAATACAGAAAAGTGTTATTTTATAATATTTGAGGGAGTTGCGTCAAAGTTCAAACACAGTCTTGTTGTAGTAATGATGCCAAGAGCATCCACCATCTCACCACTGTTGGTTGTGTTGAAGAGTTGAACGATTACACTGCTTTGTGGTACACTGTTCATTTACATTTGGATGATTGCATTGCTGTGCACTGCATTTGGGTAGCATGAAGTCCTTGTAATGTAAACTCTGTCTGATGTTCTGATGGGAGTAAAGCCGACTTGACATGTCAACAGAGCCTTCAGTCGTGATGGGGGCGGTGGTGACACGCGATCAGGGCAGGCAGCTTTCCGACAACCGTTTGCCAATGAAGCGCAGGACTCTGTCATTCTGGAGGGTGAGTTGATATAGGAATAGGAAGCAGTACTAGGAAACGTCCAGTGTGTGAGTTGATTCATGAACAGGAAGCATACTTGGAAATGTCCAGTGTATGTCAGGGCTCAGTCATTCTCATTCATCGCATGAGCTCATAAGCTGCAAAAATTAAAGTGATGCCACTTACTGTTACATGGAAGTCATTGGATTTTCGAGAACTGGGCTATTATAATCCACAGATTGGTACCGGGCAGTTTTTCTACTATTTAGGAAAAAAAGAACATTTATAATAACTCATAGCTACAGGAAGGGTGGTTGCTATCAGAATAAGGAGGAACTGTTCATTAGAGGTAAAAAGTTGAATCACAGTGTGAGAGAAATGATCAGTTAAGGAATTTTCACTGTAATGATGAGCTAGTTGTTGTGCAGAGGGGTGGTTAACGAATCTTCCTTTGACTAGAGAAATACACAGTGCACTGGCTTGTCTGGATTAGAGCAATGGGTGGTACATACTTGATTCTGTACTGCACATCCATGAGAATGGTAGAGGTGTGGTGCAAGCTTGCTTCTGTGTTGCATGTCCATGAGAACACCAGGTAGATGATGCAGGCTTTGGTCCTGTGATGAACACCTTCATTCTCAGTAATGTCTGTTCGGTCTGGGTATACCATGTCCTCACAACTCCAGTCTGCTGCTGCTAAAATCTGTGTGTAGGCTGTCCGTTACCATATCCACAACTGCAGGGTGCTGTGGCTATGGCTCATTTGTGGATTGATGCAGGGAGCACTGAGCCAACTGTCCCGATATGTCATTTGGCTTGATCATAGCTGACTTTGAAGAAGTGTCTGTGTTGATGATAGTTATGTAGAGAATAGTCCTAGAGTTGATCGCAGGTGCTACAGAAGGAGTGTCTCAAGTTGATGATAAGAATGTAAGGAGCAGTGAACCAACAGTCAGTCTTGACAAGTCTTTTTTTTGAGTTGATCTTCGATGATGCTGAAGAAGTGTGCGTGTGTATTACAGTAAGACAGGGAGCAGCGTAGCCGACATTTATGACATTTCGTTAGACATAGTCATGTATGATGTTGAGGAGATGTGTGTGCTGTGATGAGTGATGCAGGGGGTCATTCCTAACATACCATTAGGATTGATCACCGATGACATTGAAGAAGTGTCTGTGTTGATGACTGACAGTGATGCTGAGAGTGGTGTGGATGATATCTCTGATGTGTCATTAGGATTGATCATAGTGACATTGGAGGAGTGCCTGTAATGATGGACAATAGTGCAGTGTGGTTGACCATCCAGCCATGTCATTAGGTTTAATTTCCAGTTATGTTAAAGAAGCTCACTTGATGATGATGATGACAATAATGGTGATGATGGAGATGATGACGATGGTTATGATGACGACGTTGATGATGATGATGATAGTGATGATGATGATAATGATGATGATGATGATGAAGACAATGATGATGATGACAATCATAGTGACGATAATGATGATGCAGGGAGCAGCGTGGTCGACAGTCCAGACGACGTCAAAGCCTTCTTCAACCACCTGGAGTCGATGTGTGTGGCCCTGCTGGGTCAACCATCCACCAGTCAGCACACACCTCCATGTCGGTCACCTCCCAGCTGCACACGCCCTCTGCCCCTGGCGACTCCACCTCCTCCCTGCCCACCCACGACCAGACCTACCCCAACCTCAGGTATCTGTGATGGCCCAGGTAGTGGCATTGATTTGTGGTGGTGCAGGTTTGTGCAGTCTAAAATTCTTTATATCTGAGGCCTGTCTTTAAGGCCTCGAAAGTTCTTATAAATCACACTGTTACTGCAGAATGCTTGAAAAGTGCTTAGATTTAGTTGTTGATTCTGAATAAACTTTATGTGATGTACATTAACTGCATTGTTTTGTGATTCTGAATAAACTCTGTAAAGTATCATAACTGCTTTGTTTTGAGTATGTATTATTATGAAAGGGGAAAAGTCCAAGTTTTTGTATGATCAGATTGATTGTAACATGATCAGTCATCAGCCAAAGGAGAGGACAGCAAAGTTGCTACTCTTTACAACAAATGTATGAATTTTGCCGCTGTTTTGAGCTGGAAAGGGATAAGTCTCTTTGTGTGTCAACACAACATTGAAGTATGAAAACATGCAAGTTCTGTTCTCAGAGAGTGATTAATCATTTCTCCGTATGCAGTCATTTTGTTTTGTTCTGCATTATGTGGAAAAATATTGTGTGGTTGGGTTGACACGTAAAAGAGCTGGAGTCTTGAAAAGTCCTTGAAAGTTCTTAAATCTTCACTCGAGTCCCCTAAAGTTATAGATGAATTATGTAAAGTGGCTTGCTGTGTATGTGTTGTTATGTGGCTCTGCCCATGTTGACAGTGCTGTACTTGTCGTCAGGTGAGTGGAAGGCGAGATGGAGTAGACTGCTAGAGTATTAAGTAGAAAATAAGTAGCCCAGGTGAACAATATGGCTACATCTGGGCAAGTAGAGCAAGTTGAAATCAGAACTACAGAAAAAAAAAATCTCTTGTTAAGTAAAATTCAGAATGATGCCAGTTGAAAACTGGTGAGAATTAAGACCACAGACTGTGCAGAAGAGTTTCTTTTTTCCCTGGCCTTTGTGTTTACCTTTCAACAGTTTCTTGTGTTCTGGTATCAACTCTGTGTCAATGCATTTTCTTTGTCTTGGATGGTTTGAAGATGGTAACCAGTATTAGACAGTCATTGATGTTCTCATTCCATTCGGGTCTCTTTTCTTATAGTGTTAGTGCCAAAATGCTGAAAAAAACGTCTTTTGAACTACGACCAAATTCAGAATGATTGAAAGGAAATATTTGTGAGAAATGTTTGTGGTGACAAGATAGATAATAAATCTTGTCAGCTTTCTCTGCAAGAGTACTATTAATTTAATACGTAAAACCTCATTATGATTTATTTCAGCTTTAATTACTGCTTCTCTTCTTTAGTCTTGATCATCATCTTTTTTCTTTTTGTACATGCATGTAGAAAAAGGGAAGGGGGGGAGAGAGGCCAAAATAGATAAATATGAAGTAAGCAGGAGGGGAAAAAAAAAATTGTTGCTGCTTGCATTTGCACTTCTTTAGTTCTACTTTTTTCTATGTGTGTTTTTGTCATTGTAACTCTGTTGTGTGTGCAGAGAGGAAAGCCGTGGCCTGAACTCCACAGTTCAGTTCCTGGTCCCCGGGAGACCTGACAGCGATGGGGAGGACTGGACAGTGAAACCAGACTTCCTGTCCCTGACTGGTAGGTACAGTCCCTGTCGGTCAGCTAGATCGTCCCACAGCTGCATCACCCCCCACCCCCCCCATCCTTCAAGCTCTGCACTCTTGACTCTGCATCTTGTAAATGAAGAGGTGGTCAGGGAATGTTTTCATTGGGGATTTTGGGGTTTGTGAAATGTTTTTTCTCCTGGAGATGTTTGTTACTTGTCACTCCATGCTATTATACATGGGGGAAAGTGGGGGCAAATCCTTTCACCTCCAGAATAAACATGGGAGGCCTTCGCTTATGTTTGTTAGTGGCCTTTGGCGCCAAGTTGTGGGCTTGGGAGAACTGTGTGGAGGCATTCTGTTAATGTATTCCTGTTGAGGTGAGTGTGCTTCCCACCAGGCTTTTTCAGTATTCTGGCATTTGTAAGGACAGGTAATTCTGAGAAAAAGGAATTTTGACTGTTGAACTCAAGGATGCCCTCCCATGTTCATGCTTATTTATAAAAAAAAAAAAAAAAAAGTTTGAAGACCGAGTTTGTTTGAAGATGGCACAATGAAATGAACTCGCTGAAGGCAGTCACTCCTCAGGCCAAACCAGCTGTGGATGTATGAATAACTTAGATTTGTAAGGGTCCAGATCAAAGGGTAGATACAAAGTTTATTAGATTTTAGTGGGGGGAAGGGGGGGGGGGCATGAGGGGGAGTCTGTGCTGTTCCAAGTGCCCCTGTCAATACTGTTGCATGTGTAGTAGGAATAGATGTAATCAGTGACAGTAGGCCACATACACAAGCAATCAGGGACGTTCACAGCGCTCGGATCTCAATCACATGCAATAAGGCAGAGCTGTTGGTGCCAGTCCAGTTAGTGATGTATTATCCATGTTGGGCGTTTGATCTACACCTGGCTCAGCCAGCATCCTCTGTATCCAGTAGAATGGTGTGAATTTGCGTTACAGTATGCCTCACTAACAACCATTCAGCATTCGTTTAAAAGATTCTGTTCCCACTGACAAATCCATGATCTCAGAGGGAATCGCCCACTTCCTCCAGCCAGCATTTTGGTTCTTAGAGGTTGTTTGCTATGTTGTTCAGAAGTTTTGTTCAGGAGTGTTTCCCATGTAAAAGTGATGAGATGAGAGCTGCTTCACTCACTGTGGGAGACTAAATGTGGAAACTGTTGTGGTCAAAAACCCTTCCCTGTGAAATGTGCTGCCGGACACAGGGTAATTTGTCCAGCCATGTTAATTCTCAGCAAGTTAGACTTCACGTCTTGCTGCCACATTTGGCATCTTATACTGTTTACACGTCAAACTCTTTGCAAACAAATCTTAAATAAATGTCAGCGAACCGCCCAGAGAAACGTGGACAAACAAGTCACAAGACAACACACAACGCGTTTCGACCTCTTAGGTCTTCCTCAGGTGAAACAAAGACGGACAAAATAACGAAAATGCACTTAGCTTTGATCGCTTCAGATTGTTCTGAGTTCAGCGCAAGGAAGGCGTTGAATGAAGGCTCTTCGTTATTTTGTCCGTCTTTGTTTCACCTGAGGAAGACCTAAGAGGTCGAAACGCGTTGTGTGTTGTCTTGTGA
Source organism: Conus betulinus (assembly GCA_016801955.1). Taxonomy (NCBI): domain Eukaryota; kingdom Metazoa; phylum Mollusca; class Gastropoda; order Neogastropoda; family Conidae; genus Conus; species Conus betulinus. The sequence goes on from JADBJO010000203.1 coordinate 282,687, forward strand.
CTCGTTTGTCCACGTTTCTCTGGGCGGTTCGCTGACATTTATGTAAGATTTTTGTTTAGATTTCCGCCTGCAGTCGTTTCAGTTTGCAACTAGATCTTTGCAAGCAAGTAACCAGTTTGCTAATTCTGCTTGGCTGAAATTAGAAGCTCTGATCTAGATCTGAAAATCCTGCTGACAGGGGGTGTGAGCCTCAAAATGAAAGAATAGAAGGAATTGTAAAAAAAAAAAAAAAAAAAAAACACCCTGACTGGAGTGTTTGTCAAAATGGAAGAAAATAGATAGAGCTGCACACTGTAGAGTGAAGGTGTAAGATGGTCTGTGGGACATTAAAATTATATGTGAGCCGAACAGACAGAGCTTGCAAACTGGTTATTGTTTGCAACAAGTTATGGGAAGATTATTTAGCCTAGCATGGAGTTACTCATTCTTTCATGAAGTATAGTACCAGTTGTTTGTACTGGTTTTTTTTTTTTTTTTTCCTCTTGGTAGTGCCTTGTACACTTATTTTGCATTCTGTTAGGTGTTTCATTGTTACTTCAGCTCTGTCTGTGTGTATGTTGACATGTACAAAGTGCTACTCTAGACTGTTTGTTGTGTGTGAATGGTCAGCATTGTTGTGTTGTTTTGATTTCTTTCAGTGGAGAGAGAAGAATCAGAAGACACTGCAGCTCATCAACTTTTCCAAGCAGCCTGTCAGGTATGGTGATGTAGATGGTTACCTGAATTTGTGTGGGTTCTAGATTGAAAGAGTGTCTCCATCCATCTCCACACATTTGAAATTTATTTGTCCATTTCAGTCTTATTGCTTTGAGAGTGTAATTTTAGCGTTTGTTGCATGTAAATTTTTGACTGTGTTTTGTGTGTGTGCGTGTGTGCTGCATTTTCTTTAAATACTAAACTTTGTAAAAATCAAAACGTGTTTTGATTTTGCTCCTGGCAGAACTTTACATGATAAATAACTACTTTTGGTTTCTTTCTGCAGTTGGCAATTGATCAACAAAGGACGGACTGTAGGAATTTTGTAGTAACTATGTGCAGTAGGACCATTACAGAATGCAGGAACAGGGAGGTAGTAGGGGTTGATTGTATTTTCTGCCAAGTTCAACGTGGAAGACAGTTAAAAGGGGAGCATTAAGTTCTAACATTGAGATGCAGTGTGTTGATTGTATGTTTTGTGTTACACCAGCTTCGAGTTATCGTGGCCTTCCAATTCTGTCGTTCCTGAACCGCAGAAAGGAGAACTGAAGCCCAGGTGAGTGAAAGAGAGATGGTGATTGTGATGAAAGTTACAGTGATACTGCATATCACTGTGATAGTTATACTGACGGCAGATATAATGATGGTAGTTATGGTAATGATTAATGTAATTGATGTAATGGTTGTAATAATTGTTAGAGTAATGGTAGAGATTAGCATGATAGTTACAAAGATGGCAGACATATTGACGATAGTTACAGCGATGGTAAATATAATGATAGTTATGAAGATGGTAGGTATTATGATGATAGTTATGATGTAAAATGTAATAATGACAGTTCAAGTGAGTGTAGATGTAATGGTGGTCAGGTTGACAGAGGCTGTCAGAGCTGATGTCCATGAGTTATGGTGCAAAGGGAGAGACGAGAACGCTTACGAGGGACATTGCTTAACACTGAGAAAGGAATGATGCCGCTAACACCAGTAGACATATATCTTACAGTTACAAGTGTGTCTGTTAAGCATTTACATTTGGTCAGTTACTTCAAGTGGCTGGAGTGGATCACAAAGCTGTAGAGGAGTCTGTATGTACAAGATTGCTGTCTACAACAGCCACATCGATGATATTGCCAGCATCAAGCTACAAGTCTCGCATTATTTATAACATGGCTGTTGCACTATCACTGAGGTACTGTCAATAACACTGCAGGTCCAGACGCTCCGTTGAAGTGTGGCTTCACATGTCCTGGCAGCAGAGACTGTCAGAGCTGCCTTGGCGAGGAGTCATCATTGTCACGTGTAATGGACAGGAAAAGGTAGGGCCTGTTTTACTGTGACCATCACAGTGTGAATGTGCTTAGGGCTTCGGGTATGCAGTCCAGAATGATCTTAGGATTGTGTTCAAGGAAAGTCTGGTGAGGAGTAGTTCAAATAGAATGTCCTAGAGCTTACATGTTGGTGATGAAAGCAGTGAAACAATGTAAGAATGAGCCTTTAGTATTGCCATGAGTTGGGTTAGATTCCACTGTCTTCCAGGTGCGTGTGGTAGACAACAGCAGCACACTTCTAGAGCATTCTCATTTTCTGCGGAAGTACTCCGGGATTCACTGCCTTTCCATCTGCATCATGCCCCTTCCTTCCAGACTTTCAAGTCTGCACTTTAAACGTATCTATTCAAACAGCAGTTGCAAAATACCACCTGAAATATTACTAAATTACTATATGTAACTTTGCTTGTGTACGTGTGAGCTGTTCGTCATGTTATATAGTGTGTTTATGTATGCGACATTATGTCAGTGTGTGCGTCTCTGCGTGTGTGTGCTGTGTGTGTGTGTATGTGTGTGTGTGTCTGTGTGCACATATGTTTATGACTGATGAACGCAGAATGTGTGTGTGTGTGCGGGCGTCTGTGTGTGTGTGTGTGTGTCCTGCGTATATGTGACGCAGCATGGGAAAAGGAGGCTTAAGTGCTAAATTTTCATATTTGGGGGTTTTTTTTTTTTTGCATTTTATGAAATTTAAACACCTCCCTTTTTTGCATTTTATGAAATTTAAACACCTCCCAAATAAAATGCAACAAACAGAATGGATTTATCTGTTACAGTTGTTTCTACACATGTTTAAAGTTTTATACTCTGATCACAAACAAAGGGAGTAATCAAGCTATTTTTACCCGCAGCGGGGAATGGCTGGCTGCGACTTTTCGCATGCGGCGTCACATATTTTAGATGTTGAATTGTTAAAACTTGTAAAGCGCTCTGTAGCCTATGTTGTTAGGATGGGCGCTGTAGATTTGTCCTCATTATTATTATTATAAAAGTTGGTATCTAATCAGACCATGAGTTCAGGGAGACTGTTTACAGTTTGTGTTGAAGGAGGAGAGGTAAACAACAATGTGTATAGGAAGACTTTGTTTATGCTAACTGTTTACATCGAAGAAAAAAGAGAAAAACAGGACAGACCATTCATTTCCATGTCTGTTGGCCCTTTCAGAGCGTGCGGGTGACGGTGCAGAAGCCAGCTCAGTCTCCACGACTTCCACTCTCTGCTCCCCACACCTCTGCGGGGTCACCAGGGATGAGCTCCTCTGACGCAGCAAGTCACAGTCTGCAGCTGGCCTCCACCAATATTCACTTTGACAAGGCCAGGGTCAACACAGTCCATGGTGAGATGCTACCTGGTTCTCTGACTACCTCTTGACTGTTTAGCACGTGTTTTTCACCACTCTGTTAGTCACATTTAGTGTATTTGTTAATTACCAAGATTTTTTTGATGGTGTTTCCTCCCTTCTGTCTCCTTTTCTCCCCCCCTCACCTCAAGACACTTACTCCTGCTTCCTACCTCTGTTTGAAAATGTCCTGCTCCATGCCAGAATTTGGGTAAAATCTCAGTATACTTCAATTTTTTTGTTCTTTCCAGTCTGCTGACTGCTTTATCCACCCTTGGCACGCTTACATGTAGACAAATGTTTGATGTTATGTACTGTTCCGCGTCAAACTCTTTCAAGCTAGGGCCAGTTTTTCAACCCTGTTAGGTCAGAGCTCAATGGCTGAAGCAGTATTGAATGCCTCACAAAGTGTCTTGCACTTTAGAACCAAGTGCTGTATCTGCTTCTCATATTCTAGCCAGACAGTGTAGCATCATAGGAAAAAGACTGTCACTTTTTCAGTTGACCATGCTCTCTCTTTCACAGTCTTCCATCTAATAGCATATTCTGCCCCCCTCTTTAGCAGTACTACAGTGTCTTTTACAGAGTTAATATGTGTTACTCTAGCAGCAGCAAGGAATGAGAAATGATTTCCTTTTCGTTTGCCACCATTGCTAAGGAAATCAGACTTTGATTCTGAATAAGGAGCAAGTTGTTTTCCACTACATGGAAAAACATGTGGTTTGTTGGGTTGCATAGATCAGAGTGAAGCTCTGAAAGCCAGTGCCTTTGTGCATCTTGTGCCCGTGCAGAATATGCCAAATGGGCCTGGTGGACAGAGGAATTGAGGCTTAGCCAGATCAGTTTTGCATGTACAAGGGTGTGGGTGTAAGCTCTCTTTGTGTTGAGTACACAGCTGTCAAGCCTGACCTGTTGCTATTTAGAGCTGAATCAGACTTGGTCTCCTTCTCTCCAACTTCTTCCTTCACACCAAGGGCTTTTCCCATTGATGCCACAGTGTAGATATCATCCTCACATACATGCATGTATGCATGCACACATGAAGCAAGCGCACACACACACACACACACACACACACACACACACACACACACATTCTCACCTAAAAGAGTGGTCATTGTGACTCACTTTGTTGTTGCACACATGACTCAAAGACTGTTGATACTCTTAGAAAAATCATGCAGTGTGAATAGACTTGAAACACATTTTAGACTATATTCCGCCTGTAGAGTTTTTTCCTATGAAAAGTGATGCGCAGATTCTGAAATACACAGGTATATTGTGTCATGCAGGCATATGCCATTTGGGTGTAGAACCAGTGAGCTGAACAGCTGTAACAATATTGTTTCAGAGAGTGTGCTGGAACTGACCAATGCTTCAGTGGAGCCTGTTCAGTTGAAGCTGTCCCCTTTTGCCCCCACCTATGTGAAAAGAGCCGATGAGACGAACACGGTGAAGAGGGTCAGCTACAGTGCATTCACCTTCACCTCCGTCACCGCTGATCTGTTGCCCCAGGAGACAGTGAAGGTAACTCTCCCGTCCATTGGCCCATCATGGCTCTGTAGTGTGTTTATGAACAACATGCTTATTGAAAGATTCTTGATATTTCATTCATTCCTTTGATCAGAGGCTCTTTGCCAATTTGTCTTTTTTTCTGCTGAAAGTGAATAGATTCCACAAATAATTTTAAGATTCCCAGTGACAGAATTCCTCTTACTGTTTCATTTAATACCCAGTATGAACATGATTGTATAATCAATGAGTGGCATTGAATAAGAACAAAAATTTCTTACAGTTCCAAATATGTACAAGACTGCAATGTTCATAACCACTGTGGAACGTTTTGTTCTCTGTTGTTTATCTGTGCTGTTTTTCTTGCATGTGTGACATCAGCTACCGGTCAAGTTTTGCCCACAAACCAAAGGAATGTTCAACCAGCACTGGGAAATAGAGTACTGGCCCTTGGAAAGCAGCAAGAAGGCGGGACAGGCCAAGATGTCTACACGGATATCTCTAACTGCTGAGGTACTGTCCTGGGTCTGTGTGCAGAGGGTACTGTCCATGACCTTTCCCCCCACCCCTTTTTTTTTCACTCTCTCTGTCTTCATCACTGTTGGCATCAGCGTACATTAGTGATACACAAATATATTGTGTGGCTAGTGCATTCAGTGACAACAGCAGCTAGTGTGCAAACGGAAGTTAGCATTAATTCATGACTGGCACAGTCTTGTGAACTAACGCTGATCATCTTAGTGTGGTTCATATTCTATGTGTGTGTTTTTGTGCGAGTGTGCGTTCTGTGAACTTAGTTAAGAACGAGATAGAGAAGAGTATTAGAGATCACTTTGTGTTTTTAATGTTAATGGTGAAGATGTTGCTGGGAGTTCTGAACTTGCTGTCAGTGTTGCCTTTCCCATCAGTTTTGCTGAAGGTTGTGTACTGTCTGTGTGCAGGTGACGGAGCAAGAGGTGGGCTCCAAGAAACCGACATGGGATCCAGTAGAGCAGGACAAGGCAGGTGTGTCCACCACACCAGAACACCTCTGCAGGAGAAACACCCCAACACCATTGATGCCGGGTATGGACTGAATGCACATTCTAGGTTCTGTTGATATCAGACCACTTGTTCACAGTGTGTCATACTTGTGAGCGCAAATTTACCCCGGAAAAAGTAATGATTGTTTGATGGAAACTGACATCGGTCTCTGATGTGCTGTGGAGATAAAGTAACAATTATGCTTGCATTGCTGGGAAAAAAAGATTGAATTGAAATAGTATCCAATATATCCAGACTGGGCTTGGATCTGACACACCTTTACATGTTTTAATAGATGTAGTGGAGTAAAGGAGAAATGATGAAGTTGGCATCAGTGGTGACCTGTGCACATTCTGAAGTGTTTCAAAACTGTAAGTAGGCTGAATATGTTCAAAGAATAGGTCGACCGCAATGTTCGGCTCAGGACCAATCGCAGAGAAAAAAAAAAAACGGGGTAGATGTTTCCAGCTCTTATTGCAGATAAAAGTCAAGGTGAATCATTACAACGGATCACAGAATGTTTTCCCTTATGAAGTAATGAATTCTGAAGTTTTGTCTTCTAGTCACAGTTTGTTTTGCTATAGCCAGATTCCTTCACAAGAGATCAAAGAACATCGTCTGATCCCTGAGATGTTGACTTTGCAAGCTGCAAGATCATTATATCCACACATGCAATATTAGATGGCAGTTTCATGGCCTTTTTGTACCTTTGTTTTTTTCTGTCTTTCTTCCTAGCGATGACCGAGGGTCAGCTCCAGCCCCTGACCTTCAGCTGCTGCAGTCGGACGTGACCTTCAGCAAAAGCAAGGTGGGGCAGGTGACTCAGGTGAAGATTGAGTTCAAGAACAGTCTGGACCATGACGTCCACCTGGAAGTGGGACCCTCCCAGTGCCCCTTTCTTCATCAAGCACAAGACCTTCAAAATCACGTGAGTGCGCTGTCACAGTCGGACAGGGGAGGTTCTGGGTGGCTTGAGTACGCTGTTGGAAGCTGAACAGTCTCAGGAATGTTTTAAAGGTCAGGTTTTTTCATGGAATCGGTAATGGGAGGGCAATTTAAAACAAGCTTTCCTTGAACAAGAATGTGTTTGTCAGTAGGGGGCTGTAGTGCAGAATTTTTTCCTCTCTCTTAATCTTATTAAAAAATGTTAATGTGTCTTTATCAACTCTAGTGTAGAAAAAAAAAAAGTTGGTCTTTTTTTTTATAAAGAGGGAGGGCATCTTTATGAGAGGTAAATAAGTGTATATGAAAAAAATTGAAGTAAATTTTGCTTTTTAAATTTGTTGACGAAAGGGAATGTCTTTATTTGCAGATGAATCTTAGTCAAAGACAAAAATAATACATACAAGAAACTGGGGGGGGGGGGGGGGGGGGGGGGGGGGGGGAGTTCAGGGAGTGAGTTTCATAGTAAAAGTGTTTACTGGGAGCTTTCACTGTTGTATTCTGTGTTGAACATTGAGGCAAACTGACTTCCTTAGTTGTGCAGATATGATTGGACCTTACGTATGCAGGCAATGGTAAGGGCCTGTTTTATACAGGAACTAAGTCATGACATTGTTTTTTTTTTTGTTGCTGTTGTTTTAAGTTGGAACTGGTCAGTCTGAATTTTTTTTTTTTTAATTATTCCAAACCAGTAAGTCAAAGTGCTGCCATTAAAGATACATAAAGAACATGGCATTCAAGTGAATCATGAGGATTCGCTGGACAGTGTGCTTGTCATGTTTTTCCTAATCCATGAGTGCTGACATGGACTACACAGTCTTTAACATGCTTAGCTGGTCTTCCACATCGATAGGTGAACACACAAAGAGCGGGTAGCCGCTGTGTATACCTGTTTCCTTGGAGATGGGGAAAATCCTGCTCCACTCTTTACCCACACCCTCACTATGAGAAGCCAGCGTTCTAAGGGCTTGACTATCTCACTCATGAATTTTAGCTTTCATGTATTATTTCAGTACACAAATTATGCTGTTACCATCAATTTGCCTTAATAACACCTTTGAAATATAATTAATGGCAGTTTTGCGAAACGGGAATTAATTTTGAATTTTTCTCAACTAATAGTCATAGTGTCTTGCAACTGTGAATATAGCCATGTTTGATTGGTAATACAGTTACTGTTCATATATTTCTGGAATGCATCACGACTGATGCACCAGCAAACAACGTGAGGACGATCAGCATTGGAGGAAAAAAAACCGTCACAAACCGTGGTTCTGCAGATGACATCAGCAGCCTGGCAGGCAGGGGACAAGAACTTGCCCAAGTGTTGTAACGACTGGATGAAACATGGAAGACACAGCATGAAAATCGGGGCCTAAAAGACCAGGCTGATGGCCAGCCACACCACCACCATTGCTGCAGATGTAGCTGTACATGGACAGAAGCTGGAAATTATTCAACAGTTTATTTACCTTGGATCCGCCATGTGCACAGAGGAACCAAGACCAGAAACCTCTCAAAAGCAGCAGCAAGAACAATATCCGTGCTGTCCAGACTAAAACCTTTGTGGAAGGACAAGAGCATCTCCAGACTACACAGGGTCAGGCCCCTATGTGCACTGGTACATGTCTCCTGGATACCTGCGAGACATGGATCTGGAGTGAACACTCTAACCCATGGAAATGAGGTGTTACCACAGTGTACTGCACATCGGATATCTGATCATATCACCAGTGAACAAGTGCGTGAAACCGTCAGGCAATAGATCGGGCCATATGAAGATCTACTGACATCCATGTGAGTAGAAAACTGTTCGTATGGCCAGGGTAGCAAGATCCCATGACCTGGCTGAGACAGTCCTCAGGGGAACTGTACAAGGAGGGATTCGAGGGAGAGAAGACAGAATTAATGACAAGACTGACAGGCCTTCACATGCAGCAGAAAGAACTGAAAGAACCTAGTACAGTATTCTTCACTGTGGTACCAGGTGACTCGCCACAGAGTTGCTGGGAGAAGAAGAGACGATTTCAGTTCAGACATTAATGTTTAACGTGACATGATTATAGTTCAGAAGAGAACCTTTAAACTTTTCTATAATGTTTGCCAAGGTTTTATATTGTTCATTATATTTGTTGTACAGGAAGAAGCGGATTCTGAAATACCCCATCACCTTCAGTCCATCAGCAGCCGGCAGTTTTGCTGACAGCATGGTCTTCTTCCGAGCCCCGGACCTGGGGAAGACATTCAGGGCCCATCTGAAAGGAACAGCAGTGTGATTGGGTGCAGCTCATGGACAGTGGGGCCACTGACAGTGTGGCGTCTGTGAATTCCAGGAAACAAGTGGTGATTTGAGGAACGCTGCTGTGCGACTTGTGCTTCCACAACTTCCAGGCAATGCATTTTTCACCACTGTGCCTTATTCCGTGTTGCTGCGCGTATGTGAGAAAAACATACAACGCTTTTTCTTGTGCCAACAGCACAGGTTTGTATTTCAGGAAATCAAATCCAAATCTGGCTGCTGCAGAGTGACTGCTAAATGATGGACTGTACAGATGAAAGCTTACTTAGAATATGAAGAACATGGCTAAATCAAATGACGGGACATGATGAACAAGAGTCTATGAGCATGAAAACTCAAGATTGAAATGGAACTGCTTCATGATCAAGTGAGTGATAATCATATGGATAAAATCTTACCTGTGCAAATGGTTTGACATGGGAAACGTAGAGCATGGGATTTTTTTGTACCTTTTTTTCCTTTCCAAATTATTGATTTGATACCCATGATACTGTGTATTATTGTGTCGGTCTCGTGATGCCAGATGCTGGTGGTGTGTCCTGGCAAATGTGTTCAGTCAGTCAGTCAGTCTTTAGTCTGTCACTGGTCCCAGATGTATCGGGACCAGCCTGTGCAGACATCAGGGTTGAGGAAAGACATGCCGGTGGCCTGGATGAGTGAAGTGGCCTTTGGTTATTGGTCTGGATGAGTGAAGTGGCCTTTTTGGTTATTGGACTGGGTGAGTGAAGTGGCCTTTGGTCATTGGTCTGGATGAGTGAAGTGGCCTTTGGTCATTGGTCTGGATGAGTGAAGTGGCCAGGGTGAGTGAAGTGGCCTTTGGTTATTGGTCTGGATGAGTGAAGTGCCTTTGGTTAGTGGCCTGGATGAGTGAAGTGGCCTTTTTGGTTATTGGACTGGGTGAGTGAAGTGGCCTTTGGTCATTGGCCTATGTGAGTGAAGTGGCCTTTTTGATCAGTGGTCTGAATGAGTGAAGTGGCCTTTCTGGTCAGTGGCCTGGATGAGTGAAGTGGCCTTTGGTTAGTGGCCTGGATGAGTGAAGTGGCCTTTGGTTATTGGTCTGGATGATTGAAGTGGCCTTTTTAGTATTGGCCTGGATGAGTGAAGTGGCCTTTTTAGTATTGGCCTGGATGAGTGAAGTGGCCTTTTTAGTATTGGCCTGGATGAGTGAAGTGTGCCTTTGGTTATTGGACTGGGTGAGTGAAGTGGCTTTATTGGTTAGTGGCCTGGATGAGTGAAGTGGCCTTTGGTCATTGGCCTGGATGAGTGAAGTGGCCTTTGGTTAGTGGCCTGGATGAGTGAAGTGGCCTTTTTGGTTATTGGACTGGGTGAGTGAAGTGGCCTTTGGTTAGTGGCCTGGATGAGTGAAGTGGCCTTTTTGGTTATTGGGCTAGGTGAGTGAAGTGGCCTTTGGTCATTGGCCAGGGTGAGTGAAGTGGCCTTTTTGGTTAGTGGCCTGGATGAGTGAAGTGGCCTTTTTGGTTATTGGACTAGGTGAGTGAAGTGGCCTTTTTGATCAGTGGTCTGAATGAGTGAAGTGGCCTTTCTGGTCAGGGCCTGGATGAGTGAAGTGGCCTTTGGTAGTGGCCTGGATGAGTGAAGTGGCCTTTGGTTATTAGCCTGGATGAGTGAAGTGGCTTCTGTGCTTGTTGCCTGTCAGGAGGTCAGTTTGATACTGTACACATACTTCAGGGTGTTTTTGTTTGAATGAAGGCCACATGAAATCAGGACTGGAATATTGATTTCCTGGGAAACCACAGCAGGCCAAAAGTTTGTTGTGCAGATCTGGTTTGTTGACTTGATACGCAGGTGCCTTTGCATTTTGTTTCTGCCTGTTGTGCAGAGCCTGTATTCAGTGCTTCCATGTTTGGTCAAACACCTGTCTTTCATATAACCTTGTAATGGCATGAATGTTTATAGTGAGATTCTGGTACAAGTTGTGTTGAAGTCCATGTGTCTTTTTTTTTAATTGTCCACAGCATTTGTTGTTGTTTTGTTCATTTGTTTCCATATTGATTCATAAGCCTTTATGCAGTTTCCTTATTTGTAGTGCTTCTCTTGTCTGCATGTGCAAAATAAATGGGCGACGCAAGTAGCGTTGGTTTGGTGTGGTGAGCCTGGGTGTATCCTTGTGGGAGCGAACGCTTCTGTTCGCGAGTAGTGGACCAGAAACACATAGCTGAGTGAGGAGCATGATAGCTTATTAGTCTTGTAGTGGTCGTCGTCTAGAAATGTCTTTTATTATATTCCAGGTAAGCTTAAATCACAGCCTTTGGAACAGGGAACCTGTCTCATGTTCGGGAAGTGTGTGAGTGGAGTGGGGGTAGCTTCAGTTGAACTGCTTTTGGAGGTGACGATTGCCTTCTGACTGTGATCACATGCATTGTCCCACACTTTTTATTTTCATTGCGGTGAAGAGAGACAGCTGCAGGATTCGTCAAGGTGGCACCAGATCCCAGGCTGCTGTGAATGTGGAGGTGGTATGCGTGTGAGGGTTTGAGTTGGCATGAAGATGGTTGCCTTCAGGTCCTGTTGGCTGGCTGTCATCGCTTGTTCTGTAAATAATCTGCAACCACTTCCCTGTAATCTCTTCTGAGATCCAGTGCTGTTGTGTCTCACTTTGTGTGTGTGTGTACTTATTGTGTGTGCTGAGCGGAGGTGTGCCGTTTCTTTACTGGTGCTTGTATGGGCGATTTTTGTGTGTGTGTGTTGGTCTTTGCTTTGGGGGGGGGGGGGGGGGTGTGTCTATGATGGCATGCAGAAGGCTGACTTTTTTTGGTTTTGATTTGCTTTTGCAGTGACATACAAAACAAAATTTTGATTTTTTTCCCTAGTGATTTTGTGTGTTTGAGAGAGACAGACTTCATATTATATATATATGTAGATGGAAAGGAGGCATGATGATGGGAATGTGGATCAGCAAACTGCTAATGATACTTGGACCAGCATGACACAAAGGACCTGTGGTCAAGCTGCTATGTTGTAGTGCTTAGTTTATGCCATCCCTTTGTCTCCTACCAAAAGTGTTCTAACGGAAATGTTGCAAACTTAAGTATGATGACATAGAGTATAGCAATAGTAACAGTTTCTTTTTTTTTCCAGGTTATGTAGGTCATGACAGTAGCAGTAGATTCTGTAAGTGTAGCCTGAGGTTGGTTAGCTTTCCCTTGGACTAGAGAGGGTCTTTGTGATGCAGTCTGGAGAATTCAGCTCTTGCCGAATAATGTCACGTTGGAGTGTTTTTGGTTCTTTTTGTTTGTTTGTTTTTAATGGGTATCCCAAACCAATCATGTACTCTGGAGCTTTGGATGTATTTGTATTTTCAAGTTAACACATGGTTAGAGTAACTTGCTGTCCTAGTTGGCTGAAAATTCCCCCAGCATCTACCCGGTTTCTTGAACTTGATTTTAACCTTTGCTGGTTGATACGCTGAGCTGTGAGACGGTGCAGATGGAAATTTGCTGCAACGGCATGGTCAGAGAGTGAACGCTTATACATGCTGAATGTAAACAGCTGTAGCTTTCAAGCTCCTCAGTAAAAAATTTTGTTTTCTTTCATTCATACTGCATTTGAAAGAGAAAGGGATGTACATTATTGTTCTTGAAATGCCAGTGAAAAGTACTGTTTGGAGTTTGTTGAGATTTTCCTTTATATAAACAGTACTAACTGAATGCACACACACACACACACACACACACACACACACAAGGAAGTTCACATACAAATCTGTACAGTGGTTAAAATACGTTATATTTAAACTTTACAAACAAACAAAATTTGCCAAAAAGTCACACTTATCAAAGTTGGAATGCCAGTGACATGACTATCCACTAACATAAGAAAACTGATGGTTTTCATTCTTTAGAGTTCCTTAGGGCATAATGAGGGTAATATCATTCCTGTCCATGTGATTGGCTGTCTCCCACCTGTTCATGGGTTTGGTGTCTGTTGGCCACCGATAGCATGAAGCTTTCAAGTTTGAAGCACTCACATGGTGGTTCATGCCCTGGCAAAGGCAGTGTGCAGACAGAAGGCCAACCTCGCTGAACAGTGGTCAGCAAGCTGACACAACATGTGGTTACCTTGGAAGGCAACCCTGCCAGGTGAACAGTTCTGTATCAGGGCAAAATGCATAAGGGAACAGAAGTCTGACAAGACAAATAGCAGGAATGTTAGGCCTACATGCAATCCAAACATGTTGCATTGGAGTCTCAGAGAATGGTTTTCATTTACAAGAGTTAAGACACAGAACTGCTTTAATCAGGAAAAATAAAATTGTAGTATTGGCACACTAACCTTTCTGTTCAACTACTTTGATGCAACCATCCTCTGAATTTTTTTTTTTTAAAAGAATGACCATTGAATGTGTTTCAATTTTGTTACAAAAATTCAAACTTGATATTAACTACTTGCACTAAAGTAATGTCTATGCAAATGGTTAATCATACAGTTCATTGCTACCTCTGATTTATGTGTTCAATTCACATGGACGTGTGTGTAACTGCTCACAAATTTTCAAATGTTCAGCACTTAGCTAAGCAGCAACTCAGCTGTGTTTCTTGTGTGAAAATGCATATGCAAGGTTTCGTACTGTACCTGCCCTCTGTTTATTCCCTGTAGCTGAGCTTTAGGATCTTTTCATTGAATATAATGTTTGAAAGAGAAACACTTTGTGTTAATGCAAGTTCTTCTTCGGCTTTCAGCATTATCGACCAGCACCCAAATGACAAGGAGACCTAACCCCCCACCCCTCCTGTGTGGTTTGTTACATAACAACTATGGCGTGCTATTTATGAAGTGTGCCTGTTTCAGTGTCTTTGTGTGATTAAAAGAAGATCATTCTGAATTTATAGATCAAGTGTTGTGTTCTTTCCTCAGTACTACAGCAGAAATCATGAAGCAAGGAAATGTAAACGGTCAGCAATAAAGAAGAGTAATTGTTGCCTCTAGAGTGAAACCGTGGCATGCCCATTACTCCAGTCTAATGCTGTTTGCAGTACCCATTCACCAAGAACACCAGCAGATTCAAGTTACACAGGAAAAAAAAAAAAGGAAACTTAATTAATAGGGCTGCCACTTATCCATGACTTTGTGGATTTCAGAGAAAAATTTTTGATGACTCTACCTTTCCACCACCACCACTACCACCCTCCCCCCCCCCCCCCCCCCACCCCCCCCCCCACCCCCAAAAAAATGGGGGGGGGGGGGGGGGGGGGGGGGGGGGTTGAGAAGTGGCAGTTGAATCTGTTGTCCTGATCTTGATTTTTGGTGTGCTAGCATTTGGCTGCGATGTCACGAAATCTTGTATAAAACTTTTTGTGAGTGGGCAGATAGTATTCTGCTTACTTGGATGAAGGGGGGAAAGTGATGTCATGCTCTGATGTTGTGCATTAACTGAATCCTTTTGCATCAACTGAATGCTAGAAAAGTGAAGACACTGACCAAAAGCTGTACAAGCACACTGACCTGCTTGTGACTGGACTGAAAAGTTGACTATATCATATGTCACTGGATACTCAAGATTCATGTGAGATTGCACCATTTAGAAAACCAGTTTGAATTTGGGGGAAGGACGTGGAGGGGAGAGCATGTCCACTGGAATTCCTCAGAATTTCAAGGATTTTTGCTTTTCCTCAATGGAAGCCCTTATTAGGACTTGGAGAGAGAGGCAGTGTGAATTTTGAAAAAAAAAAAAATAATAATATAAAAAAAGAAGGGAGTGCTGGTCGAAAAAGGAAAATTTCCTTCTTAGTGCTTTGTGCTTACATATGTCCTAGGTGAATGGAACTGCATGCAGCAATGATTTGGAATTATTGGCATTCATTTCACCTTTTGGGGTGGAAGGACAGGACTTACCTCATTATTTGTTATTGAAAGTTTGCATCTGCCTGCCTCGCTTGGGTTTCCTTTTATTTGGAGCATACCATGTATTTCTATATGGCTTTGTTCTTCTGTGTGTTCTCTTCAGATTTAAAGGCTTTTTTTAAATCTTGAATAAAGGTCAATTTTCTCAGCTGTTGCTGTGTGCATCTGTCATACGTCAGCACTGGGTATACGGGCAAGCTTGGAACTTCCTTAATTTTGTAAAATATTTTTCAAAGAAGGAATTTTAAGTAACTCTGCGGCTTAATATGGACAAACAATTACAAGACAAAAGTATTCAATGCCCATCTTGCACTGGATTTGAAAAGATAAGTGATCGCTCATTCTTCATTTTCATCGTCTTGAATGTTACTGATCTTCCTTAAGAAGATACAGGTGGTCAAAACACGTTACTTTGTCTTGTAATTTGTTTGTCTATGTTAACTGACGGAGTTACTTAAAATTCCTTGAAAATTTGTTCCAATTACCGCGTTCACATTCTGCCTGCAGTCACCTCACTGTGACACAGACTTTCCTGTTGTTCTTTATGCTTCAAGTCTGCATGTGTACTACGTTAGTGGATACCTCAGGCAGCACTGGTTGGGGGGAGTTATGGAGAGGTAGCTTTTTTTACTCTCGTTCTGTTGAATATTTGCAGAATGTTCCAATTCTTTTCAAATTCCAATAGCTTTATTTTCCTTTCTGGCCACTGACAGGATAGGAAATGTGATTTTGTGAAAGACATGATGGGCTGCCTAATTCTGTGTTTCTAAAGGCTGCTGAAAAGATTTTCAATAGAGATGTTTGAGCCAACTGGAGAATGAAACAAATTGGATAATGATAATCATACCTGCCAGTAATGTTGCAGTGTGCATCCTAGAGCCAAAGGGGATACCCTAGAATTCCAAGGCATATATCTGAAAGTGTTACTCTATACATGACAAAGAATTCCTTTCTTATTACTCTATACATGAAAAAGATTCCTTTCTTAACCATGACTGAGCTTTCCTTGTGCTATGCACATCTTTACTGTTGATATGTTCTAGCTTAACTTTCAGGCAGTCTAGGCATGTGCTTTTTTTTTTCCTTTCAAATACTTTTTTTTTGCTTTTTAGCACAGTTATTACTTACAGTACGTAGAGTTTTTTATTTGGCATCATTAAACCTGACCAGGTTGATCGTTATACTCAGTAGCAGACTCAAAACTCGTAAGTTCTGTTACTTGGTAATCGCTCTTACCAAAATTTAAACCCAAGTCAAGTTGTGCATAAACATAATTCACAAACCTAGCACAATTTCATGCCTTCATTTTTGGTAATATGTGACCTCAGCAATATATGGTACAGGAAATGAACATTAGTACCTTCACCTAATGAGACCTGGGGGTGCATATTCAGGCTGGTAATTGTGTTATGTGCGCAAAATTATTAGGGGGGAAGGCAAAAAAATAAAGAGAAGCTGTTGTATTTTTCACACTGTTTGAGACACATCTCGGATACTGCATCCATCTGGGGCTAGGAGAATGAAAGCCATGGCCGTGCATGTATTGCTTGTTCCGATGCAGACTCATGGTGAATGAGGAGGGTGAACGAGGAAAACATAGATGGACGGAATAATATCAAGATGTATGGGCGTCACAACAACCGAAAGAAACAAACCAAACCAAACTGGGCTTCCTGATCTTCCGTATCTCCTCAGTGGCATCATTCCCTTGCCACTCTTTCCGGTTCCCCCATACACAGTCACTGCAACGCTGGTCCTATGGCTCACCAGTTCCCCAGGGAACGGTCAGTATCGTCACGAGGCCACCCACCACAGTAGACGCTTCATGACCGGCTGGTCACTTTGGTGCTGCTCGGTGGTGCCTGTTAGGACCCAACATGCGAAGGATATTTCCTAACTTGACACACACACATCCCCCTACGAACAATAATAATTGCCATGTCAGTGTTAGCAACAGTCCCTCTTTGGAGGGCCCACCAGTTCGTAGACTTCACCGATGACTTTATTAGTACACTTTGCCGACGACTTTATTAGTAGACTTTGCGATGTCTTTATTAGAAGACTTTGCTTGATTTATTAAGGCTCGCCGATGACTTTGATAGAAACTCGCCATGGAGAGGAACGCCGACGTTTAAACAAAACAGAGATCACCATAGAGAAGGGGCCACTAAATTGTGTAGGTCTGCACGCTTGAAACTGATCAATGAAGATTGTTGTTGTCGTACCCTGGCTAAAAGACTCCTGGGATCATCCGAACAGCTGAAGTATTTGAACACAATGGTACAAATGCATCAGCTGGGGATGAGAACATCATGTGTGTGCGACCGTTTTCGATTACCCCCACCATGTAGGCAGCCACACTCCGACTTCGGGGGAATCAATGAAGATAATATCGATGATACTATTGTCCCCGTCTGAAGACTGCATGGCAAGACTATGCCCTACATTTCCTTACATGATACACCCGGCGTCAACCAGGCACAAGAGATACAGACACCTGACGTATTAGTCAGGAATTGTTATCAATTCTCTCAGACACGCTTCCATGGATGAAATAAAACTGTGTCATTCCGGTCTTCCCATTTAAGCATATGGAGACGCTCAACCTTGGACAGGGAGCCGAGGGGGAACAAAATCCTACACTCAGATATTTATGTAAGGAACTGACTTTGACAAAATGACTGCCTGCCCTGAAGAGCCTCCCCCCTCCTTCCCCCATCCCCACCCTCTTCCCGTTGTCAGCTAGAAAGTAAACAACTTGAACTGAATTGAACCTAGTTCTGAATCCCAGACGGCTAATGTTTCAAGTTTAGAACGACAAAAATTATACAATATGAAGGTAATATTTGCTGTACCCAACACTGAAATTTGTATGTACTCCCTGAAAAAATTTGCTGATGTGTATGGATTGTAAGTCTACAGAAAAAAATAAAGTATTAAATTATGCAAATAAATCCAGATGTATATAAATGACTCAAAATTGCCAAAAGAAAACAAAATAATGTATCAAACTATGCAAATGAATGCTGATGTATACAAATCACTCCAGATTGCCTACAGAAAACAAAATAACGTATCAAATTATGCAAATGAATGCTGATATATACAAATGACTCCAAATTTAAAAAAAAAAAAAAAAAAAAAAGTTATGCAAATGAGAATATGTTACTACGGGGGAAAATCAAACCGCGGCGTACCTGAAATCAATTGTGTCCGTCTTTTGTATTATTAGAAAGTCCCTTCCTCTCAACATGCATGCACAAGACACGCGCATACTCTCGAAAACGCTGTAGCCAACATACGGCATACGCGGGAATAGCCACTCATGCACACACTACAAACACGGCACTTTCTCATCTTTGTTTACTTATAAATTCACATTTTTTATCAATCATATGGGAAAGAAAACACAACAGTTGATCAAAATAGTACGTTCACAACGCAGTTAAACCACCCTTGCCGTTGAACTGATCCTTTCAAGCACAATGTGACGAACAGAGAGAATGATCGGCTGATTCGAAAATGCACACAAGCACACGTTCAGTCTCTCGGGTCAAACATTCGGCACACACACACACGCACGCACGCACGCACATGCATGCAGTTCACATTTCCGTCTCTGACGAGACAGAAATCATGGCTCGATCGTTCTTCCTTACCAACGGGCCAGATTTAACTTTTAAGAAAATTTTAAATGTCCCATAACCTAACGGCCGTGAGGCCCCAAAGACCTGTCCGAGGTTCACCCTGACCGAAGACAGAGTCCATCCCGGCTCTCCTTCACACGCGTTTAGCCTTCGCTGAACTGAATCAGGTACCCGTTCACTGCTGGGTGGACAGACATGGTTTTCAAGTCGAAAACAAAAACCAAACAAACAAACAAAATCACACTCGAGATCGTCATG
The DNA here is from genome assembly GCA_016801955.1 of Conus betulinus. NCBI lineage: Eukaryota > Metazoa > Mollusca > Gastropoda > Neogastropoda > Conidae > Conus > Conus betulinus. The sequence continues at coordinate 301,594 of JADBJO010000203.1, forward strand.
CTGGCAAACACGTATGATTTTACCATGGGCGCGGCGCCTCGTTAATCTCTGCTTTAAAATCATTGTTGCATTCGTTCTCAGTATTATAAATCTCCACTGATAAAAACATTATCTAGCGTCTTGTCACTCACTCACTACACGATGACCGGAAAACGCTTCTCTAGGTAAACCTACATAAAGGACCTTGAACTCTCGACAAAGTCAAAGTGGGGTATGGGTGTGGGGTGGAGGAGTAATCACGTTTGAAGAGGCCAAAAGTGTCAAAATTGAAAGCACACAATATATTGCAATACCTAGTGAGTTATATAACTGTATGAACAAGCAAATAAACCGCAAATAAGGAGGGAGTGAAAGTGTGTAGAAAAATCAGTACAAACCACACACGCACGCACGCACGCACGCACGCACACACACACACACACACACACACACACGTACCGTACCGAAGAAAGACGCAGGGCCTACCTCCTAATTCTCCAAGCCAGCCAGACTGTTGGTACGCCGGTCAAATAACTGAACGCAGGACCTCAAAGTTACTCACAGCCAGCACACACACACACACACACACACACACACACACACCCGGCTCTTATTCTATCGTTGCTTTAACCAATGTCTCCCCCCCCCCCCCCCCCCCCCCCCCCTCTCTCTTTCTCTCTCTGCCCCCTCCTCCGCTGTTCACCGAATCATCTACCCTCATAGTTATGCTCACGTCTAAAGTTCTCACCTAGAGAGAAAAAAAAAGACACCTAAAAGACGAAGGATACCATATCTCTGGAAAGTGAGGGTCGGGAACCTATCTTACGTCACACCTGAACCACCAGAACGTCAACATCATGAGATAGGCAGTGAGAATGGTAGTTTTTGGTTCTGATAGGATCGGTACGACTGCGGCAAACACACGAACCTTTCAGTGAGCAATCTGCTCCCTCCTCCTCCTTCAACCCCCCCCCCCCCTCCCCGCCCTCTCTCTCTCTCTCTCTCTCTCTCTCTCTCTCAGCTTTCCTACACTATGAGCAGGGCAAAACGTCACTGTGCAAACGGAAACACACGTACAACCATAAATCTTCAGCCAGGCAACATAATTCGAGCCATGTTTATCATAAATATCCGTCATGGCTTATTAAATATGTACAACATCAAAGACCAGTTTTATTGCCAAATTTTATGTCTTAATTAGACAGCGCGCAAGCTGATCAATTCACCGAGAGATGTGGCGGCCATGTGTGTGTTTGGGGGGGGGGGGGGGGGGGGGGGGGGGGCGCACGCGCGGGATTGTGTACGCCCGCGTGTGTATAGGCCTACACGTGCGACTTTTCCAGTCCTGGTAGCGATTCTTTTTCTCTCTTTGTTTTCACTCCGCAGTCAGGTTTAGTCATTGACATCATAGTTTCCAATGAAATTTCTACCACAGCCGCAACTCCGTCACCGGCCTGGGGAACAGGGGTGGGAGAGGGAGAAGAGGGTGCAAAATACAACAAAAATATTCCCGTATTCCCCATCTACCTACCTATCTTGAATACTGATGGTGTAAAAAATAAAAGAAAAGTGATTTTTGTTTTTGTTTCTTTTTAAAATCGGGAATCACACTCGTATTCGCCATTTCAATCCCGGGTGAAAGCCGACTGTACCCCCCCCCCCCCCCAACCCCCGTCCCTCACTTCCACCCCTGCCCTTCTCTCTCAATGAAAAAACAAAATTGCACTTATGAATATGACTTGAAGGGTTCGAACCTTCGACTTCCCCCAGTCGACAGTTCACGGCGATAACAAAAACTGGCACTGTTGTGTGAATGTCTTCAACAGTGTAAGTGTCACCCAGGGGGCGGTACTGCCTGCAGTCTGGTCCACAAACTTCACATCATATCTGGCAAGACATGAGCCACACGAGGCGCAAAGGTTATGGTCTCACGTGTCTGGGGACACCAAGGCATACCCAACGCCAAGCGACTCGTGACATTCATAGTAACACGAAATCACAAATGTCTGTTCCGTAAAAACGAAGAAACAAAACGGAACTTTGAAGCCTACGTTTCACGACGAAATATGAACTGGTGGTGTAGCCTTCAATTGTAATTAACAACCGCAAAAAAGCTAAACATGGAACAGCGTCACGCCGTCCACAATAAAGTGCGTAGGAACCCTGAATCGAGAGGAGGCACTACTTAGCATTCAGCACTAAAACCGCTCTATAAACCGCGTGAAGATGGGGAAGACGAACCACCTTTTTTTTCTGGATGAATGTTCTTTGTGTGATGAATTAAAAGCGTGTCTCCTTACGATTTGTTAATGCACAATTTCACACTCGTTGCTTCAAAGACTTATTGAAAACATATAAACAGCATTATTGTGTGATCTTAATGCTGTTTCTGGACCTATTGTATGGTCGTAATGCTGTTTATGGACCCTATGGTGTGATCATAATGCTATTTGTAGACCCTATGGTGTGATCATAATGTTGTTTATGGACCCTATGGTGTGATCATAATGCTATTTGTAGACCCTATGGTGTGGTCATAATGCTGTTTATGGACCCTATGGTGTGGTCATAATGCTGTTTATGGACCATATGGTGTGATCATAATGCTGTTTATGGACCATATGGTGTGATCATAATGCTGTTTATGGACCCTATGGTGTGATCATAATGCTGTTTATGGACCCTATGGTGTGATCATAATGCTATTTGTAGACCCTATGGTGTGATCATAATGCTATTTGTAGATCCTATGGTGTGATCATAATGCTGTTTATGGACCCTATGGTGTGATCATGTTGTTGTTTATGGACCGTATAGTGTGATGATAAACCTGGTTATGGACCCTATGGTGTGATCATAATGCTGGTTATGGACCCTATGGTATGATCACAATGCTGTTTATGGACCGTATAGTGTGATAATAAACCTGGTTATGGACCCTTTTATGTTGGGACAACAGTGTGGTAGTTGAAGTTAAACGAAATAAGCTTTTTCACTTCGAGAAAAAAATAAATCAACGGAAAAGTAATAACTATTCTGTTTACAGGAAATTACTGTCTTGCTTTGTAATTACTTATTTTCTTGCTTTTCGGTCTGATGTTGAGCGATAACATGTAATTCCATAAAAACGGTATGAGTATGACTCATCTATGATACAAGAGCAAGCATACTGAAAGATAGTATTGAACACAAAGGTCTGTGTCTGGGCGATTGTCGAAACTAACTGCAGTAATCACACGGTTTAATGGGGTCCCTGAAGCTGATAATTGTGGTTTCCTTTCTTTGATTCACTGTCCAATACATGCACGGCGTTAAAATTTAGACTGAAAAAATTGTTCTGGTATTGTTACCGCCTGATTTATCACACCTGGTTTTCGTACTTCTTTTTATACCATTAACAAAATAAACAGTGCCACGGAAATAGGCAAAGGACTCTGTTGAACAAATAACATCGCATAATGTTTAAAAGCTTGCCACTTAGTTTCAAAGTGAGGTGATTGTGGGTGGAAATTGAGAGAGAAATTTTAAGAATCATTCTCACTGAATGCGCTGAAAATAACTTGTTTATCCTTGTTTTTTGTTGGGTTTTTTTTTTGGGGGGGGGGGGGGAGGGGGTGGGTGGGGGACTCACTTAGAATTATTCTTAAAATTTTGCTGCTTAGTCATCAGAAAAACACAATGAATAAGATCATAACTTACAACAGGAAAAGGAAGGTGGAGATTTGGGAAAACAAAGACAACTAAACTGGTCATGAGTGCCGAAGAGCAACAACCGACAAGATCACAGAAACTCAGGAGTGAAAGAAAGTAATTGCAAAGAGAAAGCTTCAAGCGCCCAACTTGAGAAGATAAGTGACTATCTGTTAGTGCTTCGTTTTCATTGTCTTGAATATCGTTTGTCCCTCCTGAAGAAGACTGAAGAGGTCGTGTTTGTCATGTAAATTGTTTATTTCTGTCGTTTGGCGGCATAGCAGGGGGCCTAATTTTATTTTGAACTGCCGCCAGCAGTCACCTCACTTTGAAACTGCTTTAAAGCACGTGACGTCCCAAAGGGCGGTGGTTGTACAGAAATATATCCCACGGGAATATCAGCTGTTTTATCAAATAATGTCAGCCACCAATACTAAAAGGTTTTTAATGTTCTCTATATCCTTTTTGCGACCAGCGTCCAGTAGAACGTGCTTCGACACTCCTATTATATCGCTGACAGCTTTGTTATTTTTCAGAAACTATTTTTCAGTAACTATCAAAAGTTAAGTGAGAATTCATTTTTGGTTTTATGGCGACACCTCACGAACCTGACGTCATTAGGGGGCGTTTGGGAAGCTGTGTATCAAGCATTCTGATGTCATCATCTAACAACGCAGCACATGACATCGAGCGATAGTTGAGAAAGACGTGCACCCGAGATCCGAACCCACTGCCTGTAGCAGTGAAAGTTCAATGCTCCGTATGATGAAGTACCCTGGTATATGGATGAATGTTGCTCGACTGTGGCAACAAGCGTATAGAGGAGCGTGCCTATTTGTAAATACCGATCTTGTCCCTTCTTTATTTTCCTAATTCTCAGATATAAACGCTTTGTGGTTGTTTCTTTGGCACTCAAGTCCCCAGACGCCAAAACTTTTCCCTGATTTTTGCTGTAGTTTTTATGCAGCCAACATCATAAACACTCATTTTCTCTTTTTTTTTTTCTGTAGTTCTCTAGCATTGAAAACTCTTCCCAATTATTCGTTTTATGCTCAAGCCCTTAGACATAATTAAAAACTCTACAGACCATCTCCGTAGTCCTAAATACTGCCCACACCGATTGTTTCATTATTGCAATAGTTCTCCATCAACAGGCCCACAAAAATCTGGATTCATCATGTTATCCCCAAACCGTCATCCGAGAGGGTTGCTGCAACATACTTAGTTCTCGCTCGTGAGTGACTGGGTTACTGTCGCTGTCTGACCCCATCAAGGCATCTCCCTCGGCAATGAGAATGATTCACGTTGGTAATCTTCTTCTCCTCCATGCATGTTAGTGTATTATTCACCATCGCCTAGTTTTTTTCCCCTTTATAATGTCTTCTGTCCACTTCATTTTCTTCCCCACAGAAAACGGAAATTCAGATCGTGTCGTAATCAACTCTGGAAAACGCAGTCAGAGATCTACATAGTACGCGCAAAAAACTTCTTCCACTCATTCGCCCAGCCCCCACCTTATGATGAAGAGGAAACAAACGGCCGTGGTCAGACTTCAGCCAGCGCCTTAGGGAACATAGTCTGAAGAACGCTGTCTCTCCTGTGCAGTCTGGGACCCTGGAGGCTGCTACAGGTAGCATTACATGAAGTACTGCGCTGTTCTGCGGCTGAGGTTCAGCACCATCAACAGACCTTTCACCAAACGGTTGTTGAACACCGATTCCTTTCTTCAAGCACAGCAAGATCCGAGATGGCGTAACGGATAACATACGGTGTCATTAGCTGGTGTAGTCTGTTCACTTTCCCGTCCATTGATCGCTAACACGTCCACAGCGAACTCCAGACACAGGCAGAAGTGAAATGGCGCACCGGATTAAGTTCCACATCATCAGTCTAAAGGTCTTCTCCAATAAACTCACTGCGCGTGCATTTATTGCTATGGCAAACTTCAGGCAGAGTGTGACTGAGATCGGCGTAACCTGAAGTGAAGCTTCGTCAGTTATAGCAGTCTCATTAAAGTTCTCTGCCCATTCACTGCACATATACGTGTCCCCACATCAAACGTCAGGCATAGCACGAACTGAGGTGGGGCGTCAACTGAGCAGAAGGGGCGGCGATCCCAGCAGCAGGGTGGAAAGCCGGGTACAATAGCCCCGGGGTGGTGGTGGTGACCGGCGTGGTGGGGCGGAGGTTGGGCAGGACTGCTCCAGTACGGGTGGGAGGACCCCAAGAAAGCCGAGTTCATCTGGGAGGCGGGGGGCGGGGTAGGGGGTGAGGGGAGGCTTGGCGGAGGGCGGGTAGTGGGTGGGGGACCCCAGCATCCAGTCCGGGGGGCGGTAGGAGGGCGGGGTGTCCGTGGGGGAGGAGGGCTGGATGGCCTGGGCCAGGCCCGCGAAGTCAAACCTGCACACACCGACAACGCACCTGATCATCAGCACCTGGACGATAAGGGCAGCCAAGGTAATTCATGTCTCGAAATGGTCTTTGACCATGTCATAGTCTGCAACAACATGCAGGTATACACGTGCGCGCGCGGGCGCACACACACACACACACACACACACACACACACACACACACACGTGCGCGCACACATACACATACAAGCGCACACACACATGCGCACACGCACACACATGGGCCCGTGCCCATACATCCATACACACACACATGTGTACATTCACTACACACACACACACACACACACACACACACACACACACACACACACACACAAAAGCAACCGATGTTAGGCAGGCACTCAAGATCTGACCAGCGCATTGGGCTAATGCATAGGTCAGACATCTGCTAAGTCGTAGCCACGAGACCCTCTTCTTCAATTCTCTCATCTTAATTGTTAACTCACTTATCCCTCAGCTTAAAATCATGCGTTGTGTGGTCTCAAAACTTAGCGGATGTGGTGTAGCGTATATGGACAAGTCCGCACGCGGCGACTCCTCCTTGATGAAACTAAAACTGAAGCTGCAATAAAGTCAGTACACCTGATCACCAACACCTGAACGGCAAGGACAACTAAGGTAATCCATGTTTCAACATGGACATTGACTAGGTCCTAGTCTGCAACACTGTAACACGCCTGACGATCAATACCTGGGCGGCGAGGACATCTAAGGTAATCCGTGTCTCGAGATGGGCATTGACCATGTCACAGTCTGCTTCTTTATCAAGGAATCTGGTGGTGTCTGATGTTTCTCGCAACGTGACAAAAGTGTGTTCGCTTGTTTGCTAGGTATGTTGTATTTCAAATTTTTTTTCGTAAATGGCAGATGTTGCAGTCACATGTCAACAACTGAAGGCCGAATGCAAGCTCTGCAATGTAGTTCTGCACAGCTAACTGCCATGTTGGTGCACGAAGCTATTTTTGGAAGGTCTCTGCTTCTGTTGATCTTCTGTTCATGTCTTGCAGGCCACGTGATCGTGGAACAGACCAATAAGAAACCAAGCTCAGACCGCACTACTACGCCTCTGCTGTTTGAATTCCAAGCGAGGCTCAGTCACGTGTTCACCGTCACGCTGTTCCCTGGCTCATGATGATGATTTCACTGCTTACAGCGCCAGTCCTGAGCCTGTCGTGAAATAACACCACGCACCAAATAGTTTCGGATCTTACAAACACGAATTCATGAATGTTACACAAGAAACACCGTGCTTCGTTCTTCTATTTTTGGCATGAACATTGTTTGTGACTCTCGAGCGACAGAGGCGTGAAATGGTGGAGCCGGGATGGATCATGCACGCCACTCCCTCTTTTGGAAAGGGAGACCCGCATTTAAAGCTTTTATCCATGTTCCTGATAGGTCTTTTATCGTGTTAATCATCATGTCCATCGTTACGCATATCTTTCGTGGCTATAGTTTCTGTCATCGTGCCTATCATCATGTCAGTTATCTTGTTCACCGTCGTGTCTATCATAACTCTTACATCGTGTCTATCAGCGTGTCTACTATCGTGTCTATCATCACGTCTCTCGACGTGTTAACGCTCATATCAGGCATCATGTCTGCCATCATGTCTATTCGTCACTTCTTTCTTCCTGTCTATTATCATGACTACCATCGTGTCTACAATCATGTCGGTCATCATGTCTACCATCGTCTACGTCATCATGTCAATCACGATGTCTATTACCGTGTTTATCATCATGACCATCAACGTGTCCATCATTACGCCTGTCAGGTTATGTCTTGTCTAACGAGAGGTTTACCATCTTATCCATCATCAGATTTACCACCGTGTCTACCATAATGTCTACCGTCATGCCTATCATCATGTCCGACATTGTGTCTACGATTATGTCTTACCTGGTGTCTATCATCGTTTCTATCATCACGTCTACCGTTCTATCGTTACCTCAATCACCATTTCTACCATCATGACTATATCCAGACCTATCGTTACGTCTATCATCGAGTCAGTCATAATGTTCATAATGTATCGTGTCATTCATCAGGTCCATCGTCGCACCTGTCATTATCTATCGCCGTCTCTGTCACAATGTCCATCATGGTGGCCATGATCATGGCAGGATTGATACTGCTGGTACTTGCTGATGCCAATATGCCAGTACCATTTCAATTACTCCTCTCGTCCTCTTCCACACACCCCTTCGATCCCCATCACCATACATGTGTCCTCTCTCTCTCTCTCTCTCTCTCTCTCTCTCTCTCTCTCTCTCTCTCTCTCTCTCTCTCGCACCACCAAACAAAGCGTACATGAACAG